>JAFBJR010000023.1:22712-234538 GCA_016785285.1 Brachirus orientalis
CTTGACTGGTCACATCACCAGATTTACATCCTTCACATTCGCTCCACAAAAACGTTCACATATTCATTCACTGCTCATCTAATCAATCTGTGAAACAATTACAGCTGCTGACAGCTGTTAATTTAAGTCAAATACACAATATAAATGTTTATAAGAGCACATTTATTTCAATAAAAAAGCAAATAATCTTTTTACTGTCATGGCTGTAACACTTAATATTATGTTAAACACAGAAACCAGCCATGTTTAAGAGATAAAATATCTGAAGATGGAATGACAACTTTTATTTTATTATTCTTAAGAAAATGCTGGGAATATTCAGAAAATGTATTAAATTGTGGCCCTTGACTCTCTGGGAATGACATTTGACTAATGCACACTGGTCTCACCTACCACAGCTTTATTATTTTTCTATTTGTATTATTCTTGATTTTTGATTCTTTTGATCAACTATAATAATTATTTAACTTTCCGCAATCTTTTAAGATCTATTGGATTCATTTTCTCTGTAGTATGTCCTCTTCCAGACTTCTACAATCGTCGGGGGGTTCCGTTCCCCTTGACAGAGTATTGAGTTGCCAAATTCTTCTAATGTGACCAAAATCTGGCAAAAGCTGCATCATTGTTTTCAATTTCCCCAGGACTGACCTGTAACTTTGAACCATCTACTGCCCTACAGTGTTCATGTCATCTTCATTAATACTAACACTGGAGTTTTTCCTCACTTGATATGATAGTCTAAGGATAGACAGTGTAACTTGTTGTACAGTCTGTAAAGCCAATCAAGGGAAATTGCATTTGTGATATTGGGCTATATAAAAAAAATGGACTTTGTCCTTTTTATGGTGCCATTCTCTCTTGCTGCCCCAATACTTCATATTTATTGGCAGATAATAATTCACCACTAGGATTGTAGCATTGTTGAATTTAAGAACTTTGAATTCCATCACTGTGAACAAATTGCAGAATAAATGCAAGACTACAGTAGGTGTCTTGAATCATCCTTGACGACTGTCACGGATCTATTAAAGCAAAACACTAAAGCTCTGCTGACACGCGGTGATGCATTTATCTTTGCTCTTGTGTGTCATGTTTATAGAAATCTGTGAGGAAAAGTTTAATTCAATCCTATCATGTGAGGACATTTTGGCTGGTCCTCACAACTGTAAAGGTAAAAGTTAGAATTGGGTTTATGTTAGGTTTAGGTTCAAAGTTTAGTTGTGACAGTTGTTAGGATGAGGGGCTAGATAATGTATTATCTCTATGAGTGTCCTTACTAAGAATTGCGGGGACAAAAATCCCCATAACGTAAATGACTACATTTTAAATTTAAAGACATTAGGCATAAAGTCAGGCTGAGGTTAGGGGTAGGGCACTAGTAATTAGGACTAAGGATTGTGCAAATCTTTAGGAAATTAATGTAGTTCAATGCAATGTCCTCTGAAGTCATGGAAACCGGTGTGTGTGTGTCTCAGGCCAGCAGGTGCCTGTGGGTACATGTCAACAGGTGAGGCAGGAAGTACGACGCCGTGCCGTCATCTGGTATAAGTTCCAGGAACTGTGCTGGGCTCGTTTCTGTGGCGACCACCACCAGCGTTTCTGTTGGCATGGAAACCAGTCACATTAGACCCTGATAACAAAACAGATTCCGAATACCATTGCTACAAGTTCAGATGACTCATCTGACCAGACTCTGATTCGAAGATGGATTTATTACATAGATTATTGTATTATAGTTATTTGTTATGTGTATTTATTGTACATTATACCAATATGTACATTCAGAGGTCTCAAACGTGCATCCCACAGTCCACATGCAGCCCCTCAATCTATTCTATGCATCCTGCCACTTAATTTTAACTTAAAATGTCTGTTTTTGATATCTTTTACATTCATTTTGCATTATAAATATGGTTTTTTTTACTTTGAAATCCTACGAAATACTGTCACAAATAATATTACTACAATATCACAATGGATTATTGTGATATAATTTTTTATCTCATATTACACACCCTGACAAAACTGTTATGTTTTCCAACACAGATTATTTTTTTTTTTTTACTTGATTGGCCCCCCCCCCGACCAGACTAGATGCTCAGTGACCCCCAGGTCCTTTGAGTTTGCGACCCCTGCCCATATTGTATGTTACCAGCTGATCAAATGTATTATATCATCATCGATTTCCAAACTTAGTTCTAAACCACCAGAATTTAAATACCAGAATGAAAATATTTACTCATTTTATCTTTTTATATTAGAAGGTCAGGTTTTTTTTTGGTTTTTTTTAACCAAAGGTAAAAATCACTGTAGATTACAGAGCAATGAGAACATAAACTTCACTATCACTGTTTAAGATAAAATTACCTAGGAATATCAGCGTTAAAAAAGAATTAAGGAAATAAATTTCTAAATCATTTTATTTATTTTAGGTTATTAAGCATAATATATTTAACAAATACACACTGTAATAAATTAATTTTTAAACATTTTATTTTTTTCATTGTATACTCTTTGTATCTTTTTAACTGTGGACCTCAGGAAAAATAGCAAGTGCCTTGGGCTGCAGGTAATGGTGATCCAAGCAAATGAACAAAAACACAAATCTTGGAAAATACTGCAAAAACCTGGTCATTGAGTATATTTAGTCAGCTAATCTCATTTTTTGGGCCAAAGAATATCAGCGTTAAAAAAGAATTAAGGAAATACATTTCTAAATCATTTTATTTATTTTAGGTTATTAATTGTATACTCTTTGTATCTTTTTAACTGTGGACCTCAGGAAAAATAGCAAGTGCCTTGGGCTGCAGGTAATGGTGATCCAAGCAAATGAACAAAAACACAAATCTTGGAAAATACTGCAAAAACCTGGTCATTGAGTATATTTAGTCAGCTAATCTCATTTTTTGGGCCAAATGATGCAAACTCCCCACAGGCTTGTATGATAGTCACTGAGCAAAATATTACAGTATATGTCTTCTTGTTTTGTGTATTATACAGTGTATTAATAACAGAAAATGTACTACAGTTAAAGAATCAGTTACTATGTGTAATACAAAACCTCAACAGTGGTGTCATCACTCGTATCTACTGCCCTGATTTTATTTTAGGGTGATTAAAAAGCTAAATTGTCAATCACTACAAACAATAGCAAGCCAACCTGAATGACTGGACACTGGGAAATAAATGTTTTACCTTTGAGAGCAGCCAGTAGGATGCTGTTTTCTGCAGCAGCTCTTGTTCTATTGCAAAGCTCTGGCAGAAGCTTCTGCCACCACAACCCCTACAAAAATAAGCCAGACACGATGAAAACTTCCAGAGAAAATGGTCATAAAATTAAAATAAACCAAACTATGATAGTGAATAAGAGCAGAATACATTTAGATACCATGTTTTTGTCCTGTAAATGGTGATTGGCATAGGCTATGATGGCCTGAGGACATCTGTCTAGCAACTTCTCAATGCTAATATCATACTGCCCCATTCTGGTGGTACAGAGGAGGTGCAGGCTAAAACCCCATAAGGTTTCTTCTGACAAACGCTCCAACAAAGGTAGGACAGAACCAATGGACAAAGAAGGACCACACAGGAGAGACTGTAGACACAGAGAGGATTATAAATGATTAGGATTAAAATGACTGCGTAGTAACAGCTAAGAGCAACATAATAAACATCTTATAGAAATAAATTATGGTGCAAAAAATGTTTATGAGTCATATTGATTGATTTGGCCTGAGATTATACACATTAAGTACACTAAAGACATCGGTTTTTGCTTCAATAGTAACTACTGCCCTGCTGCTCTTGCACTGTATTTAGCATTTGCCAGTATTATGACCCTTTTGGTCATAGATCACCTATAGAGCTTACTATTTTAGTAAAGTTGTGCCGTTATTCATATGTGATGTTTATTGCTACTATATGATGGCAAATGAGTTATTACTTTCACGTACAAATTACCTGCAGTTTGTATAGCTCCTCCTGGTGTTGGCAGCTGGTAGTGTGAGCCGGACAGAGAACAATAAGCCACGGGTAGAGAGCACCGTAATGGGAGCACGAGTTGATCTGAAGCACAAACAAAGATAGAGTCGTCTTAGTGAAGGAGACTGAAATTTAAATAGTTATTCATGAACGACACCACATAATCAACAAAACTTAATCTAGAGAACAGTGGCCAATGTACACAATGTAACCTTCAATGGATATTATTATTTTACAGTGGAATAATGGTGCGTTTCAGGTGTAGTCAAAGGTCGGAATTTCTGATTTTGAACTCTGGAGTTTCAACTGGAACAGAAGTCAGATTTCTAACTCACAAAATCCCTACTGAGTTAGTTGAACACATAGATTTGTTCAGCCGTTTTCATGCACATGGTGCTACACTGTTTGTCTGTAAAATACCACGAAGAGAGTTGCTACTGAATAGTTTTGCTAACAATGACTTGCCTGAGATATCATGTTTTTTCCCCAACAACTCAACTAGAATTGTTAACATGAAATAAAATCAAAAAAGGTACCAGATCATCAGTGCTCTTCAGAGACCTGCGTCTCTGAGATGTGCGAGAAAGAGTGGAGTTTGAATCTGAGTTTGTGGACATGAGTCGATCGATGTAAACAGAAGCCAGTCTGAACAAAAGCTCCTGGATGACAGCTTCCTGTGAAGAAGCCATGAGCATTGCCTCCCAGAAATCTACCTGTAAGCAGTTCTCACAGCCCAGCTCCTACACACAGAAACAGTTCATGTTTTTTAATGATGCACTCCTTTCAAAAGGTCAAGACAGGTGACCATTGTGACAAATCCATGGGTCAATTTAATCAATGACATATACACACCTTGAATATGTGATCAGCCTGTTCCAGCTGAACTTTGTTGTTCTCATGAAGAGCCACCATGCCAGCCACCAGCAGGCCCGGCTGAGACTTTGCCATTTGGCAAGTCAGCGCTGTGGGGCGGACATGTGTGTGCAGGGCTCCGCCTCCACCGTGAAGCAGCAGCCGTGGCTCCTCAATGAAACCGTACACCAGCAGCATCTAAGCACATGCACAGAGGAGACAAAAACATGCAGTGCGTCTCTAGAATATAAATTCATCATAAATCAGAACAAGCTTTTCCCAAGGGCCTCATTTATATGTTAATTTGGAGAAGAAAAAAAAAGTATTTTTCTATGTAAATCTTCATTACATCTGGCAATAAGTTATTATTTTCCATGTAAATATGATTCTCTGATTGCTTCAGTTATTTGCTCAATTGACTATTTCTTAAATATTATTTAATATTGTTTAATTGATGATTCATTTCAACAGTTAGTTTTCTTAAAATGTTGACTTAATTTTGTTTGTAATGTCTATATTGGGACCCAGACAGTGCATCTGTAATGAAAAAGTCAATAAAGAAGTTAAAACAAAAAATCAAATATTGTTTAATGCACAAGTAACTTTTTTTTTTACATAGGAAAACATAAGTGATGGGACATTAAGAAATATATACACTGACCAACGACCTTCTATAATATAAACACTACAGATGCTTAATTTTTATGTCCCCACTAACCTCAGCATGTCTCTCCATCAGTTGTATGTACTGCGGAAGGTTTTCTAGACGCAGCATCATGGTTGCCATAGTGATGGTTAAAGGAACAGACACGCCAGCTGTGTCCTCTAGGTGTTGTAAAATTCTGAGTGTCCGGGCAGGACTGACATTGATCATGGATGGGCTGGCACATACACTGAGGAGCTCCGAGGGACTTGATTGGCTAAAAATGTCTATGACCTCATCAGCTGATTCCTGCAAGAAAGAAGCTTTTGCCTTATACTCACCATCTTAAATAATTACATTAAATTAATTATTACATATTACATTAAAATAATTACATTTTAGAGTTGTTAGCTTCTACATTAAATTAAAATGTTCTTCATCAACCGATAGATCATGTACCTGACTGAGTTTCTGCTCCGTTTCCTCTAACAAGTAATGCTTCAGGTAAAACAGGAACCCAAGGCCATAAGAGTGAGTGCTGCTGGGAAGTGGGCGGTTCCTCACTATGACCTCTGTGACTGAGAGACCAGACATCCTGTAGTATGGTAAAGCCAGGTGACAGACCTTCTGGCTCGCCCTTAAAAAATGTAGAGAGAGAGAGAGAGAGAGAGAGAGAGAGAGAGAGAGAGAGAGAGAGAGAGAAAATATTTATAAGAAGAATGGATGCACCAACTAATTAATTAATGAATTAATTAATCATTAATTGCCAATTGTATTTATAACTGATTAGCAGTTAATTGATTTCAACTTCTTACTTTTTGTTTTCTTGCCCCTTTTTGACAGCAGATTGAACATCTAGGTTTAGGAAGAGACAATAAACCTTTTTTCTACAATTTCCTGACATGTTACGGAAAAAAGAACTAATCGATTCCTCAAAAAAATAACCAACTAATAATGAAAATAATCATAAGTTGCAGAACATATGAAAAGTAAAGAGACAAAATAAAGACAAACAAGGTGATGTAATGTATATTTGAGTTATGTGTCACCTAAAAATTAAAAAGAATCATCACATTTAAGTGGTTTTATGGAATCTTACTTCATATTTAAGTGTAAAGCATTTTTAGTATAGTCCTGTGTGAAGGTGGATGTGCTGTGACTTTTTCCTTGCCATCCAGGTCTACCCCCCCTCAACTTTATAGATAATAAAGATCATGTAAATGAGACAATAAATTACTTTGAACTGATTTGAACAGAGTAAAAACAGTGCAACAACAGCCACAAATACTGAAACTCAAATGTTCTTTTCTTGGTTTTCCTCTTCAGATATAACTTGGCACATTTCAGTTCACTCATCTCTCAAAGGAGAAAATTGCTAAATTTCAATGTACATAGTTCAAGGACACAGGCCTAAATTTACCTGCTGAAACAGTCTCCTAGCTGTGCACAGTTCTGCCTCAGTGCCTCCTCCAGTTGCTGTCTGTGTGTCTGAACAGCTGTCTGACTCTCGTTCTGTCTGTCTGCATGTTTCTGCAGAGTCAACGTGCCTTCACCATCGCTGTTCTGTGGCTGACCTGGTGTCTGCAGTAAAGAGGCACGGAGGAGGAGATGAGCTTCACTGAGAAGGTGTTGAAGGCTTCGGGCCTGTGGGTTGGTTTCCGCATAGTGTCGACTGTATTCGACCTGAAAAACAGAGACATAATATCTAACGTGCATCTCACCACCAGGTTTGAATCTCTCAACATATTAAACAGCAGGTCTGAATGTGGCCATAGTCTTAAACTAGTTGGATGGACATGTGGTTTCCATCCAACTAGTTTAATGCGGCATCAAATTCTTAAATCACTTTAATTTCTGGCAAGGTTCATCTCCATCAGTCACAGTTTTGAACAGAATTGTGCATTGGATCACATTATAATTTCTTCTTCAATATAGCACAAAAAATTTATGTTTTACCATCTCTTTATAAAGAGTGAGGGGGGAAACTGTGTCGACCACATACAGGTTCCATCCATGTCCTGGTGTGCTGGTTTCTTTGGGAGAAGAGATCGTCCACCTCCTGCTTCTGAGAGAAGTCACAAGACATGAACAGTAATTCCAAAATGAGGAATGAATTAAATATTATCTGAGCCTTATTCCTCAGTGAAAATGTTAGAATCAAACATGTTTAGACAAAACAGGTTAGAGGCAATGAATCACTGAGTTCACACAGCCTGTGCATCTACACCTATCTGCAGTAAAGATAGGTGTTTCTTTTCTGGTACAGAAAGCGTTTTAATGTGTAAATGGTTGTGTTGTTACTGCACACTGAATATACACACAAAGCACACAACATATACACACATCAATAATAAAGTAGAACATGTTTTTTTTTATAAAACAATCTAAATAAAATGATTTTTTCCAATATCGGTTGTCATGAGACTGTTGCACATGTGAAAGAACTATTGTGATCACAATGTCATGTAAGCAGCTGCATCACCAAAATCCCTCCCAGCGAAGAGCAACATCTTGGACAATGAACTATTGTATATCAATCACCAAATTTAGTTAGCTGTACAGGCTCACATGGATAAAGTGATGGTCCCTGAACTGTGTGTGTGTGAGCTATTGTGGCCTTTTATTTTATTGTGGCCTTCATTAAAATTTAAATCCACCACGTTCACACATATTAGAACTAGCATAATCACATTAAAGAAAGAAATGAAATGATTGCCCATTTAAGTCGCCATTTTCTAACAAAGCAAGTTTACTGTCACATCATGGACAGAGAGTAACAACTGGTATGACCTGTTTGCATGACCTTGGCATTGTGGGTGATGTCCATACCAGCGAACAACATGGCCCCATGCACTTACAGGTCAGTTTATTAGGTACATCTATTTAAACGGCATGTTTAGGCAAATATCCCATCAGCAAACCACATGTCAGCAACTCAATGCATTAAGGCATTCTCACATAAGCATATCTAGGATTTGGAGAAAATGGTCCAAAATAAGAAAATATCCATTTATTGATGCCAGAAGTATGAAACTACGTAAAACCAAGGTAAGCAGAAGACCATCATCTCTCAACACATAACATGCCAAACCTTGAAGTAGATGGGCTAGAGCAGTGTAAAACCTCACCAAGAGCCATTCCTGCCACTTTATTAGGTGTCCTGTGCACCAAACAAAGTGTTTGGAGAGTGCATGCAGATGTTGCTGTTATTTAAAACCTACATTTTTCTTTTCTTCTAATAAAAACATAAAAAATAATTATATGTGTGTATATGCTGGGTTCACAAGAAACCAGGAACCCATTTCTTTAAGTTGGAAGAAGTTACATGAGAAAAAAACCAGTTCCTTTTCATTTCAGTCCAAGCATGATTAGTTTTGTGAGCAAATCACACACACACACACACGCACGCACACGCACACACACTCACATAAACACACACATGCACACACATACACAGTATAGCCAGTTAGAAATGTTAGGATGGGCTTGGTTTAGGGACTACAACGGGAAGTGTTGTCACTTTTAACGTAAGCTGCAAAGCAGAGAAAATTAAAGTCAAACATAAATAAAGAAATTGTTTATCAATATTGTTCACACTATAGATTCTTTATTTTGCTTAATGCAAACCAATAGGCCCTTTACTCTTTTTTGCTACTATGTTTGCTACGCAACAAAACACCAAAGCATGTATTGAAGGTAAAAACGTGTTTAGCAAAAACCTGATTCTAACACAAATGTTATTGTGTTAGGTAATAGTAATTGTCTGAGAAATATGCCTGAGAAATATTTAGAAAATGTTACTTATCTCTTTTAAAAATAGAGGAGTGAATTTCACTGAAATGTAAAACCTGAAATGTCTTCCCACAAAATTTATCATAGTACAAATCTAACAGACTAATAACCACTATCAGATTGCAGTCGGCAATTTTGGTTTCACTGACAAATGCAGGAAAAAAAATAAAAATCTGCTTTTGTTTTCTAACATAAAATTTGAAACCTAATCCAAGAATTAGGCTTGTGATGATCTACTTTGAGGAATTCTTGGTGTTGCAGCTTGATCAAAAGGGACAACAAAGGCTGGGGTGGTGGTCGTTGGATTGTCTTACAGGAAGGGACGTGACAGAAGGCTTTCCAGAGCCGGTGTGGTGGCGGGATTGATTCCCACCGCCAGGAAAATACCAGTCAGTGTGGTGTGTTCTTTCAACTCGCTAAAATGCACAATAACATACACACACAGCGTATCAGGTTTATATATGCCGACTCACACTTTCACACATGCAAACTTGTTTTTATATCATAGTGAGGACACCTCATAGACATAATGCATTCCCTAACCCTAACCCTAACCCTAACCCTAACCCCTAACCCTAACCATCACAACCAAGTAGCTAACCCTAACCCTAATCCAAACCAAAATCTAACCCTAACTCTAAAACCAGGTCTTAACCCAGAAAAAGCACTTTAAAGCTGTGGGCCTAGACAAAATGTCGCCACAATGTCAAAATTAGTTTTTTTTATGTTTTTGGACCTCACAAAGAAATAAATATGAAATATAAAAATGCTCTGGTGCTTGCTGAGTCATCTTTGATGATTAATCCAATGAAGCTGTCATCAGTGCAAGGCCATAGTCCTGTGTGTGTTCATGAATGACTGTGTGATTTAAAGTCAGTTTATTTTGGGTGTGTGACTTACAGACTCCTGCGCTGCGTGCTGCGTTCGGCCTCCTCCTGTGTCTCATTGTCTGCTGTGGAGAGCAAGACAACATGGCGGCCGTAGACACACACCGAGCGCAGGCCTATAAACAGTTGCATCCTGAGCGCACACACCTCCAGGCTGCTGGGTGGACAAGCCTTCAATTAACAGACACACACAGAGTCAAAGAAAACATGAAAATTACACGTTATATGATACTACAACAGTGGCAACTATAATAACTTTATTTTCATAGCAACTTTAAAAACTAAGGCTGCACAATATAAGGAAAACGTGAAATATGCAATAATATTTTTGAATATTGCCATTATGACACTAAAATTAATTTTTTTTTAAGTAGTGTGCTTTTCTAACAAACATAGGCCCAGCCAATTCAGGCATTGAAATAAATATTCAATTTATTATTGCAAATGACATATATACAATTATTTACATAATCAATTAATCTATTGATTTTCAGTGTTTCCACAAACTTCCAAATGATGATCTCAAATGGAGCAATAAAACCAGTAAATATTCAAATTTAAGCAACTGAACCTGAAATCTTATCTTAATTATTATAAACTCTAAAATTGAATGACCGATTATCAAAAAAACGATCATTTAGTGCTTTGACAGACAGAAACAATATGACAAATCCACAGCCTAATTGTATAGCAGCAAATACTTTTCAGTTTTCATGTAGTACATTCATTCATGAATCCTTCATTTCTACTTCTTTTTGATCAGGTTTGGCATCAATATACATTTCTAACACTACAGATGCTCTAAAGATCGTATATGTTCCACTCTCTTATGTATTTGTTAGGGTCATATGTCAGAAATCCCGGAGTGTATTGACAGCAGCTGCTGCTGAACATGGGAGTGATGGCAACTGACTTAACAACTCGCACTGTTCAGCTAAAACAGGCTGCAAAGAAAGGCTCGAAGCTCAGGATGTACTAGTCAAGAATCAGGCCTTTACCTTCATTGTGGTATCAATGTATGGGTCTTCAGTCCTGGCCGCTACTGCTGCACAGCGCACTGTGAAACACTGCAATGCATTCCTGCCACAAACATACAGAAATCAAAATACACCCATTTTACACAAATGGTGATCAAAGAGTTAAAAAAAGCAGACAGATCACACCAAACTGTAACAGCTCATGTATAAATGTAACTAGTATTCTAACAATAATAATCTTCCACTGGGTCTTAAAATGATTTCTTGAGTTTGTCTACACTTTTAATCAATATTCATACCCATCTTCATTCCATTAATCCATTAATGATTGATCAAATCCTTAAATTGATCATTTAATATGCCATTTCCTGCATCGTCTAACAATTCTAACAAGACTATTACAGTCACTGGAGACTTGACCATGCAAAGTTAACAGCTGAGTTCCCATACTTATTTGCACCACTTATCAGATGCTTTGATATCGGGATTGCTGCTCAGGAGGACAGTTTACTTTGTAAGCAAAGCTGTGTAAGAATGGACAGTTTTCAATATCAGATCAGACTCAAAATGTACTTTGTTATGACATGCAGAAGGTGGTCAGTCAGCACTGCCTCCTGGACCCTCTCTGGATACTGATAGGCTGAGAGCAGCTCGACTCCACTTTTTAGACTGTACAGGTATCCAGCATTGGGGAGGGAGAAGAAACAGAACAAGCACGCTGGTTCTTCTGTGGACACTGATTGTTTACCTGGAGAGGGAGTTATAGCATAATATAAAAATATGAATGCTCACAAAATAAATAGTTAATAACAACATTTGAAATTCTAACTGCTTTAAATTTAAGTCTAAAATAAACTTTAAAAGATAAAATAGAAAACAAATTTTGTGTCATTTTTGGTTGTCTCATCCCATGTGCATTTTGTACTCACTGGTGAAAAGTGGGTAAAGCTGCAGGGAGTGGAGCTGTGTGTCCTCTACACTGCAGCCTTGGAAGAACTCAGGAGTAAAACGCCTGCAGGAGGGGAAAGACACATTTAAAATATTATCTACTAAATTATATAACAGTAGAAACATTCTTACTATGAACATCTAAAAGCGAAAGTCAAAAATGAAAATGGACCTGAAAAGAACATATGACAGTGTATATTGTCCTTTGTCTTCCAGCCCTGTCTTTTCGATACTGACAGGAATGTCACAGTTTCTAGCTTGATCACCAAGCAACTCCTGCTGCCTTGGTATGAGCAGAAGGTCAGTTTGGTCTTCTAGATAATCTGCTGCACAGACAAACACACATATGTCATATGATTAACTCAACTGGTCCACCATGCCAAATGCCTAGGAAGTGATACAGTGACTCAAACTTGGCTGACTGACCTAAATTTACCAATGTGACCAAAAAGAAAATAATGAAAATACAGAAATAAACATACCATGAACATGATTTTTTTTTTTGTTTGTGTGTAAGGTTTTGATTCTAAAACCTAATTCCTACTTCAAGAGGAATGAAAAAGACAATGAGTATATTGGCCAGTTTGGGGGGGGGGGTCATTACCACTTTCACTTGTGTCCGATGATTCTTCCAGAGTTTTATGTTCAGAAGATGCAACCAGTTGTAGTACAAGCACCTCCAGCTCTGACTGCACTGCTAAATAGCCTCCACACAGCGCCACCTTCAGGGCACAAAATGTGTTAGTGCTGAAAACTTTGGTTTAATCCAATTTTGTGAAATTATCATGAATAATTATGAACATCTATGTTTTCATTAATTTAAAGTAAAAAGACTAGAACAAGGTAGTTAAACAGCTGCACAGTAGTTATACACATTTATATGCATGTGCTAAGCTTTTAGTAAAAATCTATCATCAATGTTATGAACTCTTACAGCTGTGAAGCAGATAACATCACAAGAGGAAATTAGGAAGAGCCTGAAATTACCTGCTTGGGTGTCATTTTCGAAATATGTAGAATAACTGAACGTTCAAAGTCCAGGATAGAAACATTGTGGTTTGAACTTGAGGCCTGACCTGATAACAAGGTTAAGTCAGGTCAGTCACAGGAGGAAACCGGTGGACAATTATCCAAAAATGCATCATTGTCATTTTATCTTTTGAGGCCAGAAGAGGAAATATTCTACTCCAGGTTCTAAACATTACCAACAGGTTAGTTAAACAGAAAATGACCCATGAATGTCATGAGTGAAAACATGCACACATTTATGCATAACTTTGCTTATGTTACCTTGACTCTGACTGGCACTCTGCTGACTGACTGACCAGGAGCTCTGAAGGTTCTGCTGACACTGATTCTGCTGTAATTTCCCACAGAAAGACAAATTATACCAGAAAACATGTTTCAGGCAAATAAATAGCAAAAACAGTGAATCATAAATGGCAAAGAAAGTACAATTTACTATTGTCATTAAATAAAGATAACACTGGAGGTAAACTCCTACATTAGCAGCTGTATTCTTACCAAGCTCTGCTGGTTCTGTCTCCTCAAAGTAAACAGGACCAGAGTGTTTTCACAGCTGACCAGTAGGTCTCCTGTCACAGAGCAACACGCCACAGCAACAGGACGCTCTGACAGTGGGATCTCGATGATCTCCATCTGAGCTCCGCCCCGCATGGATGCTCCACGCAGCAGGTGACCCAACAAACGCACCCCAACGCGGGATTTCTCTTCAGCCTGATTAAAACATGTATGGAATGGAGAGGCATATAAAAGGTTATGTAGACTGAAAATAAGATCAAAGCTACAGAAACAGAGTATTTCCATACTGACATGCAGATACAGATTCATGATCCCAATGTAATTCATATTTATGTGGTTTTCCGCATCATTTATTCATGTTATTTGGCATAATGGGGATTTGGAGGACTGGATTCAGAATGACAATTTGTATGGCTGGAAATTGTGCAAAATATTTGTGGATAATCAACCTGTTTCTAAAAAGGTATGACATCAATCGTAGGGTGTCCTGATTAGAGTAAAATGGGATTAATATCAATGCCCTATTTAATGTGCACCTGGTATCTCCAGTTAGTGTAGGCTCTCAGGTAGGTGGCACCGTTCTTTTCCTCAATGGTCACCAGGTAGTCTCCTGTGTAAGGACGGAAGAAATAGGTGGAGACAAGACAAGCCTGGATTTTAATATCTTCTTTTTTTGTCTCTCCAACTCTTACCATGATCACTACTGTTGTCAACTGCTTTACTTATGTATAGTATATGAATAAATGTGAAGATGAATACATGCTACGGAGGCAGAAACAAGAAAGGCAGAGAATAAATATTGTTACCAATCTTGCTGTGGCGGATGCTCCTCACAGTTCCCATGGTGCCAAAGCGACAGATGAGTGGACAGCCCTCCTGGTCCAGATTATATACATCCACCTATTTTCAGACCACCACACACAGTGTTACTTGGGTCAATGGTCGGTATTTACATTATATAGCACAGCCTCTTAAATCACTTTACACTATTAATAACAATAATACGTTATTTATTTAGTGGTTTTAAAGGGTGCTCAAAGATACTTTACAGAGAATAAAAAGGTCATAAAACAACACAGGCAATAAAATACACACATCTCATAGACAAACAGATAACATGTCCAGCATTGTTCATAAACTGACAGCAGTTCTTAAGATGTGAGTTTTGACGAGGGTATTGACTTCCAGAGGGTGGGGACAGCTATAGAGAAACCTCTGTCCACCCCTGGTCTGGTGCTTGGACCTGTGTGGTGTTGAGAGAAGGTTGGCATCAGATCATTGGAGGCTTCATGGGGGGAGTGGTAGTGGAGCAGGTCAGTGAGATAAGGGGGGGCCTGGTTATGGGGGATTTGTGGGTCAGAAGAAGGTTTTTGAACTGAATGCGTTGTTGGACATGGAGCGTAGTGTAGGTTTCTGAGGATGGAGGTGATGTGATCATGGGGGGAAATGTAGGCGAGAAGGCATGCAGCAGAGCTCTGAATGTAGTGGAGGACATCGGAGGATGTACCACCGAAGATGCCACTGCAGTAGTCAATTCTGGATGTGATGAAGGCATGGATCATGGATTAGGGTTTCAGCAGCAGGGAAGAAAAGTGATGGGTGGTATTTGTTTTTGTTTTTTTGGGACAGAAGAAATTGGATTTGGTGATGTGGTTAATGTGGTGTTCAAATGAGAGGTTGCTGTTATTTTACCCAGTGACAGCAGAGATTGGCTCCAGATGCCTCTCAACCCTCAAAAAAATTGGGTAATTCACAAACATTCACATTCATCCACACCCATTCACACACTTTGGGCGTGGACTGTACAGGATTTGACCTTCTAGAGGAGCTAGAGCTTCCCTTTAACATATTGTGGCCCCCTTTTCTTTTTTCTCTTATCAGTTAAAATGATCAGTGCTGTGATTCATCAAATATTAATATAGTCTATTTGTAGACAAAAACCACACTTCTAATTACTAAATATATGTGTATCCTTGTAGGGCTGCCACTAACGATTATTTTCATCATCGATTAATACATCACTTATTAACTGATCAGTTGTTTGGTCCATAAAATATAAGAAAATTCTGAAAATCGTTGAACATTGAGTCCCACACCTTGAAATGTCTTGTTTCGTCCACAAACCAAATTGAAAAATTTCAGTGACTGAGTCTCTGGCTTGTGTTTAGTCTATGCATGCAATCAACAATATAGAGCATGGAAAAAACAGATGTAAAACATGGACAGTAACAGCACATGTGCAAAAAATGTGATAGTTTCATTATTTGCAGACATTATTGCTTGAGTCATAAATGCAGTGTGAAAAGATTATTCTGTGTAATGTTATTTTCAGACAAAGATAGAAAATAATCAGTGGAATAAAACAGTTGACCATAACCTTGCATCCTCCAGTAGCCACCACAAACAGGGCTCCTCCTCCACAACAGAACAATCCAGGCTCCTGCTCCACCTGAACCACAGAGACACAGCAGAAAAAGACAGTGTAGAATTATCCGTCAAGCAAGAACACAAAAAGACACAGGTAAGGCTTTAACACAGCAATCAGTAAGGCTCCACTGACCTGCACTATCTGCTGTGAGGCAAATGGATGACAGTTGTACACATGCACCATGTTTGGTCTCCTTCCCATTCACTTCAGCAGAGAGTACAAATGTTCATTAGCTAAGAAATGTGGCCTTCACTTCTTCAGCTATGAATGTGACAAATCCATGAACCCCTGCTTGATGCAGCAGGGCGACTATAATGACAAAAAGAGAAAAAAGTTTAAAAAAGCCTTTTATTGTGGTCCAGATTTGGTACGATGCAACTCCACACATTCTTTTTACCAAGTAAAATCACATGTGATCTCATCATGTAAGAGACATTTTTGTCATTATTTTGGTGCTTGGAAGCTCCAACCACTTAGTGGGAGGATGCACTCCCCAATGACACAAGGAGGAAAAGAGGCACACAGTTTTTGACCATGTATGATGATTTTTACCATAATGAATATATATACTGTGTAAGAAAGAGGTTTAGTGGTTGATTTGTATATTTAAGTTGACGGAATTGTTAGACAGTAAATGTTTTTTTTATTTTTGCAAAAAATGGAGAATCATCTTCTACCTGTGTCGGAAAAAAGCAGCAAGGGTCACAACAAAACGTTTTCTCTCATTGTGTGTATGCAGAATATGTATTATATATGTAATAACAAGACATTGTATTTTCAGAGGCTTGACCTTTTCGTGTAAAGTAGCTTTTTCTCTGTCTCCCCAGCTACTAGAGCTGCAACTAAATTCTTTTCATAATCGATTAATCTGTCGATTATTTTCTTGATTAATCTAGTACTTTTTTGGTCTGTAAAATGGTCAGTTTGAATGACTTCTTTATTATATGGAGCAAACAACCCTTGAAATATTCACACTTAAGACGCTGAAAAATCAGAAAGGTTTTTTTCAAAAATGAAAAATGAATAAATAAATAATAAAACTAATTAATAGATTATTTAAATAGTTGACATTAATTTAGTGATCGGTTAATCATTGCAGCCCAATGGCTACACTATAATTTTACTGATAATTGCATAGAACAATGACCACTGATTGACCTAATCATCATATCCTCTGCATCCTATTTGTCAGTAAATAATTAAACGAGAAAATCGTTTCGAAAGTCAAGATTGAGTGAATGTCTATCAGCCTATCAAAATAAAAGCATCAGATAAGTTTAAAACGTGTGCAGTAAAAGGCCAACCAGTAAAACTAATGTATCTGTGTGTCGACTATATTGTGTTCCGTTTTCTGTATCTCTGGCTGAGAAAGCAGACTTTCACTAATCGATATCACATGTCTCACAGTCTTGTGAGCAGCAGCAGCTCTGGATTTTTCCCTTCGCCTCACATTAACATGGTTCATTTCCGCTTTACTCACATCCTTATAATCACTAATGAAGCTTCAAAGTTCTCACACACAGTAAAAGATATAATATTAACGGGCTACCTTCTTCACCGTCGGTGCTTTCGCTCTTCTTCCTCCTCCAGTCTCGACCGCTGCACTTTATTGATTTCACGCCGCCACACAGGAAGTGCAGCATAACAACAAAGTGCCCGCCTCCTCTGGACTCTGATTGGCTCCTGCCCCGGCTTGTTTTGACTCTGACGTTCCCATTGGCTGTTGATCCGTCCAAAACCAAAGGGCGGATCTTTCTCGGCTATGCTATTTATTTTTCAGCCTTTTTTTGAATTATCTGTTTCACGCAGTGTGTTTTCTGTTTGTTTTAGTTATTTTAATACATTTTTTTTTTCATTTCCAACTTATTTTTTGTCCACTTAAGACTAAATTTGTTTCTTTAACCACAAAGTTACAAGTGTTCATGTTAAATTTAACAGTTCGTTGTGTTTCATTTTGGCTTGTGGACAAAACAAGACAGCTGAGAACATCAAAACCCGTCAAAAACACTGCTGTGTAAAGGAACCCCAAGCAATTATTTTCTCGACTCATTAAATAATGTCAGAAGATGAGAAACTACAACTTTTGTTCCCCAAACCTTACAATTATGACCCCTACCTTACATGTCTTGTTTTGTCCACACAATGATACTCATACTTTCTGTTGAAGCATTAAATTGAATTACTTCATTTAAAAACACTTTAATGATTAATCATCTATAAAACTGTTGGTAATTATTTTAGTAAATAATTAATGATTGAATAATTGTTGCAGCCATAGAGTCAAACTGACAGGTCATGCTGGCAGCTGAAGTTACATCCAGTTGATGCAGTGACATAAACTTACCACAAGGGGGCAGAAGCTGACAAGACAGGAATGATCATGCATGTATTCGAGACAACATGGCTATATGTTTTTGCACATACAGTAGACTCAGGAAATGTACTTCAGAACGATTCCTGCAGAAATATGTACATTAAAATAGGTCAGCATTTGTATGATATCAGTTTCTTCATAACCTTTATTTTACCTGTTCTATGGAGTCAAATCTGGTGCAGATTTTATTCCCAGGAATTTGCTGTGTAAGTGAATTGACTATTCATCTGTATATCATTGGTAAGTCACCATTCTTCCATCCATCCATCTTCCTTTTCCACAGCAGATATTTTGAGATGCTTAAGCAGAAAAAAAACAAACAAACTCATATGATATTGATGAAGTCATGACAGTGAGCAAGCCAAATGGAACTCAGCCATCTTCATGGTTCAATTACTCCAGTGATTTTGTCAAAATGTCTGATGAGGAGGAACCACAGTGGAGATCTCCAAGTGCTTAATTGTTCTTACTTCAATCATTCAGAATGAAGCAGAGCAGGTTCTCTCTCTCTCTCTCTCTCTCTCTCTCTCTCTCTCTCTCTCTCTCTCTCTCTCTCTCTCTCTCTCTCTCCCTCCCCCTGGTGCTGACAGGTACTGTGGGCTTGATCCTCCTGCAGATCCCAGCTGAGGTGTCGACAGCAGAGCTGAAGTTAATAATATGCCATTCGCAGACTGAGACAGTGCAGTACCAGCAGCAGGACTTGCCTTGAAGAGGAGAAGAGGATTACCCACTATAATCAGCGGGTCTCCTGCTCCAACTCTACCTTTTATCCACAGCTTGTGTGCAGACTGACTGTGTGTGTGCTCCAGTCACTCTACAACTCACGCAAGGTAAGTATGACATGGTCACTGCTAATGATGGGAAATGCAAATTAGTGCTACTGTATGTATGTTGGCTGCACTGTTGTTCGCATACTTATTAAAGCCTCAATTTGATCATAGTTTTGCAGCCAGTTAAGATCAGAGGGAGAAAAAAAAAGTTGAAATTAAACTAAAGTTAACATGACTAAATGAAAATATGTTGCGCAGATAATTATCTTTATTCGAGAATGTTTGTCTTTCAAGTAGCTTTTGACAATTAATCAGGCAAATGTTTGCATTTTTGTGTTAAAATTAACTGACAAAGCAGGTTGTTATTATATATCAGTTATCGGTTGCATCAATTCATAAAGACTGGCATCAGCTTTAGAGAAACCATATTGGTCATCCTTTTAATTTCAAGTCCTTTTTCATAGACTTTTCATGTACTTGTAGACCACTGAGTCCTGCCTGTTATTATACAGCATGGTATTGCATGAAAAAACTGTTACTGTGATGGTGAGCAAGAAATCAGTATTCCTCTTTGTTCGAAGAGCCTCTGTGCTTTTGTTGGACCTTCTCCACAGATCCCCCTAAAAGCAAAGATACAGTGTGTGCAAGTCATGCAGCTTCTCTGAGGAATGCCTTTATTCAGAGCTGAGTCATGCAAATTATACCTCCCTTTTCTTTCTCTTATCTTCTTGAATCTGTTGGCATCAAACCAAAATTACATATATAAATAAAGAAATGTGTGTTTATGTATTTATTATTTATATTGATTTACACAAATGTAATTTAAGACATTATTTTTCATAGAATGTTCAGCAGGACTAGACGATAAATTAAATACTCATTAATGGGTTGAAGCACAAAAGAAAAACTTTGCAGTGCAATTTTACACTCACCTGCATGACTTCCTACATTTTTAAGGCAAATTAAATGATAATACATCATGAGAGAAATTACTAGTTAGTAAATGGAGATACTGGCTCCCAACTCCTGAAAACATTTTGGAGATCCTGACAGGAGTATGGATAAATACCAAAAACAGTTTTAAATTTAAATAAATCTTATGACTTTCTAATGTACTTATTATTTTATATTGTGCACACATATATTCTTTAAAAGAAAAGTGTAAGAATTTGACTTAAGTTAAGTTAAATTACACTCCCAAATTTGTTTCCAAAGATATATGAATAAAGTACTTCACAAAATACAGTGGAAAAATTAAAATGTCTTTAAATTATTTACATACACAATGAATCAGGGGTTCATTTCTTTTGTTTTTACATGAAACACATCCTGCCTGGAGGCAAAGATCCAAACGAAATGAAAAGTGTGGTGCATTGTGGCTCCTCTGCCTGCAGCACAGAACTAGTGAAAGTCATCTAACATTTCACACAAATAAGATGTTTGCTGCCGCATGATACTTTGCTGCATGCCCAGCCATGCTTGATATGCACCTGTATGTGTCTGAGAGAAGTGTCACGAAGTTGCCAATTTCGCAGCCTCAGGTTTTGCTCGCGCAATACTGAAAACTAAAAAAATCATTATAATGTTAACTTGCACAATAGATGTTTTGCAAAAGAGTGCTTCAGATCTTTATTTCCAAAACTCAGGTAGTGAGGAATATTCTTGATATGAGTAAGAGAACATGTCTAAAAGATAATAATACATTTATGTGTTCAGAGCCTGCCGAGTCTACTCACTGTCTGGGTCTATTTTAACAATAAACCCAAAAATATAAAAGTACAGTATTTGTTTACTTACTAAAGTCATATCATCATTGCAGCATTCAGTGTTTTCTCATATTGTTTTATGAATACTGTGCAACCCTATCTCCCACTCATGAAAAAAGATGAAGAGGGGGACCTGCATAAAATGCAGATGATAGCGCAGTGATATCTAAGATTGTGAAAGAATATGAGCAGTTGAGAGAAAGACTAGCCTGACAGTAAAAGGGGAAGAAATGAGTGAAGAAACTGTCCTAGAAGAGGGCGAAGACACATTTGGAGGATTTGAGGAGTCTCAGTTATTCACTGTCTCATCTGATCTTCACTAAAATATGCTGCTGTGATATTTCAGCTGCTTCTGCACTTAACGTAACCTGCAGGTAAACACACTCAGACGGCTTCAGACATGTTCTGAAGGCAAGCACTCAGCCACAAGGAGAAAAGTATATTCTTACCTCTGTCAAATGTTTATCTTCACACCTCTGGAATAGTTCAGGAGGGGTCATTTCATAATTTCATAATAATCTGTGATGTCTTATTGCGCAGGTCAAGTTTTGTGCTGATGTCTTGTTGGGAGTCATATAATGACAATCACATTGTCAATAGGGCAGCCCATGGCCAAGTGGAAAGGGAACTTGGCTTGTAACAAGAAGGTTTCTGGGTCAAGTCCCCGCCAGGTCAAGGGCTGGGGCATCCCTGAGCATGGTACCCAATCCAGTGGATCCTGTGGGGAATGGCATCCGGCACAAAATCTGTCAAATCATGTTCAGTGTTCAGTGACAGTATGCTATGTAGACCAGTCACACTGTGGCTGAGACCCAATCAACTTAATAATATCAGTGTACCAACCTAGTGTACTGGATCGGTGCATCTCAAAGACAGACCACATGCCATTTAAAAATATTCTAAACTCATGATTTGGTCTTCAATCTATTGGTTTAAACCATAGATTTTGTAGAAGATGGATGACATGTCTCCACTCTTGCAACTGTAGAGGCATAAACCCAAAATTCCTGGAATATGTTTAGTTCCATCTTGCAATAGCCAGACTACACAGTAGTGATAACAATATCTCTCCTGTGACCACATAAGGCCTCCCCCATCCATCCTTTTCTCAAATACACACTGATGCCGTGTCTGCTCACAAGAACAAAACCATGGTTTTAACAAGTCTTGATGTACAATGTATTAACTTGTTTGCTGTGGGTCTGTCTGTGTGAAGTAGAGAGAGAGAGAAAATAGAGTGAAAGAAAGCACTACTCACACTGATGTAGCATGAAATTAGAAGTTAACCATTAGAAATAAACAAATATATGGTAATCAGCATTAATGTGCCCTTCATGGCTACAAATAAATCAATTTATAGGCACTGATTAGTGTAAAAAATAAAGCTGCAGGTGAGAGGACATTAGCTATATGTATCCTGAGGATGGACTGCAGTAATGAATATATTGCAAGACAATCATATAGCAATACATACATTACAATAACAATACAATATCTGTCTTACTGAAGAAAACAAAATGTCTGTGAAAAGTTAAAAGTGCCATATTTCTCTTTTTATTCACAACATAGAGAACAAAGTGCATGAAGTCTATGTATTATAAGTGGAAGGGGCATCTCTTAACGTAGCTTTCTCCTCCATTTTCCCGCTGAAATCTCCCTCTTCTTTGGTAACATCCACCCAAGTTTCCCTCATTCCGTTGAGCAGCACTGCTGCTAAATCGATTATCATATTGCGCAAGGAAGGACAGTAATATATCACCAGATACGTAGATATTTTCACCTGACCTTAGCTCATTGTTTGGACACGTTTCCTCAAAACTCCTTAAAATGTGGTTTATGTGATCAAATCTGTGGATGCAGTCCGGATGGATTGATATCATTCAGACCTGTACTTCCTGCAGCAGTCTGCATGTACTCGGACTAGGTCAGATGTTGATACCAGGTTTTAAATAGTTTTAAACGGAGTCACATATTTTATTTTCAGTTGGACTTTGTTTCCTAATTTCACTTGTTCTGGACAAATCAGCCTCCCCTGCCCTTTTGGTGAAAGTTACTTCTCTTACTTGTTAACTTGGTGAATGTGTCTCATCTGTCGTAGCCATGTGGCGGCCATCATTTGAAACAACCAAACCTTGTTCTGCCTCCCTCAGTAGTAAGAACTGGAATTGGCTTGGTGGGCACACTAATGTTATTTTTGCAGCTGAATTCAATTGGTTGTGTCAGTCTAATGTGATTGTCCAAATGGATGCCCTTGGACTGTAAAAGGCAGCCCATACTGACAGTAGAGAGTGACTGAGAAAAACGGAAATTGTGCTCTAATGCCGTCTTCTCAGTGGAGGCTCTATTTTGGACTTTGTTGTTTACCATAGCTGCTTCGGTATTTGGAGAGTATCTGTCAAATAGCCAGCTAGCCTGTTTAGATCATTCACTGAGTGGGATGCTGGGATGACTCTATTTATATTCTATAACGAAATTGGTGCTGTGACAAGTCTTTAGAGAAATGTGGCCATGGGAAAAAGCTGAGGTCAAACCAACAGGGAGAGAAGACAAGAGGAAGGCTGGATTGTATTGGACAGGAAGGAGAATTCTCCAGGGACAGAGTACAGATTCACTTTCTTGATAGTGAACTTGTTCTCTTGTTCTGCTTGGTATACTTTTCTTTAGTCTTTTCTGCTCTTACTACCCTACAGTCAGCATTATTGTGAATGCAGGCAACATTTCCCTTCCACTGAAAGCTAAAACTAAAATGCCTGAGTTCCCCAGGAGTAAAGATGTAAACTTTTTCTGTGACCAGTCAACAGCATCCCCACCGAGTTCTCCCTGTCTTTGACGACAGCCAATGTTTGTCTTTTGTGCAGATAAAAGGAAATCAGAACGTCCCAAAGAACTTGTGACTTGTATTCCCTTACTCCATTAAAACTTTATTCCAGGTCTTCAAATTGTACTGAATCAGGAGAGATAAATGGAAGAATTTTTTTTTTTTAATAAAGTGAACACAATAATAATGGAGGAGGTGAGGACATCTGCTTCTGAGCAGTGACTAGAGAAACCCATGAAGTCCACACATTAGTAGTGATGATGATCTGGTGGGACTGATGAAGGATGAAGACTCATGGATCTGATGAGACTGTGAAGACTTGGTGGCAAACGGGAGGATGGTGCATCCACCGTCTACCACTTTATCCTCCACCCTGGACAGGTCGCCAGTAAATCATGTTCCCATTTAGCGGAAAATAGAGCACCGATAGGAGCTTAATCCCAGCTAACGTTTTTGAACTTCTGATTGCAAAATGTCAGCATAGAACCAGCCAAATAGCAAGGTTGGTGGTTTTAAAACAGGAGTTTCCTGTGGGTGATGTCAGGACTGGTTGCTATTCGGCATGGCAGCAGATAAAGAGTGCTAAGGCAAAAAGAGACAATACATTTAAAAGGACAACAACAACATGATTGGCTTACCAGTTATGCACATTACAGATCACATCATTGACGGCTCAAGAAGTGACAATGCATATGGATGTTAGTGGATGAAAAGAATCACACTGTGATTGATGTGATTCATGAAACAGAGTCGTGTTCCTGACTGATGTCACACTACAGCCTCATGTTTTTTATTTGTTTGTCTGGAAAATGTGGAGCCTCTTTGACAATTTACATGATAACCTGCTCATAATATGAGGCAGAAACCTCAACACAGCTGTTCAGTATTCTGTGCTGTGCTTGTGTCGTTACAAGGATCATCTGGCTGAAAGATGCACTGACACAGACAGGGTGCAGTCAATTAACCACAGTCATCAAAGCTGTGAGACTTGGTAGCACATTTTGAGGTTAATTATAAGGAGGCCACTATTGCTTAGATCCATTTCCAGCTGTGATATCCTCTTAAATCAGTGAAAGTAAAACGGACAATTTGACACATGCTAGCTTCAAACAATTTCCGAGAGAGTACTAAAAGTTTTTTTTTTAAACATTCACCAGTTTGTAAAGTTTTATTTGATTGCTCAGGGAGGCAGAAATGGTTGATGTCTCTGTCCATGTCTTTCCCAGACTGGTTGATTTGGCTGTTAAATCATCTGAGTTGAATCTGCCTAATATTCAGCAGGATGGGACATGAAGACATGACTAACCTATGAAAAGGATTGTCAATCAGAATGGCATGTTCATTTATTTTTATCTTTATGTAAAATGTTGAATAACTGAATGAATAACTTGTGCATTACCTGATGGCAGTACTTTTTTTTTTTAATGAATTTAAATTGTGAAACATCACCGTGGCTGTAGCAGTGGTAACTGGTAAGGTAAGTAGAAAACATGGCAAACAGCTGACTAAGCTAACACGAGCAGGCAAAGAATGGTCCCCCTGAAGCCTGGTACTGTATATGATCTGTGTATAAGCTCATTGTGGCACAGGAAGGTCATTCCCGCTCATGAACGACCTCTGTTTCTGCGTAAGGTTGAACTGAAGATGGTGTTAGATGCTGACAGGAGTCTATATACTGTATGAGTGACTCTTCATCTACATGAAGACACACTCATAGATTAGGTTGATGTGATTGAAAATGTGTGTGTGTGTGCTTGTGTGTGTTACGGGGTCAAACAACCTTTCAGTGACATCATGTATGTCTCTGTGACATCACTTAACTTGATTGGGTGGCATGTGGGGGGAGAGTGTGTGTGTGTGTGTGTGTGTGTGTGGGGGGGGGGGTTGTTATCCCATCTTTTCCAATGACACATTCCCACACACACATGCACATCCACTCCTGTAGTGCAACACACAGTGAACTCAGTAATGTTGCCATAGTACAACTCAGGTGCTCAAACAAAATTATTGTTCTCATCAATACAAACTGGATCACCATTGATCTGGAACAGCAGCATTTCCATATAAATCAGATTTTTTTATCCCTGAGATTTTGAGACTCAGCATTCCAGAAGATCATTGATGATCTATAATGCAGAGATTATGCATCACTTGACAAGCTGGTCTTCACTTTTCGAGTTAAACCATCTTTCAAAGAGAAGTACAAGGTTTTCTTTTCTTTTAGTTGATTTTCAACTGTACCATAGTTTTTTACTTTCAGTACACCTGGTTTATGAGTCTTTTATGGACAATATTTTATTTAGAAGTATTTTAAGGTGTGTTTTTTCTTTTTTTGAGAGAGAGAGCTTGAATTATTTCACACTATCCAAGCCTCGTTGGCGCGCAGTCGGCAGCGCATCAGTCTCATAATCTGAAGGTCGTGAGTTCAAGCCTCACACGGGGCAGGCCTTTTGGGCAACGAAGTGGAATTGGCCTTTGAACATGAGAGTTACTGGCTCAAATCTCAGGACAGGTCAAAGGCAGAGGTAGCCCACCCCAGTTGCTCCTCAGCTGCAGATCAGTGCTGTGTGCTTGTAACTGGTATGTGAAAAGGATGGGTAAAATGCTCCTCTTTGAATGCATATGGTCTGCAAGCAAATTCTAATGAAAAAAAGGAAATCAGAACATCCCAAAGAACTCGTGACTTGTATTACTCCATTAAAACCTTATTCCAGGTCTTCAAATTGTACTGAATCAGGAGAGATAAATAGAAGAATTTTTTTTTAATAAAGTGAACACAATAATAATAGAGGAGGTGAGGACATCTGCTTCTGAGCAGTGACTAGAGAAACCCATGAAGTCCACACATTAGTAGTGATGATGATCTGGTGGGGCTGATGAAGGATGAAGACTCATGGATCTGATGAGACTGTGAAGACTTGGTGGCAAACGGGAGGAGGGTGCATCCACCGTCTACCACTTTATCCTCCACCCTGGACAGGTCGCCAGTAAATCATGTTCCCATTTAGCGGAAAATAGAGCACCGATAGGAGCTTAATCCCAGCTAACGTTTTTGAACTTCTGATTGCAAAATGTCAGCATAGAACCAGCCAAATAGCAAGGTTGGTGGTTTTAAAACAGGAGTTTCCTGTGGGTGATGTCAGGACTGGTTGCAGAAGATAATTGATGATCTATAATGCAGAGATTATGCATCACTTGACAAGCTGGTCTTCACTTTTCGAGTTAAACCATCTTTCAAAGAGAAGTACAAGGTTTTCTTTTCTTTTAGTGAGGTGATTTTCAACTGTACCATAGTTTTTTACTTTCGGTACACCTGGTTTATGAGTCTTTTATGGACAAAATTTTATTTAGAAGTATTTTAAGGTGTGTTTTTTCTTTTTTTGAGAGAGAGAGCTTGAATTATTTCACACTATACAAGCCTCGTTGGCGCGCAGTCGGCAGCGCATCAGTCTCATAATCTGAAGGTCGTGAGTTCAAGCCTCACACGGGGCAGGCCTTTTGGGCAACCAAGTGGAATTGTGCTTTGAACATGAGAGTTACTAGCTCAAATCTCAGGACAGGTCAAAGGCAGAGGTAGCCCACCCCAGTTGCTCCTCAGCTGCAGATCAGTGCTGTGTGCTTGTAACTGGTATGTGAAAAGGATGGGTAAAATGCTCCTCTTTGAATGCATATGGTCTGCAAGCAAATTCTAATGAAATATTTAAAATTCTACATTTCTAAAATCTACCACAATACCCTAATCAGTGTTCCACATTGGAAGGAAAATAGTTTAATTTTGCAAATACTTTAAAAATAGTACTCAGTAAGATATATCATATACTCATACACTGTGTGAGTGAATATGTTGCCTTAGTTTATTTGGCACTAATCAGCAGGAGTGTTTTGGTGATTTCACCTTTTATTCCTCTTTTCGTTGAACATTCTGCTTAACGTTGTGTGACTTTATCTCGACTGGTGGCAAAGACACAGAGTCTGATTCTCAGCCTCCATATCAGCCTTCTGTTGAGACTGATATATCATCACCCATGGGTGTTTTCAACACTGGATTATCTGTAGTGTTGCTGTTAAACAGCCATTACACTGATAAAGAAGTAGAACTGGCTATAGAAATGCGTACACATGGAAAATGAAATGTGGATTTATGGTTTCCTTTGCACATGGCCTGTTTGACTGACAGTTTTCTGGCATTCTGGCACAACTGAACCCCAACATCAGTATCTTCACACCAACATAATTTTGTGCTTATCTTAATTTCACATACAAAATACAGCGATTTGGCAAATATTTACTGCAGTCTTTTAAAGAGGCAGTGCCAGTTGAGTGCAGCCTTGAATAGTATCAAATTATGTCTTCCACCTACAAAATCTGTTTGGATATTTTCAGCAAAAAAACTCCCAAAACTTTCTTGTGACTACTATTACATGATTACAGTTTCTTTTCCCAGTAGATCCCCTCCTCCCCCCTTAGATGAGGTGCACATGCATCATTTATGTCTTCTTGTACCAGTTAAATCCAGCTCATAGTAAACTGGTAGATTCCAGAGCTTATTGTGTGTCTCTTTTAGGTTTACTTGATAGTCTTGTACATTTAATTGCTCTTTTATTCCTTCTCTGTTTTAGGTTCCATATGAGTGCACATGCATCTGTGTACACGCCTGTGAGTGTGTATATGCATAGCCATGAAGCACCAGTCTATCTCCCGATGGCTGAGCCAGCTGGGACTGCCGCAGTACTGCACGGCACTGGAGCAGGAGTATGATGGTGTTGAGGTAACACAAGCACAGGAACATACACTAACAAAATGTCTTCAGCTTCCTGTTTCTAAAATAGCTCCAGAGGCAGCATATCCATAATGTAGATGTTAACACTGTTGGCGATGGCCCCAAAAATATAGTCTAAAACAGGGGCAGCCTCTACAATGGTCCAACTTGTGAGCTTCTTGCTGTGAGGTCACTAAAAGAATTAGAATCAATTTACGCATGCATCTTTTAGTGAAAATTAATTTAACCTCTGCATTTAAGCCATCCCATTTACACACGAGTAGTGAACACACACAAGCAGTGGGCAGCATTTATCTGCAACCGGGGAGCAATCAGGGATTGGGTCCCTTGCTCAAGGGGTGCTCCTCAGCCCTTGAACCATTCTGGGATTTGAACTGACAACCCTCTGATAAAAGTCTAATTTTTAATATTCTGTCATATGCGACAAAGGTCTGGATTTGTAATGATTATGGGAATGGAAGTTCGTGATTCACAAGTAGTTTGCAAAATGTTAGATTCTACCTTCATGATGAGGAGTTTAATGTCCCAAGCTGTCCCTGAAATTTGGCTCCCTTTCTTCCCCCTGCATGCACCCTCATCGTTGCAACTACATTCATGTAGACAAAACCAACATTGACCACTGCTATATCAACTCTCCTCTGGACTGGTATGAGAGTTCATATTATTGCTCAGCTCTGCATGATGTGAATAAAGAAAACATGTCAACTTGCTGTTGGACAAAAGAGGGAGACGAGACAGATGGGGGAGGGGGAGATAGACAGAGACACAAAAATATATAGGATGGGCCATTCCTGTCTCTCTTTCTCTTGCATACACACGCACACTTACATAGGTTTTCATAGACTTTTAGTACACAGCATTGATTTCCATCAATTTAGACAGCCTAAGCAAAGTGTTATCCTAAACTTTATAACCAGTTAGTCCCTAACCATAAACCACATATTTCACCCTAGACTTAACCAATTCCTCAGAAATTGGGTTCTTCTAATTAGTTTTGCTCTCCATGAGGACTAATGGTCCTGACAAGCTCTGTGTTTGTGCCAGAAGAAGAGGTAACAAATACAAGAACACACATGTTTGTGCAGCATTCATAGTGAGGACACTGATTGATATAATGCATTCCATAGCCCCATATCAAAACCTTAATCATAAAAACTAAATGCCTAACCCCAACCTAAACCCAATTTTAACCCAAACCCTAAAACCAAGTCTTAACCCTCAAAAGGCTCCTTTAAAAAACCTGCCAAAATGCCCTCACTTTCCCAAAATGTCCTCTCTCCCTATGGTTTTTAGGCTTTCTGATAGTCACAAAGATACACATGTAAGAATACACACAGTGGGTAACAATGGGTTTGCTCATGTGCATGTGTGCAACTGGTTGCTTTGTTATTCAGGTGTGTGTGTGGTTGTGGGTATGTGTAAATTCTACCTTGGTGTGTGCGACTAAGAGTGACTGTTGTTTGATTGTGTGCCCTTTCTGCTTGAGTTTGCCTTTTGTGTGTGTCTGCATGTGTTTGTTTCTGTCTCCTTCCCTCTCTGTGTGTGTTAATATTCATGGACTTGTCCAAACTGAGCAGTGTTTGTGATTAACTGGTAGAATAGTTGTACTGTTGAGAAACCAAAACAATGGGGCCTTGGTTTGCCAGCTGAGCTGAGCTGAGCTGAGCTGAGCTCAGCCGGGAGTGTCCTGTGATGACAGTGTGTACATGTGGGACATGTGTGTTTTTTTGTCATTCCATTACTGCACTAGGTTGAGTTCTTGTTCAAAGGCTGCGTGGCTCTCCTTCACTTCAAAAAGGTTATTTCAGGGGTCGTTTATGTTAATGCCACAGCGAGGGTTAAAGTGAGGAAGGGTGTGTTTGTTTGTGTGTTTAAGACAATGCTGTAATGACAGGGGCAGGATGAGGGGAGGAGATGGCACACTTTTAGAAGATAGCAGGGCACCAGTGGCCTCAGCACCTCTCTTCTGCTCCTAGCTGGAGTCACTATGTTGTCTAGACAGACTGTGTCTTACCTGACGTCCACCAGTCACTACAGTATCGTCCCCATAAGACAATCGCACTCAGTTATTCACCCAGTTCTTTGTACTGAAGGGCTGAATGATATTCCCTTGTGTTTGGTGAGACAGATCCAAAATGCTACACTGATTGATGGGCGTAGTTAGTGAGAAACTCTGAGATTCTTAATTTTCAGCCAGCCAGCCTGTAACAGTGTTAGGGTCGTTCACATGAAAAGTTTTGTTAAAATGTGTGGAAAGAGAAAAAATTGACAGGACTTCAACTTCTTTACATTTTTTTAAATAAAAGGAATGTTTTAGCTGTGATTACAAGTTAGAAAATGGCAACATTTCAGTTTCAGCTGTTAGAGTAAATGTAGTTTGTTAACTGTTTCATTTATTGCAGTTCTGTCATTTCAAATGCAGTAAAACAGTGGTTTCTAAACTTTTTTATACCAAGTACCACTAGAGAAATGATTTATTATCACCAACATTAAAAAAAAGTGGTGTAAATAACCCGAGCAAAGTTATCCGAGCGTACCTCTGTTGGTACATGGACCACAGTTTGAGACCCATGACATTAAAACATTGCATTACTGTAAAGTGAGAATAATACACTGTTGTACCTCTATTTAAAGGACTTGGATATTTTTACAGCTTGAGATGAAAATACTTAATGGCCATAAATTGCTCTGAAGGTAAAGGTTGCTGACCCCTGGTGAAACACGAGGAGGGGTCTAAAGCTAGTAACCATTCAGCGACCAGTTTTGAAGCAGCATAACAGTGGCTTGGAGTTTCATTATTAGTTTCAACATTGCCACTATCTGTTTGAGTTTTCCAAGTGTTCTTAAAATGGTATTTTTGCAGACCTCACCCTGCTAATCAAGTTTAAACGCTGACACCTGAACAACACATGTTCTGTCAGCGCTGTAAATCCCTCAGTGTGGAGCACAGAAGTCTTTCGACTACACTGCAGTGTGCTCATACTTCTCTTGTTGGTTGAAGATATTATGTAAATAAAGGAGTGAAAGACTGGGCCATTAGGCTCACTGTCCCTTTTTAAACCAGTGCACAAGGTCGAGTACTGAGCAAAGTCATAAAACATAAAGGAAGGTGGCTGGAGTCAAAGGGACAACCAGGAGGGGAAGGTCAAAAAGAGGAAGAAAGATGAGACCGTCCTGGACATGGACACTCAGTCTACGTCTCATGCCACTTTATGACTCTTGTTGTCTCTTAATGCCAGTATGACGACCATCTTACACAGGTCAAAGTCAGGCTTAAAACTGTTGCGCTCGGTGTCAAAGTTCACTTTGTTGCCCGGGTGATTGGGTTTCATTTTTCCTGGCATGACTATCACATGTTAGGTGATATATACTGTATAAAGTTAAGGTGGTGTTTCTAATTGTGGGGTGTTAAATAAAACTGTTAATGTTTAATTTAGTGATTGAATATACAGATTAAGTTTAATATTAAATGAAGGTTGATAAAATGACTTTGAATGAGTTTGAAACTGCTTAAGGGACAAGTAGTCAAACTTATGAAGAGGACATACTTATTCAAGATAGTTGGCCACTCATATTTCAGCTCTTTGACATGTCTCATTGTGGACATACTCAACTTTAGTGCTTTGTTTAGCTAGGGACACTTTTTGAGTCAGGGGGTTTAGTTTGCCTGTGGTTGAGTTCCACACTCAACCACAGGCAAACTAAACCCCCTGACTTAAACAAAATATCAGGTAATCATGACATTAAATGTAAGAAACAATTGGCTAATTATGAGTTATTAATCATAGTCCGATTTCTCGTTAACCTTGCATGTGTTTTCATGTCTTCCAGGACCTGCTTCACCTCTCAGAGTATGACCTTCTAGACCTTGGAGTGCACAATCACCTTCACCGCCTGCACCTTCTCACTTCTCTACGTCTCCTCCAGGAGCGAGAGAGGAGGAGAGGTATTCAAATGCACAAACATGTACATACATACACACACATGCACACATTATCTTTCCTTATCTGTCCCATCAGGTTGTTGATACTCGTTCTGCGTTGAAGTCCACATGTTTCTACCTCTCTGTTTCTCTGCTTGTGTACAGAAAAAGACAGCATTAGTGTCATGTAAAGACATGCTTATGCCTGGGGGGTCAACTGCTGCTGCTGCTGCTGGTGGTGGTGGTGGTTGTCTGCAGGAGGACAACACTGTGTTACACACACAAACACACACACACATAAATGTGAACACTTCCAAAGCTGTCAGTAGGTTAATGGAGTGCTGAGGCCTGCAGTCCTGCTGAGTTTAATCACTGCTTAAATGTGTGTCGATCTGTGAGTGCGGGACAGGCGGCTTTGTTTGCTCTGTTTCCCATGCATTATACTGTGAAATATAGCTGTTGTCTTGGTGACGTCGCACACAAGTCTTTAGACTAAGAGAGGTGATTGTTTTAGTGCAGTTGTTCTCAAACTTTTTATACCGAGTACCACCTGAGAAAATATTGAGCTCTCAAAGTAACACCATTATCACCAACAGTATTTCCCAAGTGCTGTTAAACAAAGCAAAACAAATTTAACATAGATTATTCATACTGGAAACATGTCCTTTGGTCAGATGAGATGAAACTAGAGCTCTTTGGCCATAGAGCCATTGCTTCTGTTTGGAGGAAGAAGGGAGAGGCGTATAACCCAAAGAACACCGTCCCCACAGTGAAACACGGTGGTGCGAGTATTTTGCTGTGGAGATGCTTCAGTACATGAGGAAAACCTGAAGCAGTCAGCAGCAAAACTGGGTCTTCCAACATGACAATGACCCGAAACATATGTTGCTCCTGGTGAAGAACTACCTCCAAAAGTCCAAAGTGAACATTATTGACTGAACTGAAGACAAAGGTTCATGCCAGAAGGCCATCAAATCTGGAAGAGCAGAGAGGTGTTGAAAACTACAGCAAACGACTGCAGGCTGTTTGACTCCAGTAGTTTTTGTTTTTTGTGAAATAATTTCATTTATGTGTGCAAAGTCAAATAATGGAAGCATCCAAAAATGAAACTAGGATGTTAAAAAGCTGTGTTAAATTATTTGCTCTGTTTAACAGCACTTGGGAGATACTTTTAAAACAATGAAATTCTCAGGGGGCTAATAATTTTGTCCTCAACTGAAGGCCGAGCAAAGTCGGCTACAGATTTTTTATAGGAGGCAAATTTATTCTCAGTAAAATAAACTGCTCTCTCATCATCCTCCTCTTCCTCACATGTACTTCAGACAATGGTATAGTGACATTAGATTAAGATGGAGCAAGAGATAAGGTGATTCTAGTCATTTTTTTTTGTTTCGTTTTGTTATTTGTTTTATTTTCAACACACCAGTTTTTCCTCACCTCCACTCCGATCACATATCCTCGTATATACAGTAGAACAGTATTTCGGGTTTTCCTCCATGTATCACCCGAGGAAGCTTGCGTACCACTGGGTGTACACGCACCACAGTTTGGTTCTTAAGGTAATGTGCAACACAGGAAAAGCCATACAAACATGTTACACTGCAAAGACAGAAATATTCTACAAACAAAATTTTATGTTATGTGTTTTCATATACTGTCAAGTTTTAAGCAGTTTGTAATGTGCAATTTGAAACCACTTTTTTGATAAGCTCAGTGTACACAAGTGCTGATTTTTTTTTTTTTTCAAAAGTCAGATTTTTCCTAATTTGATGGAGACGTGAACTGTAAAGATATAAAGTCTCCTCCTGTCTCACAGTTAAGCTCGTTAAACCAGCAATTTGCTTGCCCATATGGAATAGAGGTGCTTTTTAAACAAAACAACCCTCAATCTGTGGCAAGTATAAAATCTTTTCAGTCACTTCCACGCTTTGCAGACTTTAGGTTTTGTATAAGTTTCTTCTTTATTGCCAGCTATTTCCTTTGTAAGTGGAGAGGTGGCTAAAATTTCAAAAGTCTAAGAGGAGAAAGGCTAAAATAGAAAAGGAGAGGGTGTCAATTGTTTTCAAGCAATGTGAAGCATATGCAAGACAAGCTCAGATTATATCTGAGACAGGTTTTCAGTCAAACAAGCTGCATTTGAAATAATGTCATTAAATAGCCAAAGATGTGAGGATAATTTCTGTCAGAGGAAACAATTGTGACAAAATGAAAAGAGCAGCTGCCGAGTAATAAAAGACGCCGTCCTTCATCACCACTGCCATCAGACTGTACAACACCACCACTGTGTCATAACACTGTGGAGCAATAACACTGTCAAAAATAGACTCTGTAATTTGCTCCAACTCAGTTGTCATTACTCACCCAGCCTGTCATATCCTGCTCAATGCACATGTGCAATATTTCTGTGTAACAATTGTGTGTCACTGCACTTTTCACTTCCACAACAAGTTGTTCATTTTATGAGTGTGCAAAATATGTTTAATAATTTTATTTTTAAAAACAGTTTTTGCATTGTATATTGCTTATTTTGTATCCTAGTGTAGTACTGCGTGCTCCCAACCCTGATGTGGTGACAAGTGAATTTCTCTAACGTGGGATCAATAATGTCAAATCTAATCTAATCTGAACCCGATTAGCAGAAAAACATGGAAAGAAACCTCATACTGCTGCTAATGCCTTTAGACTGACAAATACGTCGCTCTGAATGTGAGTGCAAAACATAAACACCTGACAGCAGATGAGGACTTTGCAGATTACTCCTTTAGAAACATGCATTTTCACATTCCTGGGATCACTGTGCGGCCGCTTGAAGAGCCTCGACCTGCACATTTAGGACTGTTGCTGAGGTGAAACAGCCTCTAGTTGAAATCACTCAGTCACCAACTCCTGTGGTATTATCTGTCTGCCTGGCAGCCTGCCACCCCTATCATTACCACAGAGGCCAGATTTGTTCAGCTAATCGTATCTTCACACACACACACACACACACACAGAGCTGTTCTACTCTTCTTAAGCATCATTCCTAAACAAAGTGTTTTCCTAAACAAAACCTTAACCTAAGACCTAAGTTTGTTAGACTTGAGATTCTGCCTCATTAGGACAAGAATTTGGTCCCCATGTGGGCTACTGGTTCTTAAAAGGTTCTTAAGATGTGAGCAGAGAACCGATACAAGTAAACACAGCAGCCTCCAAAGTTGCCAACTCAACATTTGACCCAGATAAGAGTATTCCTGTGAGAGCACCTTCAGCATAAAACTCAATGCAAACTCAAACACTGCGTCCAGGCACATATTCATTTCATCAAGTTACTGTTTGTTGGCTACAGTATATGATTACTCATGGAGAATAGGAATCCATGTGTGTGTGTGGTATGTGTAGGTGTGTGTGTGTGTTTATGTGTGTGTGCCAGGTACTTTCCCCGCTGGCAGAAAATAAAATGCAGCAGGGAAGCAGAGATGTTCCAATTAGAACAATTAGAGGGCGAAGTTGGAGGCATCAGTTAAACCACACGTGTATGATCATATTTCACATACTTGAAGTATAATTTAAGGTTACATTGAGGTACAGTGTGGATGGATCCCTCTGTACATTTCTATCCTTTGGATATTTTTTAAAATAAAAGATTGATTTTGACATAGGAGGAGTTTTTGTTTGCAATATTTAAGGATAAAGAGGAAAAAAATGTCAGATTATCGCCACATTTATTAGTATATATGATACAATGCTCTATTCTGCTTGACTAAAAAGAAACTATTTTTTTTTAATTTTATTTATTAATTTATGTTTTACCTGAAGTACAGATGGGTATAGATTACTCACTGGCAACATACAGCCCTAGGGCTGGATCAAGTTCACTCGCTGTGGATTTTCTTTTGTTGATCTCTAACATGAGCTCACTTGAACTTTCACCAGAGATTATGAGGGAGCCGGTAGGAGAATTTCTGGAGAGTCTTCTGAATGACTTCAATGGACATGAGGACATTTGTGTTAACACATTTGGCCTCTCTACACAATCTCCTGAGAATCTTTGGAATTCAGTGCATATCTGGAAGAAGGACAGAGAAGAACAAGGAAAGAAAAAGACACTGAACTGTTTGAATTCAATGTTGTTGCCTGCGTTTGTATTGATTCAATAAACACACACACACACCGCTATTCTTTTAAAGACTCACCATGAATTCCAATCAACCGGACTGTCTAGCCCAGTGGTTCTCAAGCTTTTTATACGAAGCACAACCTGAGAAAATACTGAGCTCTTGAAGTAACACCATTATCACCGATGCTAAAATACAGCAACAGACTTTTCACAGGCTGATTTATTCCCAATAAGATAGTTTGCTCTCTTATCATCCCCCGCTTCCTCACATACTTCAGACACTGGAGGGATAAGGTAACTCTAATTATTACTATTTAATTATTTTTTGGTTATTTGTTTTGTTTTCTATGCACTCGAGTCAAAGTTCCTCAGCTCCACGATACAGTAGAAAAGTATTTCTGACTTTCATCCAAGTACCACCAGCAAAAGCTTGCGCACCACTGGTGGTACATCACAGTTTGAGAACCATGGGTCGAACTAAATGATGTTCTGCCTCATTAGGACCAGGTTTTGGTCTCCACGAGGACTACTGGTCCTAACAAGGTCAGTGTTTGCACCAGAAGAGGTCCACACACACACACACACACACACACACACACACACACACACACACACACACACACACACACACACACACACACACACTATAGTATACACTCATAGTCTTAGGAAAACAGGAATGTTTTGTGCCTGGATTTGAAAGGGTAAACAGTATTTACATGGTGTGACTGATCAGTAAAGGAATTCCACAGTGCTTGTCCACAGCAACTAAAGGTGCATTGGTTAGATGCAGATTTGCTAAGATCTAATAAAGTTCTAGGTATAAACAAAAAGCTGCTTTTAGAAGAACTGAGAGGTTTGACAGTAGGTCTGAAATAATATGAGGAGCTGAGCCATGGAGTGCGTTATTGAGGTTATATAAAGATTGAGCAACACGTTGTCGACTGCATATCTGCTTCAGGAAGCACTTCATTCATTCATTCATTCATTCATTCATTCATTCATTCATTCATTCATTCATACGCCCATCTTAACTCTCTGAGCTGTAGGCCACCAGCTGTTTTGTGCCCTCCTGAATTTCACAAGCTAAAGAAATTCATAATGTTAATACCAGGGCAACACAGTGACAACACACTGTTATGCTAAACATGGACTTTACATTGTTTGTGTTTGTGTGTGAGTGGGACGGAGACAACAGGTGTTCACACAGACAGTTGGTTGTTGCTTGTTTGCGTCCCTGCTGGACAGTGATGTTGCCACGGCAGCCAAATACTTAGCGGTCAGTTGGGAGATGGAGGGTTTGTGCACCAATCATGGACATCTCTCTTTCCAAATTAGATATTTTGTATATATAGGCGTCAGCTCACATGAATTATCACTGGGTTGTCAGGATCTTTTGCTCAGTGTTCAAACAGAGATTCATGCATTCCTGTACCTGACTTTGCTGCCTAAGCAAAGCACTCCTTATCTCACATGGCCAATGTTATGTTGCCAGTAGTTCAAAATGTCTTCATTCACAGCTGTTACGGATCAGTTTTTTTTGTCAAAAACCTCTGAGGCAAACACACACTCACACCACATTCCTCACTAGCTGAGTGTTTAGAGGTTAAGCTGTTAAAAAAAACATATATTTTATTAGTAACACAAATTTTAAACCTTTACAAAAATGTAAGATACTCACAACACAGGATTTTGCTGCAGTGAAAATCCACATGACATAAAATACAATCTTTCAGTTTCAACTATATATATATATATATATATATATATATATATATATATATATATATAACTATACAACAAAAAAGTTTGTCAGTGCACGACTATTATAATATATCATATCACATAATATCATTCTTCATTCAGTATGTGTTGTGCAGAGACATAGATATACATGACCTTCAAATATTAGATAATTCATGTCACAACCTACCAGCTGAACCAAGATAATCGCTCCTGAGAAGGTGATGGAGTCATCAACAAGACCCAGAGTTAATGCGATAAACACCTTCCTGTTTCTGTCTGAGTGTGTCAGTAACAATGACTGTGACGTCAACACTAGTCTGCTGTTATCTCTTCTGTGCCAAAACATGGAAGTTTCAGTCCCTGGAATTGGACTGATTCAAGATACGAACATCCAAAGCACAATAAAGTTTGCTGTTAGAATTATGCTAATTGACTATTATATAGCAGATAGAATTTGGCATTTGGTTTAAATAATGTGATGTGCATTTGTGTGAATGGAAGTTTGCTGAAGTTTGTTTTTTTTTTGGGTCACAAATAGGGCTGCATCTGACGATTATTTTGATTAATTTGTTAAATATTCACTTTTAAGAAGCTGAAAACATCTATGAACTTGCTTTAGTTGTTAAAAAAACTGACAGATTAATTGATTAATATTGTAATTGATTAATAATAGATTACTTGTTGCAGCCTTAGTCACAAATCACATTTTTAACTGCCTTCTATATTAAATGAGAAAAACTGAAATATTATTACAGGCCATAATTATTATATTATATTATATTATATTATATTATATTATATTATATTATATTATATTATATTATATTATATTATATTATATTATATTAAGAAACAAATGATGACCAACACTTTTAGACTGTGAGGCTGCGAACAGGAATGAGGAGTGGCTTAAAACATTGAACTGTTTATCTTCACACTTTTCTGATTGGAGACACACTCACAAAAACAAGTATGTGTGTGTATAAAGGGCATTAAGGGAATAAATAAAAGGGAATAGGGAGAGGAGTGGGAGATGAGTGGATGGAATGAGGGGGAGAGAAAATAGAGAAAGGAGGAGGAGAAGAAATTAGGAAAATGTTCCTTGCACACTTCATATCTTTTACCTGAGGAGTTGCAGAGGCACCAGAAATATCTATGTACATGGCAAGGAACAAAAAGAAAGAAAGGAGAATCCCCTGAATATTTCACAATATGAAGTGTAATAATTCAGAAAGACTCAAATCCAATTAGGTCACAGATCCAGTAGGTGCAGAAGCCAAATCCATCTATTTAATGGTTTGGGACACATTGGTGGTCAGTGATTGGAAATGAGTGACTCAGCATTGGGACTGCGCCAACATGCTGCTGGAGGGCCAAAGTGCCAAAACAGGGTTTGGCCGTTGGACCCAAGTTAACAGGAAGTACAGGAAATGGCTGTAATGGTATAAGCTTCCACAAAAACATTTTAAAAAGCAGCAAAATAAATATCTGTGAATGATAGATTTTACTTAACTGAGGATAAAGCCTTCATCTTGTTTGTTTCCTGTGTAGCACAATCAATTCTGTATGCAAAATTAATCATCTAAAAATACTCAGAGCAGGAAATGCTGCTGTGCTCTGTCTGAAGCTGTTCTTTTCTGCACTGGCAATAGCCCATTGTGCATTATTACTTGTGTGTCTAATAGTTTTAGCATAGTTTCAACAAAAGAAGTGGCTCAGAAAGTTTTTGTATCTGTAACATCAATGTTAAACTGTGGGTGGCAGGAATTTGCCAGTCGGTAAATTAGGTGAGGCTTGTCAATAGTTTAACAACAGAGTTCAAATGCTGTCGCATAAAATTAAAACTGAATATAAATGAAAATTTAAATAAATTAAACCAGTCTAGCCTATAGTGTAAGAAATGATTGATTAAGTAATTAATTAAGTCTTCAGAGTCCAGTGCGGAATCTCTGCGGACATCTAAATTATTACCACAATTCTGCACTCCTTGGGTAAGTTATGTGTTGTTTATCTGTGTTTTTTAAAATATAGCATTATTGGTCCAGACTGCATCCAAGAAACTTGGAGATGTGAGGTGCAGACAGGCTCATACAGGCACTCGTTTAGGGGAGAACTCTTTGCATTTTCAATAATGGAAGATGGCATGAGGAGCACATCATGATTATGATAAAAAATATGATTATAAACTCATACTGACACTGATACTGAGGTTTATTTTTTAGCAGGAGAATCCACCTCTGAAACAGAGCAGTCTTGTTTTACTCCAGCTGTGTGCTGCCTTCGCCTCACCTACTCAGTCGTGATGTATGCAGCACACATTGTAAAGTACCACCAGATCACAAATTTTTAGCAAAGTATTAATTTAAATTCATTAAACATGTGTGTCATTATGAGTTTCATTATGAGTTTCCTATGTCTTTTTCTCTGGGTGTTGAAAATGTTCTTAAAACCTGGGGTAAGGAGGACACCCACTCATTGTGTAATAAAAGGCTTGTTCTTTCATAAAATAATGAGATCCTTCATCATGAGGACACATGTCGGTCAGGTTTTATTTCTCCCCCTCACCCAAATCACTCCCTGCATTTCTTTTCTTTGTAGAGCACAGGTGAGTCAAGAGATGATCACAGATTATGCTCCTGACTCACAGCAGTTTCTTGGAAATACCTCCTTCACCCACACAAAGAATTTCACCTGCCTGTGTGAAATAGTACTTTTACCTGAGACATTTTCTCAGGACATAAAAAGACTGGTGAAAAAATTACAATCAGTTTGTCTGTTTCCTGTAAGTTGTTGTCCTGCTTTTGTCTGTTCTATACATGATAAAAAAGAAAATGCTTCCAACACACTGAATTCTTTTTGAAAATATCCTTTCTTTGCCCTCTGAAGTGCATCTAATGACATCTAATGACTAATTAACATCGCACATGATAATTGTGTTGGTCATTCTTATGGCTTTTGATGACTTTTTAGGCACTGAGTAGATAATCGTATTCATGAGTCACTGAGACAGGAAGCAGGAGTGGCCAAGTGATGACACATATTGTAAACAAACCTAATGATTAAACATACAATCTAAACTATTCACCTGCGGATGAAACCAAATTCAGAGGCGCCTGCACCTGTACACGTCAACATTTCTCAAGAGAGTCAACAGAATCAAAATTATTTGGTGATGATTTTCCCCATCACAATGATGGGATGTGTGATGTTTCGTACCTCTCATATTGACATTTCTAAAGTGACAAAATTCATAAGAATGTCAGGCAAATACTCACCTAGAAGTGGAGGGGATGAACTGAAGATTTATTACAGTGTTATGAAGTGCTTTTTGTGCACCAAACCTATCTGCAGTTTACTCATAGTGTTTTCATACCTTAACGATTTACAGTAGTATGTACCTTTTCTGCATTAAAACATCTAAAAACCATGAAACTATTCTAGATAAACGTCTTTGTCATTTTGGACATATTTTATTAATGTCATCTGCTTTATCCGTTTCTGCTATAACCTCCAGAACAAATCGTCTTTGTTTTTTTCATGTTATGTACTATGCTGCTTTATAGGGCACACTTTGGTCGCTTTGACAGAACAACAATTCCCAATTCAATTGCTGCTTCCCGATGTCAAGAATTGTACAACAACAACATATATCTCTGACAATTACAATGTTTGTTCATTTTAAGGTGTCTGTTTTGTAAGAAAAAAGAAAAAAACAAAACGTTTGCACCACCAGGATATGTTTTGGCCTTCATGCACTGTCACAATCTTCAAAAAATGTGTGAATGGCTCAAGATTAAAAGACTTGTGTCCATCAGGCAGAGACAGAGAGAGAGAGAGAGGCGGTTCAGTGCGGGTCATCTGATCATCCCAGCTTTCATAGGAGCAGGATGGGCTGGTGTATTGTCTAAAAGGAAACACAACACACACACGCACGCACGCACACACACACACACACATGCATGCACGTGTCTGGATGTTATCAACTCCAGACAATACAGGGGAACAGGAGGACAAAGACAGGAGAGAGTGTTGTCCTGAGGGCCACAGCCAACACACATACACACACACATACATGACCTCATACCTGACGTACTAACACATGCACAGCTCTTCTACTTCTTTCATCTGATACACCAGATGAAATTTAGTCATTTTTTTTTGCCAACATTCCTTCCATATTTGTGTTAATGCACCAACTAGATTTTGGACTCTGACTCAGGGCCGATTTATATTTCAGCCAACATGCACTTAAGAGTCTTGAGTGAACCTCAAGTTGCTCACAGTCGCCACTGTTCTTTTTCTTTCTTTCTTTTTTTAATTTCCTCTCCACAAATAGCAACATTAGGTCACAGCATCTAAATCTTCACTAAGTGCCAGAGCAGCCGCTGGTGTTGGTGTAAGAGGTCACAAACAAAAAGACCTGGAGCATGAAATATGAGGCTTTGCAGAGAACCAACACTGAGGCCAGGGGGGTTGTGTGGAGGAGGAAGAGGAGAGGAGGGCAGAGGGGAGTTTTATTCAGCGCTGGGGGGGGGGGGGGGGGGGGGGGTAAGGGGGGGGGGGGGGGGGGGGGGTCAAGAGATAACTTGGGTCAGAGAGAAAGAAAGAAAACTCCTCCCAAACACAGTGGAGCAGGAGGAGGGACTGGGTGCTTGCAAATCACTTCCCAGAGAGAGTGAGGGGAGGGCGGGGCTTGTGACTGTGCAGTGCTACTTGTTGATGCCTGTTTGAAGGAGCGTGAGTGTGTTGTATTTCAGCCGGTCAGTCAGTCAGTCAGTCAGTCAGTCAGTCAGTCAGTCAGTCAGATGCATTATGAATATCTGTGACAGACACATATAAAGCTGAAATATCAAAAAGAGGACTTAGGGAGAAAGAAGGACGTCCTGACAGGTAGGAACAAAGATGTGTTTGAGTGTGCACTTGTATACAGTAGGTGTGTGTGTGCGTGTGTGTGTGTGTGTGTGTGTGTGCGTGTGTGTGTGTAGGAATGTGTGTGTGTGTAGATGGTGATAGCAGGGCAGACAGAGGTGAAACAGTTATCTTTCTTTTTCATCTCCTTCCCTCAGTTTTTCAGACATATCATCATCTGAACAGTTTGAAATTATAAAATTGAAATGTTTGTCTCAACTGCGGCTGCTGTTTACGTTCACATTTGTCCTCTTTTCTCTGTTGTCCTTCTCTCCAGCCCGATTGGTTAAATTGTTTACAGTTTGCAGTGAGTTAGATTTACTCAGGGACTTTTTGAGCAATAAGTTGCCATCCCAAGACACTGGGTGTAACTGTGGTTGCTAGGGTTGGTGGTGCTAACTGCGGAAAGCCCAGCAGGAAATAATTACATGGAATATGACAGATAAGAGGAGCACTTATTTGTTTTCCTCGGTTTAACTGCTTTTTTTTAACACTAAAGCTGTATGTATTTTTGGCTTAGGGAAATGAATTGTTCTTTGCAGATACAATAAATGATGAACAGCTGTAAGTGCCTTCTCATCAGTGGTCTTATTGCCAGAGGTGTGAGTTCATATCTCTGGGATGCTCAAGCAGCAGAAGAAATTCTTTCTTTGCAACTAGTGGCAGTGGCACAGCTCTGATTTCCTTATGAAACCTATCACATTAAAAAATGACTTATCAAAACTGATAAGTCCAACGTCTTGTGAAACTGGGCGTCACTGTGGAGAACATTTTGTGAAATGTCTGACCTTCAGGAACAAGAACACATCTTTAAACAGCAAACCACCCACAAGCTGATGACAGAGTCTGACATGTGTGTGCATCTGTGTGTGTGTGTGCATGCATGTGCGTGTAATGCTGGTGTGCGTTGAGCAGATACACACATGCAGCAGGTTGTTTCAGACGTTAGTCAGTGTCGTGCCTAAACACCATAGTGGAGTCAAACCGAGCCAATTAAGTTTGCTTTAATTAAAGCTGAACTGTGCCTGTCAGATTCAGTGTGTGTGTGTGTGCGCGCACACGTGTGTGTGTGTGTACTTTTATTTGTTCCCTCTTTAGGCGTAAACACTGATCTTGTCAGGACCAGTATTCCTCATGGTGACCAAAACCTGGTCCTAACTGGTTAAGTTTAGACCTAAGATTTATAATGTATTGAGAATAGGGCTAGATAAGGCAGAAATTAACTGGTTATGGTTGAGGTTAGGGGAAATGCTTTGTTTAGGCATGGAGGTTAGTGCAGTGTCACTAAGACCAAAAGCAGCTCCAAACTGTGTTGGGATGGTGTTTTGTTACTTACTCTAGTGGGATGAGGTGGTTGGTATTCAGTCCAGCCGTCAGCACTATATGACCTAATGGTCTTTACAAAGACAGATGAGCTGACTGACTGACTGACTGACTAAGTACATTTATTCTTGTTCTGCAGTCCAGTCATGAGCCACTGTAGCATCACCGTGTTGTGGAATCAAAAGCACTTTAGAGGAAAATATTGCACTTTTCATAGAGCTACTGGTTTATTTGCAGATTTTATATTCAAAAAACTTATAAATACAAATAATATGATGAAGATGAAACCATTCAGCATTAACTTATGAAGTATATGTGCAACCATCAATTATTTTTTCATTATCAGCCATTTAATGAATTATTATTTATTAATTAATTACATTAATTGAAATAAATGATCCCATTTCCTAGAACTCATATGGTGCACATGATGGTCTTTCCCTTTATGAAGTTGCTTGATGCGATTGCAGTCACATACAGTAGTTCATACACAAAAGTGACACGAGCCACAAATATAATAGTAGATTATCCACTTATTTGTTGTAGTTCAAATGATATTCAAATGCAACTTTGTTGTAGCTGTAAATAATTTTGGACTCAGACAGTGTTTTTAATTCTTGACTGACTGACTGTGATAAGTGACAAAACATACACACACACGCACACACAGGGAACTTTGTGTGTAAATGTTGGCAAGACAGACAGAGGTTCACGTGTATTAAACAGTGAGATTTAATTAACAGCCTCATTTGTATGATACACAGACCTTATAAATGAGTGCACGCACACACACACACACACACTGGTGGCCCCACGCACTGAAGAGCGCAGTAGGACACTGCTTTCTCTCCTCCCAACAAAGACTGGCTCTGAACAGTGGTCATGTGACAGTTGTTTCTATTGTTCACTTCTGGCCAGGGGTGGTTTTGCTAATGCACTAGTGTGAGCTTGTGTGTGCGTGTTGTGTGTTGTGTGTGCACATACCATAGCAGGAACACACTTTAGAGGAAAGTCCTCAGTCCCGGCCATGCTGGTGTCTGTGTTGATCCTCCCTATTGTGTGTGTGTGCGTGTATGTGTGTGTACCTGTGTCCCTTATGTTGTGGGGACCTAAATCTGTTTACATAGTCACATTATGGGGACTTGTCTTCCCTATGGGGGACAAAAATCAACTCCCCATAATATAAGTTGTTATATTTTAGGGTGAAGACATGTTTTAAAGTTAGGCTGAGTTTAGAGTCAGGGTTAGTATTATAGTTAAGGTTAGAATAAGTCTAAAATGCAATGTCCTCTGAAGTCATTGAAACCAGTGTCCCACAGTTTCATGTATAAATCGTAAGATTATTACGACTTGGTGAGTTCAGTTGCAGTTGCAGTGAATTCAGTGAAACCAACAGAAGACGTCATGTTGTCCCCGTAATCCAAGTTTTTTAAACCACCCATTCAGTGGATTAACAACAAAGCTTCCTGACTCACATTAGCCTTAGAGAAAGGGAAGCGGCTTGCCACCAAAACTCTAAACTGAATTTGACTGAGTTGTATTTAATTCAGATGGAGAGCGGCGTCCTTCCACCCTGTGAGACAAACTTAGAGGTAGAAAGAGAAAGAGAAAAGAGATGTATTTGTTTTATTGCTAGTAATCCTCTCTAACGAGCCGTCTGTAGTCCAAATGTTTATTCTGCCGTTTCCTCTTCCTGCACTTGTTTCCCACCCAAGGCCTCCTGTGTGATGGTGTGTGTTCTTAGCCCAAGGCCTTCACTGGTGCTGGTGACAGAGCAAACCTCAATTCTAAGTATTTTGTCTGGTAGTCCATGGTCAAGGAAAACATTTTTCATTGGATGATTAAAATGTAAAGAAGTAGAAAATGATGGATTATTATATCTGCCAAGAAGATTATGTGTGTATTCGGTTTTGTTTGTCTGTCTGGCCATTCCTGCTGATTTTTGAGTCATTAATTCCAGGTGTACTTGCAAATTTAATGCTAAAGAGGCCAATGTTAGCAGGATTACACCAAAAGTACATGAACAGTTACCTTCAAACCTGATAGGCAGTGAAAAATATTTTGGTTTCTGTTTTTCTACACTATGAATAGTGATTGTAATAATAAAATGTATCAAGCACATATTTTGAAAGTGTCCACACTTCTACAGCATGTTTCGGCCAGACCTGTGGCTTTGTAGAGACATAGAGACAAACAACCATCCACTCTCACATAAACACCTACGGGCAGTGTGGAGTGTCCAATTTGCCTAAATCCCACACACACAGGGAGAACATGCAACAAATTCCACGCGGTAAGGCCCTTGCTCCGACCGGGTCGAACCCGGGTCTTCTTGCCACAAAGACAAGAGTTTCTAACCACTACACCAACCATGTAGCCCCATTTGTATTTTAGAACATCTCAAAATATTAATCCAGTCAACAGCAGTCCAACCTGTGGAGGCTTTATTAAAGTAAAAGTAACCATAATACTTAACTAACTGAACACTGCAAACTAAACAAAACTTTTAAAAATGGACTGATGTTTAAATAGCTTCCATTTTAAAGTTATTTTCTGTAATTGGCGATGGCATGTGTGATAATATCCCAATATAGAATATCACAGATCTGTTAAAAAATACCAGCACTCCCACTTTCCTTGTGAGTGTGTGTGTTTGTATTTTTATGAGGACAATGAGGCCTGCTCTGGCATAAACACTGGCCTTGTAAAGACCTGCAGTCCTCAGAGGTTTCATAGTCTAATAAATCCTGATAATCCATATAATCCAAACTGAATTTCTGACATTCTTTTGTTAATGTTGTAGTGGTAAGATGTGCACTAATGTTTGGTTGATTTAGATGTTAATAATATGAATGCAGTGTGTGTGTCAGATACAGGGCGATGTGACCGGGCACTGAACAGCTGTAGGGAGGAGACAATAAGGCAGGGAGAGAGAGACAGAGGAGGGAAAAAGGGAGATGGAAGGACAAAAAGACAGTGGTGAAGTGAGGAAGCAAAAGAAGAGCTGACATCATGATGGACAGATGGAGGGAGGGGATGTCCTGTGTATGAGGGGTGGGCAAAGGAAAAGGAAAGATTGATGAGTTGGGGATGGAGTCAATATGACAGAGTGATAGAAACGAGGCAATAAAGAGCTTGAAAGGAGGAGTTGGAGATGAAGAAGCCAAAGGCTATCGCTAGAAGAAGAGTGAGACTTTTCACACCTTTGCTCTGTGTGGAAATAACATTGCGAGGCTGTTAGCATGAATAATTTATTCCCAAGATTAATTGACCAAGTATTAATGTGCATAAGTGCTGTCTGTGTTTTCACTCAGTGAGAGTCAGTGCTTTCTCCTCTGCAGGAAGGCGTGTGTGTCTGGCAGATGGTCAGGGCCACACACACACACACACACACACACACACACACAAAACAGGCACAGCTGACCATCCCTGAAGGTCTCATAATGGAACCCCCTCCTGCAGTCGTTGAAGCTCTCAGAAGAATCCCTGCTCTGACCTAACATGCCTCAGCAGGACTTTTACAGTGTGTGTGTGTGTGTGTGTGTGCGTTTAAACTTTACTTTCCATAGTCTTCCTCAGCTTGCCAGCTGCTCCTTTCTTTAAAACCTACATTTGCATTTTGATTGATATTCATCATCTCAAGCTGAGCACTTGCTGCAGTGGAGCTAAAATAAGAAAAAGTTGACAGTTAACTTAGTAATCAGTTAATTATTGATTAATCATTGTCAGCCATGTGAGCGTTTCAGCACTGCACGGAAGTAACCTGCATCCATAAGGAAACACCTGAAAACACACAGTACACCACGCGATATTACTATTCTCGTACAGTGGGTATACATGAGCCGGAGTAAACATGAAGGTCATTCTCATGTGATTCTCAACAGTCCTTTTTTTTCTTTAGTTTAATTAAATTATTTGAAAACACAACAAGTTGGAGCAGCTTCTCAGCTGAGACAGAAAGCACTCTGTCATCATTTCTTAATGTGAAAAGTTGCAGATTGAAGCTGGGATTTCAAAATAGAGTGTTTTGCTCAGAACAGTGCCTCTTCCTCCTCTACTGTGACCTCATCTGGCAAAGCCACCGCAGTGTCGATCCCCGCTGTTTACTCACACCAGCCTACTCTCTCTGATAGCAATCAGGTTGTTCATATTCAGACACAATAACAAACACCAGTAATTTTGTTCCAGCTAGATTCTTGGGTTTGATGAGATCAGGAAAGGGGAGAGCTTCTTTAATCTCCTACCATCCCGTCTGCCAACATGTCTGTCAGTGCAGCTCAGGATATTTTAGTTTGTCTAGAATGACTAACTGCTGCATGCTGGGTGAATCACAGTGGTTGATGGCGGACAGTCCAGTCATCATCACATAGCAGGGGAATTTATGAAGAACATGGCCAGAGTTTTCCATCATGGCCACCTCTATCTGTCATGTTCATCTCCAGGTATTTATATCCACTTCGTCACAAGACGAAATATACTCCACGAGCAGTACATGACAGCTTCTTGAATATGTTGTAGGTTCTTTGCTCCATATAACAAAGGAATCATTAAAACTGAATCATTGTGGTTTGTGGACAAAACAAGACGTTTTCGGACATCATCATTTCCAGGTTTGGTAAGCCCTGTTGAACATTTTTCAACATTTCCTGCAATTTTACGGATTAAACAAGTCCTCGATTAATCAAGAAAACAATCAGCAGATTAATTGACTATAAAAATATTTGTTAATTGCAGCCCCGAAGTAGGCTAAAGTCAATTAGGTTTTATTAGAGAATTTTTATAGAGCATTTTCTGTGGATACAGCAGTAGAGTATTTTTTTCTGTCGATTTGTTCAAATAGATTTTGGATTAAATTCTTTTCAAGCCCATGAAATTTTATCTGAATGCAACCTGAGATCACTCACAGTTTGTGCAGTGCTGTCCTCAGATAAGACTGATTGGCTCTGTCACCGTGTCCTCAGTGTTCCAGTTATTAGGACCAAAACTGCCCCTCATTGAGAGGGTGTCCTTGTGTGTGTTCTAATATTTTAGGCTTGCAAAATCTGGCACCTGAATTGTGTATGCAAAGTTTTCAGCAGAACAGTAGGATCACCAGGGGCCAAGAGTAAAATCGTACACTGGAACACTTTCATGTTGCAGTCAGCATTTTCTACAGAACACGTTTACATTATTCATGAAAGATAATAATATATGCAGTATAACAAGAATGTGAAAATTTGGCTGAAGTAAAATCAAAGATGTGTGAATTTGCAACTATTTTACAATGTTATATAACTGTGTGCTGTAATTATAAAATTATAACTATATGGTTAACATTGCTATCTTTCATGTCAGCATTTATAACTTTTTTCTTTTGCCACTGCATATTATCATAATTGGATGTCTAACTATTGACAGAGGTTATACATTATATAATATATACAAGACATCAGTTTCTACAGCATGTTTAGAGCAGGCTGCAGTTGCTCTCATGTACACTGTCCCTATAAATCAAATCAACTATATAAATAAAACAATCAACATCGGTGTGTTTGTATGTATGAGCCGGAATAAGAATATATAAGCCACTTAAATACTAAATCTTGTAATGAGTGTGACATTACCTAACTTTTATTATAGCAGCTGTGAGAGTATTTGAGGTCGTCTTGTCATTCATGAGTGTGTATGTGGGGGGGGTTACCTGCACCAATGCTCCGATCACATATCGTAATATTTCATGTCAGTGAATGCTGTCAGTGTGTGTTTGTGAGTGTCAGATCATATGTCCATTTACAGCTGTGTATCACAGTGTTCTGTAGGACACATGACCCCTTAGTCTTGCGTTACCAAGTGGTTACATAACGGTTGTAACACACTTTGAGGCCCTTTCACTTTGTAAGGTTACTTTCCTTTTTGTTTTTAATCACGTTGGTAAATGTAGGGTCTGTAGAAAGACTGCAAGACAAATGTATCTTTGTATTGGCTAAAGGTCAGATCTCTGCCTCCTTTGCCTGACCTCATGTGTTTCCTTCTAGAGTGGAGGATGATGGCAGAGGGGCGTTTTGCGAGTCTGCCCAGGTCCCTCCATGCACATCACACCCTGGAAGGAGGCACTACCCACTCTGGAATCCCCTCCCCGTCCCTTGGTGTTGCCAGCAACAGCAGCAGCACCTTCTCCTCCAGGAGGCTCCAGGCTTCCCTCACCTCCTCCATGGACCTCCACAGCTCCAGACCTGGGTGAGTTGATGGTCCTCAAAGAATCCTTTTATACTCCTTTTATTATCTGGGTTCCCATGAAAAAAAAAAAAGATAATACTTCTCTGAACCTTAGTCATCCTTCTGTATGAGGATCTGTTATTTTTGAAAAATCAGACGCCAAGTGCTTTTTCTCAACTTCAGGCTACAAACAAAGCTTTTAAAGTTATCATGTCACAGCACAGTTCATGCTACACAACTTGTGACTGGGATGAAGTTCCCACTCAGTCCTTCCAAGACAAAAATGGGAAATTATTTGCAAAACTGGATTTAGGTATTTGGGATTTTATTCATGGAACAGAATTTACAGAATTTGCTGATGAATTTAAAAACAAGTGAGTTGTTGATACCATGGTCCTGACTGTCTCTGACTGACTTTAGATGTCGCTCTTTTGATAATTTGTGTAGATATTTTGCCTACTAGAAATCTATTCAGAGGTGGAGACCTGTCATGAGCCTCTCATATTGTTTCTTTGATGAGTTCACACACACACGCACAGACACACACACACACACACACCACAAGTGATGATCAAACACAGATTGGGTTTCACAATTTTTCCGTGAGTGAAGAATTCAGGATGAAAACTTTGTAGTTTGATTATCAAACTTCTAATAACACCAAAATTTTAGGAAAGGCTGGTTCACAAGCAATTAAATATAACCGCCAACGTGGCTGCTACACAGTCTGACAGAACAAGAAGTCATTAAGAAAATGCAGATTTTAAAACTAAAACTATTCAATTTTCAGAGGTTTTCTTCTTCTTCCTCTCTCCCTCAGTGTCCATCCAGGACAGAGCTCTGAGCTCCTCCCTCAGCTGCCCACTCCCTCCTACCATCAGATCTCCATTCATGGGACTATGCCCCGACGCAAGAGAGGAGGTACCAACCTCACCCATGGAAACTACACCTGGGACCCCAGAGCCAATCAGATGCACCCATCAGTGTGTGGGAAAATGTCACGAGCTCCTGGTCACGTCCCTCAACCTTTGACCTCTCCACTGGTCCAAAATATCATCGATGACTTTCCAGGCTTCAGGTAAACAAATGCACAAATAGGCAAATGCTAAAGATGTCATACAAGATCTTGTTCACTTGTCTCAGCTCTAACCGTCAGATATTGTCTTCATCAGTCATCATTATGCAGTCACCTTATCTGTTACTGATTGGTTGAACAGCAGCTATAGTCTGAAATAAGTCAGCTGACAGGAAATTAAACATCATCTAAACATGCAATATTTAAATCAATTCTGTGTTACATTACACTTGTTCAATAAGGTTTCTGTGATAGTGTAGTCTTTAGTTTTGTTTTGGCTCATGTCAGATCTTTTTTTTTTTAAATATTTGCTATTGTTTTATGTGTACAGACTGTGTTTGATGTGTGAACTTGATGAAAGAGAGAATGGGATTCAGATGTTGTTTCGCTAGTGATGAGGACTTAAGAGGCCCTCCTTTTAATAAAATGTCCTCTTATTTGTGCTGATTTTCTTTGGTTGATTGACTATGAAAACGAGTTGCACTTTATTAAAAAGCTGATTTTATTTCCTCTGCCTGACAGAAACAGATCTTTTTTGTTGTTTAGAAGTTGTTGAGATATTTAGTTTGATTTATTCCAGTGTAGAGTTACGACAGACTGTATCTGATGAAGCCAGCTTTGTGTGTGTGTGTGTGTGTGTGTGTGTGTGTGTGTGTGTGTGTGTGTGTGTGTGTGTGTGTGTGTGTAGCCCCCAGCAGTTGGGTTACCTTTGTAGGTCAGGGTGTGGCAGGACAGATCACAGATTACTGTGAAGTCTTTTGTCTGCTCTGCCGTCTTTCTGCCTCTGTGCTGGATACATTTCAAATAGTCCTGTCATACAGCAGGACAATTTGTCCAGGTCAGATTCAGCCTGTGCAGGTGGTTAAATAATGAAGAGTAAGACAATGTTTTTATAGATGTATGGTGCCCTTTTCCTTCTTACATATTAAAAGTTCATAAAACGAGATGACTGTCTGTTCTAGCTGATCCACAGATTAGCCAAGTGTGTCAAGAGAAACGTCAAAATGCATCCACCCCCACCCCAGAAAACATACATCTCTCTAATATCCGCTGACGTGGGCCATATTTCTAGCCGCCTCAGGATCAGAGAAAAGCACTTGGTAATAATACAATTACCCCACTAATAGCCTCACAAAGGAGCCCATAGATGTGCTTGATGAGTCACAACATGTGTGATCGTACACGTTAACCCACAAATATCAATCTGCACATTATAATTTGATCCTTGTTTTTGTGACTTTCTCAATGTTTTACAGTGAAACATCTTGTGTTTCCAATAATATTTTGGACTTTCACAAGGTGTGTCCTCATTCAGGTAAAGGTTAGATGATGAGATGACCCGTATCTACATTATTATAATTCAGATTAAATTAAAAAGAAAACAGAAAATGGCAGAAAATCACACTTTAAACAAATGTGCATGTGTTGAAAACGTGTCTTTGAAATAAATTTCACACGTAACTTCTAGCTTGCACACAGTTCATACAGCAAACAATTTCTTTAAAGTATGTACCCACTGGCCAGTTGGTCTTGACTTTCCATTGCTCATACTGTCAACTGACCTATGACCCCTGACCTTATGTTGCACTAGCTCCCCATTGGTCATTTTGTCTGTGGGCATCTTGTCAGACCACCAGGAGAGAAGGAGGAAGAAGAGGAGGGGGAGGAATGGGAGGCAAACACATGGAGCAGAAAGAAAGAGAGGGATGAAGGGGGTGCAGGAGAGAGAGACAGACAGTAACAGTCTGTTGACATGAAAAACTTCTCTCTTCAGTTTAAAGACTATAAATTTAAAATCCTTCTAAATTTCATCTTCATCTGTGGAATTTTTTTTTAATTTAAGATCAGATTCGATATATAGATTACACCCATTTCCACAGTACTTACATTACAGTGATTATTAAAAGTATTACCTTCTCCTTCTAAAACTGATCAACCAAAAATTAGAACATGTTTATATCTGACAAACCGAAAGGGAAAGACGTCAAGTCATATTCGAAGAATATCAGTGCTATTAAGTAAAAGGGAGAAAGAAAAACAAAGAGGTGACAACACAGACTCTTCACCTCTACACTGTCTGTTTGAAAGCAAATTCTTGGCACACATTTCTGTTCATGCTGAAGTAATATGTAAAATGTCATGGAAATGAAAAGGTGAGATTGTGTTGAAGTTGATCTAAAGTTCTGTGTTAATTTTGTCCACCATTGACTTTATTATTCAGTCACTTTTTTGCTATGGGCCCCTTTCATAAATACACATAATGTCTTAGTATTAATACCTCATAGGCTACAAAACATAGGGGATGCACAACAAACTTGGCCACATTATTAGGTACAGAGAAAAATGATGTGTTTCTGCTGCTGTAGCCCATCTGCTTCAAGGTTTTACTTGTGTGAGTTTAGAGATGGTGTTCTTCTTACTTGTAACAAGTGGTTACTTGAGGGTATCGTCTCTGTGTTCCTAAATTAGTTTGGTCGTTCTACTCTGACTTCTGACATCAACAAGGCATTTTTCTCCCAGAGAACTGCCATTCACTGGATAGTTTCTCTTTCTCAGTTAATTCTAGAAACAGTTGTATGTGAAAATCTCTGTAGATCAGCAGTTTCTGAAATAATAAGCCATGTTCAAATTAACATCAGTCACATTTCTTCCTCATTTTGATGCTCATTTTAAACTTCAGAAGGTCATCTTGACCATGTCCACCTGCCTAAATTCACAGAATTTCTGCCATTTGATATATATTTGTGTTAACAAGCAGCTAAACGGGTGTACCTAATAAAGTGGCTGAAGAATAGAGGTTTAAGTCATGAACAGTCAGTTGATTCTGCACGGGTGTGCAGCTTAAAAGGCACCTTAGCTACACACCTGCAAAACAACAACAGACACACAGGAAACACAACTAAGGCTCTTGCTTTTCAGGTAATGCAGTAAAATACACGAATGGCACTTTTGGCACAGCAGCCATTTTGACATGTTTAGCAGAAAAAACACAGGTGCTACTGAGGTAAAATTAAACATGCATCTGTTAAGTTCATGTAAGTCTGAAACTGGGGAAGATAAATGGAATCAGCCCTCATTAATCTGATTATTTTCACCTGTGGTTTTCCTGCCGGCATCTGTGCAAAGGGCCCTCTCATTGTGTTCATTTAATTTCTAGAATATTATCTTCCACACTTTGTAATTTTATACTGTGGGCGACAGTGAATGGAGCGGATTTTGTACACATATTTTTTACAGCATGTTCAGACACTGAGCCTTGACAGTGGAAGCACACTGACCTCTGTAGGCTGCCGGAAGACCTTACATTTTACTCATCATCATCTGTCCTTCACTCTCTCCCTCCCACACACACACTCACAAACATGGTGTAGTCCCTAACTACAGCCAGTTGTGGTTGTGCTGAGTATTGTGTGGTGAAGCACAAAGAACAACAGTAGCCAGAAAAAGACTGTGGCGAGTTCTGCTGCCTGCCTCTGCCCTCCTCCCGCCTGTTATTTTTTTCCCTCTCTCACTGACTTCTTCTCTTTCTGTCCTCTCTGCTGCGCCTCGATCTGCTCTGTCCGCGGTGCAGGTCAGATTCTGTGGTTGTAGAGGAAGAAAAAAGTCCAGTGTCTGATGCTGTTTCAGCAACATTTGCAGAAAAGGAGGCAAAGTTAGCTGTGGTCAGGTGGTGACAGTCTGGAACGTTACCTACATCACATCCACCGCGCTTTGTTTCACCTATTGTTGGGGCTGAAGTTTCAAACCGCTGTTAGGGAGGAATAGATAAATGGGGGAAAAAACAAATCATGATGCAGGGTGGAGAAACAGTTTTTCACTTAAAGTTTAAAACACTGAATCTCTGCCACTGTTTGTTTGTTTGTTTGTGAGTCTAACCTTTGATCTGCCTGGAGAGAAATGGGAATTTCCCTCTGATGAAGCACATTCAGCACCAGGAGTGTTTGTGTGGCTGTTGTCGGGTTGTTTGGTGACTGTCACTGAGCTGCAGAGCTGAGGCAGGGTCACAGGGGGCAGGCGGTGGTTGGTGCGGTGCAGACTCAGGTCCAGCCAGCCACTGACCCCAGTGAAGCAACACATTCCGTTACACCAAGCAGCCAGATATCAAACTGATTTTAGTTTACGTTCGAGACCACAAAGACTTCCTGCATTTTTTCTTCATCATTCTTCTGTTTCTTACTCCTTCGTCTTCTGCCACGGTTTTCAGATCGGTGCAAGACAGACAAGACAGACAGACAGCATCTAAAATTTAATTATATTTTTAGAAATGCCAACCCAGGATTTCTTTTTCAATAACATGCCTCATCCTTTAACATTATCTGGATAGTTCAGGTTTAATTGTGCTTGTAACTTAAGTTACTGACACAGAATCATTGTCTTACATACAGTGAACTGCCCTATGGAGGGGAATACTGGGAAAAACAAATCAGAAAATAAAATCTTTATCAGCTTAGATGTACACTATCTTAAGAATATGTTTGCGATGTTAACTCACTGTTAGACAACCTACAGTGTTTTTGACTCTTGTCCAGAGAGGAAATCATCATTTTTAGCATGCAGGGACACAGGAGCTGTCTGTATACTGTTAACAAATCTGAGCATTTTAAACTCTGAAGACACAAAATAACACTTTTGAATTTAATGATAAAGGTGGCAGTGGATCAGCAACTCTTTATTCCATGATGTATAAAATCCCTCATTTTCTCTTTGGACTATGGCATAGGAGCAATTTACAAATTGACAAACTTCCTTTTAACTTTGTAAATAAATTATTTTTAAGTGCCTAAAAATCAGTTTATCCTGGTGTCACTGCTGGAGGCCGTGTTTTACTGAGCCTGCTTGGCTCCTGCTCCGTCTTAAGTGTAACTGTATCGTAAAATCACATGGAACAATGGAGAATAAGACATTGAATAATTTCAACTTTTTTTTTTCCATGAATAAGTGAGGAAATAGTGGGCTTCTTGAGTAATAAGAATAAAAAGAGCAGTGAGTTATATAAGTAAAGGGAATCTCCTATTTTCATTTCTCAACATTATCAAAAAGTAGAAGTGTATTTTGAAAAAAAAAAAAAAGTTGATCTGCTGAGTGAGCACTTTTTTCATAGTCAATGTTAAACTCAGCTCCCATGACACATATTCACAAGTTTTTTTTACATTTTTGAAGTAATATATTTACCACTATATAAATACCCAATTCCCCAAAAGATTGTTACTTTGGCAGCATCAAATGAAATTGTTCAACCAACAACAGATGATGTGTAATCTCTCTGGACGTCTCTGTTGTGTGTACTGGCAGAGAAGACAGAGGCAGAATTCAAAGGAGCGTTCACTGTAATGGGCCACAAAAGCAGTCCAAGATACTAGAGAGTGAGTCCAAAAAGGCAAACAAATCCAATAAATAGCAGCCTAGAATCCAGAGGTCAGAACACAAAACCAGCCTAAAGAATGCTGGACAGCTTGGCATAAACACAGCAAAGACAATGTGACATAGGTAACGTGGAAGTGAGCTGGTATATATATATATAGAGGAATGAGCTGCAGGTGCAGGTAAGAAGAAGGGGTGTGGAATAACAGGTGAAGGGAATCAGCTGATTGACTGCATTGGAGGGGAGGATCTAAAATGACAGGAGAGCTTGGCCTTGTTTAGACTGTAGCCCAAATCAGATTTTTAAGTATATCCAGATTGTATCTCGCTTGATTTTTGTGGCCGTCTGAACAGCTATAAAATCATTCAATTTTTTCCAAACAGAGGTGTTTTCAAATATGATTCTCATCATATTTTTTTACAGATCCATTTCAATCTGAAAATCTCGGTTGCTGGGTGTCTTCTGCATCACTCGCAGCAACAATCGAACGACAATAACAACGACAGAGACCCGGAGAGACGGAAGTAAATTGGAGGCGCGTTAAATGTTTGACACAGTGGGAGACAGTCTCCCCCCGTTTCTGTCGCTCACTTGCAATCAGAAGAAATGTTGCACTGCCGCTCCACATAACCATCATTTTGTTTGGCCTGTAGCTATAGAAATCCATGTGGAAGTCTAGACTAGACAATGTCAATGTAGACACACACAGATTGGATCTGATCACTTGCAATATATAATGGGAACAGTTGGTCAGGAGGATTCGCTTCTGATTGGATATGCTGACAAATCCGATTTGGGCTGCAGTCCACACAAGGTGCTTGTGATGAGACATAAAAATAACCAGCAATAAAACTTAACTGTGAAGTGTTTTCCGATCTCACTGTAGATGTGTGGTGGTCACACACTGGGGTGTCAGGATGTGTTGGATTACAGATCTGATATCTGCAGACCTGAAGCAGGAATCCTCGGATATATAGGAGTTATCCATGTGCTTCTGTAGCTCTGTGAACCTAAACCCGCTGTAGATGCTGACGTTGACAGAAAGCACTTCACCTCCTCCAGCTAATGATTGGACATTGTTGTGAATGGAGGCTTCTGTTGCATAACTAAATCCTGCTCATTATGTGGAGCCGTGCTAAAACTGAGGAAGCTTAGAGCTGAACATATTTGGTTTAGTAAGCACTGGACTGTGCTAATATTCCCGTGGGAACATCAGCAAAGGCTTAGAGGATTTTAACTACCAACCTTACGAACGTAGTCGGGGATTTGAGCCTAATTACCTCCTTCACTGAGCTCCTGGCTGTAAAGCCTCATGTGGAGACTTGGTAAGACACTTAAGTACCAATATTTGAGGCAAAGACGGAGAGAAATGAGAGAGCGAGCGAGTATACATGAGTAGTAATTAAGGAAATGCCAAAATAAAATGTCAGAAAATGTTTTTCTGACATTTAAACAATTGTTTCCAAAATAAAAATAAAAATCCAGTTTGGGCCAAAGGGGAAGACGATAAATCACTTAGATGTTAGATGAATCAAAGAAAAAAATCTAAAAGAGATTACTGGAAAAAATGTGTGTGTGTGCTCTCTAACCTCTCTGTGAATTTGTCAGTGGATTCAGAAGAGTAGGCGTGTGGCTGCAATGTGTGTTGTGGTGGGGGGAGGAGAGAGAGAGAGAGAGAGAGTGAGGGAGTGAGTGAACATGTTTACCACTGAGTGAGAGAAAGAAAGAGTGAGAGACAGATAGACAGATGAGTGGGACAGGGAAAGACAGAGTTTCAGAGTGAAAGCAGTTCAGTGTGGGTTTTTTTTCCTCTCTCTCTCTCTCAGAGTAACCACTTGTAAAGTGTGACCCATTTAATTTGGGATATCACCATCATTACAGTGAGCTCTGTCTGTGCGCCTGCTGTGCTTTGCAGCTGGAGCTTCTTACTCCAGAACATGGCTAATGTGAACACTTGCTTGGACCAGTGAAATCTATTTGGACCTTCTTCTTCTTCTTTTAATAGTGGCACATCTTTACTGAACCATATCGTCTCCTGAAAGAGCTGTTCTGTTCTGAGGAAGCAGCATCAGCACCAGATCAGCCCAGCAGTATTAGTAGCAGGAACTAGGAGTGCAGCTATTTACAGATACTTTGTTTGTGAAGATCAGCACTGAGGACACAGGAGGTTTTGTCTGTGTAGGAAGATGTGCTCTCTAAACCGGACCTTGTCTCTGTCTGTGTTCCCCCGCAGAGAGCCTGCTGCCGGCCTGGATGCCACGGTGGACTATGTGAAGGTAGGAACAAGACATGTGCAACTGTAATTAGTGAGAATAACCAGGAGTGTTGAAGTTTCAAACCTTGTCTTAAATTTCTTTATAATTTTGTTGATTTTAGTAAAAATACTGAAATATTTTTGGGATGTTTGAAGTCCTCCAATGTGACAATGTGTGTTAATTTACATACCTACCTGCACATTGTTTTACAATGATTTTCATATCTAATGAACGGTTTCTACAAAGATAATAAGTAAAATGTACCACAGAACACAGGAGTAAGATCCAGGCAGTTAAAATGTACCATGTGTTCATCAAAGTCAATTATTGTACTCCTTGTATTTGCTATTTAAAACCAGTTTCTGTGGTAGAAAGCACTTAAAATCTTTGGCAGGTAGAGCGGAGGTTAAATGATTCGGTTGGATGTAAGAAAATTCAATTATTGTAATTTAAGTGACAAACTGAGGATATGTGACCACATTCAGCAGCGTAAACATCATCAAGTGTATCCAATTGGCCCCAGGCCACAAGGATGATACACCTCTTAATCACAGACACTGTCACCCTGGGTTCAGTTCAAACTGCTGTAAATCACATATTATACCCATGCACGCACACTCACACACACACACACACACACACACACTGGTTTTGAATTCTTTGTGAGGACCCTAATAGACATAATGCATTCCCTAGCCCATTACTCTAACCATACCCATCACAACTAAACGTCAAACTCCAACCTAAACCTAATTCTAACCCTAACTCAAAAACCAAAATGTCCTCACAAGGTTAAAATGTCCTCATAAAAATAGGTTTGCTTGATAATCCACACAGCATATTTAAGACACGTACACACACACACCACCTGAGTCCCAGTTTCCTTCAGTCGCAGAGATGACGAGTGAAAAGTGATTATTTTGTTATCACAGTATCATCTAGCTGACATTTGAAGCCATTTAGTCTCTATGTTTCCATCTCATTCTGTCTGCATCTTTATTTCCTGCCTCCATCACTTCCCTGTTACATTTCTTATCCAAATGATGTCAAACTCGGCACTTTACACACTGTGCTCAAGTTGAATGATTGGACAGTTGTATGTCCAAATTCCCTGCATTTATAGATTGATATCATGTATTATATACAACTTCATGTAGTCTAAAAACACAAATAATAAGATGGTAATAATCAGTAAGAAAATTAAACTGTGCTTGTCATGCAGGGTCTAATATACAGCATATTTAGCAGGAGCTAAAAAGATTGGGTAATGAAAGTATTCATATTTTTAGTGCTGTTTACTTACTCTTTCATCAGCTTGATTTAAAGCGTAATGGAGTGAATGCCACACTGCATTTTATTATAACATTATTGTGCTGTTATGTGGGTTAGGCTTTAAACAACAAATGATGTTTATCAAGAGAAAAACTCTAGACACTTTGCACATGTGTACAACTTTTCTGCACCTTTTTAAAGAAAAATAAACACATTTCTACTGTAATCATCTTCATTCCTGCGTGAGAGAATTCAGCACAGTATAACAACACACACAAGTGTGAGTACAGCAGCAAACATAACAGGGAACAGATCAGAAAACCAAGCCTTTGGTTATAGACAGAAGAAGACTGAAAAACTCAGCCTCTCGTCCATAACTGTTTAATAACAACAAATACAAGCAGAAAAAAGACCCTAATAGAAGCTAAACAAATGTGTAAAGTAATGTTTTTGGATTAATTATCTTAACCAACACAAACATTAGGTAAACAATGGATACAGAAATGCAAAATGGGGCTAGAGATTTGTGGTGGTTTTGCCTGTAAAATTATAATTTATGAGCAGATAAAGTTCAGACAAGGTTCTGCATCTATTCTTGCATCTATTAGCTCATATGTTTGGATGCTGACACCTTAGTGTGAAAAAACAGACTCACTCCTTCCCACAAGAGCAGGGTGCACATGTCGGAGTCACACACACATACACACTGGTTTTCATGACTTCAGAGGACATTGCATTGACATACACGCATTTCCTGGAGAGTTACTCTAACCTTAACCATAATTACTAGTGGCCTAACCCTGACCCTAACCTTAACCTAACCTTAACCTCAGCATAACTTTTAAACATGTCTTCACTTTAAAATGTAGAAAATTAGGTTTTGGAGATTTTTGTCCCCATAAGAAAGACAAGCCTCCATAATGTGACTGTGTAAACAGCCTTAGGTCCCCACAACATAAGGAATACCAGGTACACAAACACACACACACATTCATAGTGAGGACACTCATACATAATGCATTCCCTAGCCCTTACCCTAACCTCAACCATCACAACTACTTACCTAACCCTAACCTAAATCCACTTCCAACCCTAACTTTAAAACCAGGTCTTAAAACTGAAAAAGCCCTTTAAATATGTGATGACCAGCCAAAATGTCCTCATTCCGCATGGTTTTTTTTGGTCCTCACAAAGCGAAAAATACAAGAACGCACACACTTGTGTGTATTTCAGAGCCGTGTCAACAGTGCGTGTCATCCACACATGGAGCTACTGTATCTTAACTATTACAAAATATGTGTGAAAGTGCAGCCGTCAGCTGTGGTGCTGCAGGTGTGTTTGCATTTCCAGTGTGGTCGAGAACTCTAGCATGTGTCCATGTGCGCAGACACGCGCGCACACACACACACACACACACACACACACACACACACATGCACAGACAGCAGCAGACAGTGCAGGTGTTCAGTGCCATATCCTGCGGTAAAAGGTCATAATGGTGTCAGTGCAATGAGCCCTGCATTGTTCAGTGCAGTCAGGCCTTGGGTTATGTACAGTACAAATATGTAGGATGGATGTATGCAGGGCAGGAAGTGTCTGGAGAGAACAATCGTGCACAGATACTATTTGTTTCCAGAACTGTTTGATGTTTCAATTCTGCTTCCATTCGCTGTTTTCACTCACGGAGAGGAAATGAAACCATCTTTGATGTGAGAGACTGGCGAGTTAAATATAAAACCTGCATCATTACCACTGTAATTAAAGAACAAAGGTTGGAGCAGAAATTTAGAGAAGTACTGCATGAAAGGCAGCTGAGGCAGCTTTCAACAAATTAGTCTGTGATCACGCTGAAGTTGCTTTCAGCATTGTACCGAAACTCCAGACAGGGAAATGAGCGAAATCCTGAGACAATCAGGACGGCAGAAGTAAAGATTTATGCAGTTTTGAAAATGATGTATCATTATTAGTGAGGGGTAGAATGGACAATTATGGTAATGGACATACACAGAAAATTAGTATTAGTATGTCAAAAAAAAAGGAGATAATGCATTTGATAGCTGATTGTTCACTGTTCTTTCTCATGACACAACAGACTTTTACAATTTTTTACATTTACACAGCAACTTGAACAGTTTGTACTGTACAGTAAATGCAGAAAAATGTGCATAGGTGTGGAATAGCTTTTCTATTTAAAAATCAACAATCAGACATATTTTAGTAGCAAATTTAGTTGTTGAGATAAACACACATTAGTAACAATAATTCAGAGTTCATTAGATTAAAAATTGTAGAATAAATGTGGTGTATATAGTAAACTAGAGAAAGAACTCAGAGAGTGGATAATTCACTAAGGTTGCCACAGTCTCAGTGCACTCACATTTCAACCAAGCTACACCATAATAGAAACCTGTCTCAAGTAGTTTTACGTTTCTTTCAAAACAGTGATGACATTCATCAGCATAGTTATTAATGAAAATGTTGAAAACTCATTTTAACAGTTTCTCTTCACATATAATCCTAAATCCGTATCCTGATCACACCAAGATTATATTACGTTTTTCCTTGGGCCTTAACCTACACTGCCAGAATATTTTATCAAAACTGGAACCTTATCTTTTGAGTTATGCTGCTCCCAATCAGACAGACATATGACACAGAGTCTTATAATAATATAACTAACAAAAAGCAAAAGATTGGACTTAAAATGGCATGAAACCAAAAAACACAATGAACCAACAAAGACAGTGGGAGCATAGAGACTAAATACACTAGAGATAATCAGACACAGGTGAGACAAAGAGGACACAGGTGAATCACATAAGGGCGGGAACCAGGAAGACAGGACAGGAAGCAAAACTTGACAAGGAACACACACTAGGAAGAAGTACAAAATAAAACAGGAAACAAAGAAAACAGTCCGACAAAAAGTGTCTGGAAAATATCGGGGCCGTGACAACAAATGCCAGAAAAAAAACCTAACCTGAATGGCAAATGTAATTAAATTTAAATAATTATAGTGGACAAAATATCTGACAGGTGTCAGCGGAATACATCTGATTTGTAATGGTCTTTGTGTACTGTGAAAGAAAGAAAGAAAGAAAGAAAGAAAGAAAGAAAGAAAGAAAGAAAGAAAGAAAGAAAGAAAGAAAGAAAAGTCTATTCCCTTGATGATTCTTCGTTCTTTGATCTTTCTCTATGTGACTCCTCTCTTTCTCCCTTTCACTCTCTCTCTCTGTTTTTGAGTTGAAAACATCAAGTTGCTTGACACGCTCATGAGGGACCTTCAGGACACAATAATGCTCTGTGTGTGTGTGTGTGTGTGTGTGCTTATGTGCACGTGTGGTCTCAGGTTGCAGCAGCTTTCAATTCTCAAAGTGGATGACAGTTTACAGTACACATGTGCACAATGTGTGCACATAGAAAGAAACTGAACAGAGGTCTGGTATTTAAGAATTAATGAAGTAATCTTGACTGTAATTAATTCAGTTAGGCACACAAACATAGTATTTAGGTGCTTACTCATTCCGTAATTCACTGATGAATGACTGAATCCTTTTTATTATTTCATGGGGGAATTTGTGTTGTGCGAAATCAAAGCGCACATCAACAACCACACAAGGCACAACAAGAGACAGAAAACAAAGAATGGTCTTAAAACATCACAATACACAGGGTGAAATGTTGGAATAGTGTCTTCAAAGGCTGAGTGTCACAAGGTATTGGTGCACTCTGGCAGACTCTGGTGGTCAAATGAAAGCACTGCATCATACAAGCTCTGAGACCTGAGAAGTGTAAACATATCCTCCGGTCAGATGTCGGGGCAGCAGTGGGGCATTCATCAGCATCATCACCCCAGTCTGTCAGCAAACCAGCTATCAGGCAAACAAACAGGCAGCCGGCTGGTCACCCAGCTCGCCAACTCTTCACCTCCACCAGCCGAGACAATGAGCCCGTCAATAAGCTCAACAGCCAATCAATCAGCCTACAAACAGAGCGGGCAGCTGGCCTGAAACCACACACCGTGCTACACTACATGAAGATGAATAATCTCAGTAATTCAGTAATCCCGTTGAATTCAGTGTCATCCGTGTCCCCTCCCAACATGTCACATGAATGTTTAGCTGTCATATACAGTGTTCATCGTAGCCGTAGCATTGAGACACGGGCACGGAAAGTGTCTTTGGTTCTTGATTACAAGATTTGTTTTCCAGAGTTTATCATAAACACTTGAAACACGATGGTTTTTAGGAATGCAGGGACTGTGCTGCCGCTGCTGCTGCTGCTGCCGCTGCTGCTGCTTCTACAAAGAGGTTGTCTTTATTGGATGATTTGAAAGGGTCAGTCAGGGTAATGATCAATGGGAGAGTGGGGTCAGACACTATAGATTACATGCAACAGTCTGAACCATATCACTCAAGGCTCTGGGGTCATTTTCTTCCATGTAAAACACAGAATTTTGACATGACTTTAATTCAAAGCTGTATCCTGTTAGTTCTATAATAAATGCTTCCCACAGCAGATTAAAAAATAATAATTGGGACGCACGAGATTATCAGCTTATTGGCTGATATTGTGAAAATCTATTATCAGGTATTGACAAAAATGCCAAGATCGCTTGATAGGTTGATCCATTGATACTACCTCCTTGAATTCTCTGCTTGTGTTGCTTGTATTATTTTTTTAATGATTTGCACTACATCTGCTACAACATGAATATGCAAGCTATTATGTTAATTTAATTACAGAAAAAACTAAAGGCCTCTGCATGGTACAGGTAAAGATTCAGTATTGGTATTGGTTGTCTGCCCCAGCACCAAAATATCGGCATATAATCTCTAAAAACATCAATAGATCAGTGTGTCTCATCAAGCTGAGCATTTTATTTCTGAGTTGTAGTGTCAACATGATTACACTATTAATGTTAGTTTTCTTTGCTATTATTAAAGCTCTTACAGGGACTTGAACTAAATAATTATGTTAAATGCATTTAAATATACACTGTGTCACTCATAAGATGCAGAGAAGTTGCATGAAATGCTTTTCATGCAACTTTTCATGCGAGTCCAAACTTGCAAAAGGACAATCTGTAGCATACACAACTGAAATGATTATTTTACAAAGTTTGCATTACTGTGAAATGTTTAACTCTTTGATTTAAGTTTGCTCATTTAGTGCACATTTGCTCATCTGTACTAAGTTTTGAAAACCAAAGTTTTAACACTTTCTCTTTGAATAGGAAAAAGCAAATGAACACTTGCCTACTTTTGTGATTTTACTGCCCTCTAAGGTTAAAGAACAAGAGTGACACTGCTAGGTGGAAATACCAAAACTATAATTAATGCACTTCATAGTGTTACATTGGTATCAATAATAGTCAAGCACTGACTACAAGCTTAAGGCCCCATAAAGGCTTGGGTCGGCCCTTAATGACAGTATATAGTGCATGTACCGTTGTCTCCAGTAGCAGAAAACATTAATACTCTTGTCGGTTAGGCTTCTTTTTTCTGCCTCATAAAAATATATGGCACCCACTGACTGTACAAAATGTTATTGACTTTATGAGCTGACGTAATGAATGAAGGCGTCACATTGCAGCAATCAATATAACACATGATCACAGACCATTGCTGATCAAGGACCCGTCACAAAGACACAGACATCCACGCTCACACCAGTGACATTAATTCCCTGGTGCCAGATGATGATGAATGGCAGAGTGACAGTGACGCTTAAACTGTGCCATGATATCATACCAGGATATAAACCACCACTCTGCGTCAGGAAATCAGATTATGTACCCTACTGTATATAAAACCTGTATATGTTGTTTACTTACTGTATCATGATTAAAGTCATTTTGAGGACTGGGCATTTTTGCAGTTTGAGCTCGCCCTTATGTATTAATTATATATGGTTCATGTAATTTTAGCCAAAATTACAAAAAAAAAGAGGATTCACTCTAGTGACCAATCTGTCCTATCTCCCTGTCACCCATATGTGACAGGTGAACCTGATGCAGATGCACCAAAATGATTGCGATTCACAATATTATTTTGATGACTGAAAAACAAATGTTTTAATGTAACTGTTTAAGCTCTTAACTTTAACTGTGCTGAGAAACATGGAAGACAGGATACATTATTTTAATAAGATCATAGCAAGTCAGTATTTTAGTAAGCTAGGCAGGATTTTTAAGTCACTCATGTGAAATATAAATGTTTTTTTCTCATTCATGATTATCACGATAATAGAAGTATTTTAAGTGTTTTTTTTTTTTATCACATTGAGTGATAATACAATATATTGTTTGAAATATCACAATTTGAATAGTACACTCAGTTTTCTCAGACTAAAGGTCTAACAAAAGGTTTCCTTTTTTATTGTCTGACTGAAAATGTAGGATCCAGAAGTTAGAATAACTTAACTAGTGGTGTTAGACAGTTAGTCTGTCCACCTTTGACCCACTCTGCTGTGGTTGTGCAGTTATTGGATGGGCTGTTTTTAATTTGGTATCGACATTTGTCGTTTCTGCGGGATGAATTATAATGGCACTGGTGACCCCAAAAACTTTTATTAGTTAGTGTAGAGAGCAAACCTCTGCCACTTCTCTACACCCCTGCTTTCTAAAATGTTAACACATCCCACAGTGTTGCCTGTTAATCAGAGTTGTGACTTCAGATTTTGAAGGGGGGCTCGGGGGATTTTTTGGGAATTTTTTAAAAACTGATTGCAACATCCATAAAGGCAGAGTATGAAGGAAGTATGGGCTGGTGTTTATTAACCCAGCAGAGGCAAAAATGACCCCTCCTCCCCATTGGCACACCACCAGTAGCATCAAGGCCTTTTTTTTTTTACACAGTAAACACCAGCATTGTTTCGAGAAATATCCATTAAATGGAAGCTCTACAGTTTATTGTTAGGTGACCTCTAGTGGCTATACTATTATTCACATGAGGTTGTTAATTTCCTGTGTGAAACCATTATCCATGACCTTACCACATATAATTCTAACCATGACAATGAATGAATGGTATGATCCGTAGGGTCAAATCTAAAAATAGGGACAAATAATCTTTATGGCCATCAATGTCGCAGGACATGTTGCCTCCAGTGCACTCATCACCAGCAGATGCTGACGATTCAAACTGTGCCTGTAATCACCACGGCCTGCAGCCAGTTACGCATTTAAAATAACATAAACTACATAAACAGAACAATTGTACCATTTTTAAATAAACTAAAAATCACCATCTCCCTTCCCATTTGTCATATGACTTTGCTGAAAAGGTTTTGCTTTCCGTTCGACAGAAACAACAAAATGATAGAAATAGAAGACATAGAACCTCAGCGTGCTGATTTCTGTCTCTTGTTGTTTTTCCAGAGCATTCCTGGAGCGAAGGGTGTGTGTATTTTAAGGTGGACATTTAGCCTAGCTGGTGATTTGGGGCTGCTGTGGTTGGTTGGGTGTGTGTGCACGCGTGTGTGTGTGTGTGTGTGTGTGTGTGAGAGAGTGCATTGCTGTTTGGAGCCCTAGGGAATGTTCGACATGGATTTTCTTCGAAGATCCTCAGAGAGTTCATGCTGTAATTAGTGGCTTCATTCTCTGTGGTGAAATATTCCTTTAACTGGTTGCTACTGGGGTGTCACCCTCAGAGTGTAATGTATCTGCCTGCTCACATGTGTACTTGACCGTGTGAATATATATCCATGGTCCGTGTTTGTTATCGTCCCCGTGTGGAGCTTTGCCTTTGATGTGAGTGTGTGAACCGGTTAAAAAGCCATGACATTTTACTTAATGCATGGGTGTAATTGCATGGCAAGCTATTTACTGTACCACTCTCACTCTCTACAGACACACACATTTACACAGCTATTCTAGTTTGAAGATTTATTTGACGACCATTCATTATGGAAAAGCACTAACCTTAACTTTACCCTTTACCCATAATTAACTCAGGCTTAACCTTCAACTTAAACTAGCATCAATTAACACCCTGCCTCTGACCCGGACCTCAGATGATGTGTTATCTCATTAGGAATGTGCTTTCATCCCCATGAGGACGACTGGTCCTGACAAAATTGTTATTTATACCAGAAAAGGTCCTAAAATGTGTCAACTCTCTCTCTCACACACACACACACACATGCATGCTTTCCCATGTCCAGACACTCATGCTGCATATTTTGGATTATTTTCAGAACAGTATCTGAGCCGTTTACATGATTATCAGGGGGCCTCATGGCTCTTTCCCTGGGAGAGAGTTTTACAACACAGGAAGTGATGTACTGTATGTTCTGTTTTTAGTTTGGCTGTACTAAACAGAGGAGAAGCAGCGACACCAACTATGTCACTGTAGTTAAAGAGCAGTGTGTCACTCAACAGAAACTTAAAAACCATCGACATGAGATTCATTCAAGTGCGGAGCAGAAACTCCATAGCAAAGGTTGCTCAGAAATAAAGATGGTGATGAAGGAAAAATATTTGAGAATAAACTTAATTTATTTTGCATTTTTCTTAACAATGTTACAAAGTGCTCACTGATCAAATCTAATAAAGTAAATAAAAACTGCTGGGAACAGAAATGATTTCCTTTAGTTGACTGTAACTTTTATAGCCCAAAATGTGTTAATTTCTTTTTTAAAATGTGTGTAGAAGCTCATGAAGCACATGAAGAAAATCTTTGGGTTTTGGATTCTTGGGTTGACTAAACAAGTCAAATCAGCATGTACCATTTCATAGTACAAAAATAAACAAATAAACAGAAAACAATATTAAAAAATAGTAATTATTTGTTATTTCAGATGCAAACCCTCAGAGAACTCAACAGTGAATGTGTGTCAGAGCACAGTGTTTGACGCAGAATGTGCACTAAAATGTATTTATTTATTGATCCATCCATATGTTTTAATGAAGAGACAGACTTTGCCTCTGGGCCACTCCCAGTTATTCCACATAAGATTTGGTCAAACCTGGTCACATGGGTCTATCCCTTGCCCGTATATGGAGTTCAGGAGGGTGGAGTAAAGAGGGAGAAATGTGTGTGTGTGTGTGTGTGTGTGTGTGTGTGTGTGTGTGTGTGGATCAGCGGAGCAGAGTGAGCAGTGGAGGCTTCACTCTGCAGGAGACTGTGGAGGAGAGAGGGAGACAGGGATGACAGAGTGATACAGAGGCTGACAGGATGTTGGGACGTCAGGATGACACATTTTTTTCCTGCAGACTAATTCTACAGTATCTGACTCCACTACTCGCAGTTTAGCCCTCTTTTGTATTGTCACCTCGTCTTAGAAGACATAAACTGCTCATGGTTGTTAAAGTCATCCAAGTTACGGTTCAGGTCTGTAGTCAAGGAGACAAGAGCTGGTATTTACAGTTCCAGTGAAGTGGCTGGAGTTTCTCAGTTTGTCCGGTCAGTTGGGAAACGTTTGCGAGAATGTCTGAGCGGTGCAACCTGAAAACCCTGACAGCAGCTCTGTGTTGTTTCTACCACAAGAATGCTGTCATTTCAGCAAAGGTGAGAGAAACAGTGTGTGAGGATGTGTGCCATATCAGTGTTTGTGTTCTCACTTGTGTGAAGTGTGCACGTGCATGCGTTTTTTTCTCCCGCACGATTTTAGCCTGCTGCATTTGTGTTTGAGTGCATTTAAATCAAGCCCAAACTGGTATTTATGTTAATCTTTTCAAAGATCGCATCACATGTGGCAGCTTTGTTACAGATCTGCTGTTCTCGTTTCAAAGAGAAAGTGGACACTTCCCAGTGAGACATTTGACAAAGACATGATCAAAAACAGATCACTCCACATTTTGGAAAACAATCTGAAAAGTGTATGGTGACACTTCCAGCCTGAGCAAAATCTAATCACACTGAGTAGTCCTCCTCTTTCCCCCACTCTCTCTGTCTGTGAGCTGAACACTGGGCTTTTATTACTCGGACCAGACGCCTTCATAAATGACCAACTGTGTGACCGTCTGACTGTGTGTGTGTGTGTGTGTGTGAGTGTGAGATATATTGCTGGCTTCATCCATAACTACTGCTCAGCTGGCAGACACACAAAGCAGTGTGTGAAGCAGAGGGTGAGACACAGATAGTTATGGCCTCTGAGGTACCAGGACGAGGACGGTGGCCCTCATGAGGATGATAAAGGGCTAACTTGTTATTGTTTGCCCTTTTTTTTTGTGACGTCAGTGAAATGTATGATTTCACTTAAGATGATTGGATGGAGCATACAGCGAGGCAGAGGGGCAGCAGGCCGAGATGACCGCACTTGTCCCTGTGTAGACTAGTGAGGGGACGTTTGGGTCTGTTCCTCTGTGATCCTGTTTACATCTGCTGCTGAAATGTAGTCTGTGCCTGGATAAAGTAGAACACATGTTAATGCGAAACATGTAAAATCAATGCACGTCACATGTGATGGGATCAGACTGAGGATCTGTGACTTGGTTACATTTACTTTACTAGTAATGTGAATGTACAGTAACATGTGCAATGGACAGTGAGTTTCTCATGTCTAACACATCGGTATGGCAAAAGAAAACATAAAAAACACAGGAAGTATAGTTAATGGATGTAGTTATTTGGTTTGGAAAGTGAAGCCCAGGAAGTAGGACAGAAGTAGCAGTTAGCCACCACGGGGCAACTCTGATGGTTGCAAAACAACGCAATTCTACTTCTTACGTGATTTATGGCTGCAACTAACGATTATTTCATAATCAGTAAATCAGTCGATTAATTGATCTTGATTAATCAAGTACTTGTTTGGACTGTAAAATGTCGGAAAATGTTAAAAACTGTTGATCAGTGTTCACCAAAACTGGAAGTTATGATGTTCTCAAATTTCTTGTTTGGTCCACAAACCAAAATTGTTCAATTTAAATGATTTCTTTGTTGTATGGAGCAAATAATCTAGAAAATATTCACATTCTAGAAGCTGAACAATCAGACTTACTATAATTTTTTGAAAACAAAAAACACCCAAATGTGATTTGTAACATTTCCTTTGAAGCTAAGTCTCAAGCTCAAGTCTCTAGTTTCTAGTTTCAGGTCTTCTTCAATAGCACATGTTGTCAATTTTTAAAATTATGTTCCCATTCAGAGGAATGGGAGGGGTAATAATGCTGGTATTGTCCAGTGTCTTCTGTGAATGTTTGGCTGCAAAAATTATCTTGGTGATGGGAAAATCACAAATCTTGAGGCTTAAAAATGCAAAGACCACATAAATGTGCCAATACAATCCATGATTAAAATGCTCATCCATCATGGTACTGCACAAAAAAAGCTAAATAAAGTGACATTATTTTCCACTTCCTGTGTGTAAATAACCTGAAATAACATAAAAAAAAAAACTTACCATGGTACCAGAAAAACAATTTTAATACAGAAAAATACAGAAATATATGCCATAAGCTTCTAATTTGACCTACCATTGATTCAGACCCAGAATAAACCTGTTTTGGATTATAACTGTTCTCTGTGCGGCAATATTTATTACTTGGAAAGAGTCTGCAAGAAAAACAACAATTTTGTGTTTATGTCTTCGATCATAAAATCAAAGCACTTAAATTAAGAGTGCCCCACCTCCCTGATTTAAAGCCTCACTCATTTGTTCTGCTCTGCTAAATGAAATCCTCCTCAAGCTTGTGTGCAAACATCGGAATTATTCATTTATTTTATTTATTTATGTGACTCAGGGCCATGATCACATGTTATGGAGCACAGACATACATGACAACATAGAGGGTTTTGTTTTTAGATTTTTCACAACAGCTTTAAAAAAAATAGCACGTTCATTTTGATATTGATGGGTGGTTTAAATACTACTTTGGCAAAGACCATTCTCTATAACTCACGATGGTGCTTACTGTCTCACATTCAGACAATGTAATTGTCTGGAAGATGAGATTATTGATTATGTGATTCTAAATCTTGGTCCAGTTCCAAAGTGGAGTCATGCTTGTTACCTCACAAGACCTGTTAGATCTTCAAAAATTATGTACTTTACCTGTACCTCAACCCTCCATCCGTCTTTCTGTCTTTTCTTTTCACCCCTCATTTTACTCCTCTCCATATCTTCCACATAGCTTCAGTTGTAAACCCAAAAAGCCTCAGGTTTAATTCCATTCGGCTTTTTATTCTCTCCTCCATCTGGCTCTTTGGGAGTGTTCCATTTAAGCAAAGAGAGGCAGCTTCTTGTTTCTGTGTCTGTGTGTTCACAGTTACTTGAATCCTCAGTCCTAAAGAACCTCAGTGGCCTGTTTAGCATCATAAAGTGGAGAGGCATATGGAACATGGGGGATTCAGCAGATTATTTTATACATAAAGTACATCCTTAATGTTGTACTCATATTAATCCAGAAGTTTGGTGTTTGTGTGCAGATTACATTAGCTTCCATGGGAATATAATGTAGTGCGTAGAACTAAAAACAAAAAGTGCACACTTTTAAGCTGTTTGTCCTCCCATATCTGAAATTTATTGAGAGCTTCAAGGATATGAAGCATTAAAATTCAAAAATCCTTCTGCCTTATCCAAAGAAATAGTCCTTGTGCTTCAACACTTTTAGGCCAAAATCCTTTCCCCCTTTTTAAAACAGGATATTTTCTCCGTTAGACCAAATCTTAGCTATATTCTGAAACTTAAAGCTTTGCAGCCTGATAAACCAGTGCATTATCTCTCAGGCCTGAAAACAACCAGTCAAGATTGGTGTCAACCCATGTGTCCCATGGGACACATCTCATTCAAACAGGAAGGGATTTTATATGCTGCTACATCACACTCCACGACACTGGTCTCAGGCTTTTAATGTGATCTTAGAAGCAGAGGGATTTGCTTCCATTCCACCACAGGGAGTTTAGTGGGAGTTAGGACTCTTAGCAGACCAACTGAGTTCTTCACAACTGCTAAACCTGTTCACTGTAAAAAAAAAAAAAAAAAAAAAAAAATTATTATTTAAGAACTGCATGGCCTATTTCGCTCTTCAGTTTCTTTAGAGAAAGATATTTTTCGGTGGATAGTTTAGGTGAAAACTGTCTCGTCTTCACAGATGTGTGCTTGTAAAAAGTCATGGAATCTTACTATCTACCCGCACCGGCAATTCACGAGCACCATGGTTCTCAAACTGTGGTGCGTACCACCAGTGGTACGAAAGCTTTCTCTGGTGTTCCTCAGGGTATGTGATCAGAGTGGAGCTGAGGAATTTTGTGTAGAAAATGAAACAAATAAATAACCATATTGATCTAATTTCACTATATCAGTGTCTGACATATATGTGAGGAAGAGGATGAGGAGGAATAAATCTGCCTCCCGTGAAAAGTCTGTAGCTGACTTTTCTCTATTTACACTACTGTAGTGTAACGTTGGCTCACTATTTTCCCCAGATGGTACTTGGTGTAAAAAGTTTGAGAACCAATGCACTAGCATTTTACTCATGTTGGTACCAGCTATTGGGGTTTGTTGCTGATTTTTGGTCTCAAACCTGCTTCTTTTGTGGTCCTTTGTGAGTGAATTTATGACATCCAGTGGTGAGACTGCAGATCTAAACAAATGGAGGAACTGTGCTCACCCCTCCCTTTCCCTGTCTCAGTAACTACAGTGGCCTAGCTGACATACCAGAAACGGCGTCACAGTTGTTCATTTGTGTAGTTAACTTCTGCTTCAAAACAGAGAATACACATGGCGGCACAAGATGGCAGCAATGCTAGTGTCTGTGAGGATGCCACGACAGGACAGCATGTATTCATTAGAGTCAGCTCACAGGGTGAGAGGCGGGGTACACTCTGGACAGGTTGCAAGTCCATCACAGGGCCACACATCGTAACAAACAACCATTCACTCTCACATTCAGGTCTATGGGCAATTTGGAGTGTCCACTTGGCCTAATCCCCAAATCTGCATGTTTTTGGACTGTGGGAGAAAGCTGGAAAATCTGAAGAAAACCCACACACACGGAGAACATGCAAACTCCATGCAGAAAGGCCCTTGTTCCGACCAAATCGGGGACCCGGGTCTTCTTGCTGCAAAGGCAAGTGTGCTAACCACTACACCAACCATGTGGTCCGGCCTAATAATCATTGTACATTATTAATTTTAGTCCTTTTTTGTCATAATCCTCATAATTGCAACTTTTGGTGCTCACGTGTGGAAGAAATGATAATCATATACATTATTTATGGGTAGTATATTAAAATATTCTGATAATTAATATTGCACAATGCACTTTTAAAACTGTAGAAAAAAAAAAGATGAATTATTTATTCTTGTTTGGTTGATTTTAGTGATGTTACTGATGTCGCTGTCCCAGACTGGCCGGTAAAATGCTCTCTTGCGTGAACACAGGAAGACACATCTGTTTACTTGTGTGTGTAAACAGGAAAGGTGGGGACACTGCGATGATGAACTCAAGATGTACAGAAGAGATGCAGAAACCAAATGACCAGCCTTCCTCAGCTTAGAGACAGTTCAACCAATCAGAGAGCAAAGACAGAGTCTTCATGCTCCCTCTGGTTCTCATTTAGCTGCACTAAAACATAAAAACTGAACAGAAAGACTGTTTCAGTGAACGTCCCCCAGATTTTTACGTCACCTTAGGTGGCAGTAATAAAGGTATTTGGCTGAATAATCTTGCAACATCATAATTGTTTTTTGTTTTTTTGGCCTTTCCCCTGGATAAATTTTCCAAATCAGCTTCTCTGTTGACAGTTTGCAATTTCTAATGACTTCAAAAACTTTCAAAATATCAACTTTTTAAACAAGTTATATGGAAGCAAGCAGAGACAGATAAAAAAACATGGAGCCACTAGAATTGGAGAAGCACAAAGAAAAAAGAGTGGAAAGTTTAGGAGGAGAGGAAATACCAAATAAAGAGCAGCTGATACAGTGTTTTAATGATGATGACGTCCATTGTGAAAATCCTGTGATGTTATCTCTCATGGAGAATGAGAAACAAAAGTCATTTTAGTACAGAATATGAAAATCGTTTCCGAAAGCCTGCCATCACTTTGATGCAAACAAATTTTCTTTAAAAATCTGTACTTCACTGTTTTGCATTTTTAATGATGCGTGTTACGCTTTGGCTTCAGACTGGATGCAGAAAGTTGAAACTCTTTTAATTGCAGAAATTATTTGGTAAAGTAAAGGATTTATCCAAGTCAGCATGTGAGTATCAGGGGGTCCAGAAGACCAGGTATGTGGGAAGGGGAAAAGAAAAACCGGCTGTACATGGTAAGCAGATTAAGGCCTTACCGCCATGGAAATAGAACGTTTCTTTTTTGCTCTTCTGTAAAACATGACATCATTTCAAAAATTGTCTTTATACACACAAAACACCCCAAAATGACTCTAAATGTAGTCATTTTGGTTTTTATGTGGCACTTTGACACTGCCATGGTAAAACACCAAAACAAAGACAAACATGTGGAGCATGTGCATGAAGGTGGCAGGATTAAACGTTAGATTAGAGAGGTGGAGCTATAATTTTCCCAAAGTTGCATATTGTTTGTATACTCTCGCTTGCAAAGATGGCATTTTGAGATGTTTTCACTCAAAAAAGGCAATTTGGGGCTCCCAAAACGTTGCTTCCGAGTCATTACAAATGCTTTGCAGATTCTCCTAAACTCATTTTCATGTGTACTGGCCTTAAGGTGGGCAAGACAGCTGTTCTGAAGCAGAGGACAATGCAAGTTAAGTAATCTGGCAAGCAGTAGGCCAAAAATAAAAAATAAAAAAAGGAGTTGCAGTTGTTTTGAGCCATGATATTACTTACTGAAGATGAACAAAGACCTGGCAACTGGAACTGAAGACTGTGTATTTATAGCAGGTGGTGAAGAGTGTCAGTCAGTGGGACGAGCAGCAGGTGTGTTGGTAGACTGCAGGAGACAGAGACCAAAAATACAAAATAACAAGCAGGGAAAAACAATGGAAGGAGACAAATCGAACAAGATAATTACCTTCAGCAAGGTGGTTATGTTTTTGCCTGACAAATACAAGAATGTATTTGCCTTTTTAGCAAAATAACTCAAAAACGTATGGACGGATTTTAATGAATGTGTGTAATGGGACAAGGAATGATTATGGATTAAGGATTCTTTATCATTGCGAGATAGGGCCACTTTCAGCATTTGTGTATGCATTTGGTACAATAGGTTCTATAATATATAAAAGATTGATCCAGATCCTGTGAACATTCTGGATATTACAATCCACAACAGAAAAAAATAGGGGGCTTGTGGGATTTTGGGCACTGTAAGGTAACATAAAGATACAGACATGCAACTAACACTAACACAAAAGTGTGTCAACAGATTTGCTATGGGCTTAGGTCCAAAAGAAAATGGCCATTATAGAAATGTTGATTTTCATCAATAACTGTCAAACTAATAATATTATATATTATAATCTTATTTCTGTGGTCAAGGAATCCAGTAATGTAGATCAAATAATTCTAGGACTAATAATTTTGGGTGCATATCACAGTATAGGGGGAAAATGAGCTGCTTGGTGAAGGTCTGCACTCTCTGAGTGCTTTTCTAGTTTCATCATGATTCCAAGAAGCCAAGACATAAGTCATCTATTGAACTTACTGCACTGGATGATCTGACACTTAAATCAATTTTAAGAGCAGAAATGAGGCAAACACAAGGAAACAAAAACTCAAGTTAAAATGATTCCATCAAATGAATGCAGTGACACATCACTCCTGGTTTTAAAACTCGCAGCATCCTCACTGTGACATCATTCACTGAGAAGAGTCACTGTCACAACCTGTTAGAGCATAAAGTCCATGCATAAACAGTATTGTGACAAATACATAAGCTGTTGCAGTTAAAGGTTTATTATCTGTTGCATTATCTGTTCTTGCAGTTCGAGCAATGGAACAATATTGGACAAGCACTGCTGTGGTTTTCTGTTGACATTTTTTAAACGGTGTCATAGCATTTTTTTAGTGTTGTAGCTCAGGCAGTGACAATGCGGGACAGAAACTGGAGTTCAGAGAGTCACACTGAGAATCTTAGTGGATGTAGGATTTGAGCAAGACAAGGATTATAATGTTTAGTGTGGATGTGTGTGAGGGGAAAAATGATTGAGGAATCATTTATAATGCTAAAAGGTCGTTCGTCTTCGAACTCAAAGGACAAGCTGCTTACATTGTTATGTGTGATTGGTCGTGGCAAGAGGATTGTCACAGCAACGACAACAACAAAAGATCACGTCATCTCCTCCACAAACACAGAAACCACTCGAGTTAAATGTTTTCTATTTTTGTTTCAAATCCAGGAAATCCAGTCACTGGTGAAATTCTCTTAATTGTCTTTTGACTAAGACAGTTTCAAGGCACGTAAGCATTTTTTTTTAGCTGACATGAGAAAACATCAAAGGTGAGGGAAAGGCCGTGTGGTCATGTGATCGTGTAGCTGTAGGTGTGTATCTATCTGTCTGTCTGTCTGTTTGTCTGCTTTTTAAAGCAAATATCTGATCAGCCAATCACATTACAGCAACTCATCTTAATCATGGTCAATATGACCTGCTGCAATTCAAACCAAGCATTAGAGCAGGAAACATGATTTCTGCATTAAAATATCTAAAATTTGACAAATTAATGACATATTTTTTGTTGAGTCACATTCTTGCATTTGTCACTGTTTATATCCATATTTATATGTCTGTGTCATAACTTTTTTGGGCAAAGCACCTTTGAAACATAAAAGTGAGGAAGGAAATATTCTGTACTAATAATTATCCAGCGTGTCATCTTGTCACTAAAGGATTAGGTGTGTGCTGTGTGTGTTCTGCTGCAAAGCTTTCCCTGTAGAGCTCAGAGGAACCAAATAAGCGGAGAAGGCAACAGTTCCCATGATCCCACGCTGCATTCCGATGTCACCAAACATCTAACTAAGTCTTTTGTTATTGTTTTGATTGAGAGATGAAGAGGAGCATAAATTATATACTGTGCATTTAAGGGACTTTGAATGTGTCGTTGTTGTTGGTGCCAGAAGGGCTGGACTGATTTCTCATCTCTAGGGTTTACAGTAGGTGGTCGCAAAACAGAACATTTCCATTTGTTGAGAAGATCATCTCTGAAACACCACACACTACCACCAATTAGTAGTATAAATGCAGTACATTTCATAAATGCTTTAACAAAATAGTTATAAACAGGTACAAAGTTAATTGTATGAACAGTGTCACATCTTAATATATACCAGTCTAATATAGTCCCATCTAATCTGGTTAAAAGTACAGCAGAAAGGGATTAAATGAGAAACACGGTAGAAGAGGTTTGAACTGACGTACCACACACATTCTCCCATACTGGAATATGACATGAATATAACATTACATGAAAGCAGCTATGACTTTAAAATGCAATTGGAATTCAATATATGAGTCAATACTGCATATACTATGGTGGTCACATCCTAATGTGATGTAGCGCTTGAGCTGACACCATGTCCCCATTGAGTATTGGTCACATAGATAAACAACTGGTTCAGTAATCTGTGTGCAGTGCATGAGGCTCATATATCGCGCATCTCACCTTATACATGCTTTCACTTGTGAAGGCGTGTGACGTTATGGTTGAATTAGAAAGTCATAAGCCTGTGGCATCTGTAGGACAGAGAGATAAAGTAAAGGTGGAGGAGGAGGAGGAGGAGGAAGAGGAGGAGAAAAAGAGGAATGGAAGTACAGTGGAGTGTTACTGCTGTGCTGTGGTCCATAAACACATACACACATACAGACAGCCTGGTACAATACAAATGCAGCTGCTCAATGAGGATGACATCATATTGCAGCATATTATTATTAAAGGGGGCGCCCCATCCATTTCCATCTCTTATTTCTTGCTCTCTTATTCTTGCCCCCCCCTTTCACTCCTCTCTCACCTCTCTCTGGTCCTCTTCTCCTCCTTCCTTACATACATGATCCATCTCCTTCCTCCCTCGCTCCTTTCCTTCAGATGCACAGCATCCTTTTCCACTCTACTGCCAGGTCTCCACTGCTCTCACACTCCACCATTCATCAGTTGTGTTGGCAGTGCAGATGTAAAAGCACTTTATTGTTACATTGCTATTAATTAAATAGTCCCAAATGTGTTTGTAATCAATAACCAGTACAGTTGAGTTTTACAGGCCAAATAAAGGGGACCTTTACCTTTTTGCGACATTGAGTTCATCTCATCCCAGGTGTAAGTTTGTTGTGTGATGCCGGTACAACAGGAAAAAGCATGCTGCCCTGGCAGTGAGTTAGTGGGTGTATCATCGAGCTTTTAACTGACTTTAGTAGAAATGCAACATGTGAAATCTAAATAACATAATTCATTTACATTCCCACTCATTCATACATTTAATTGGGTTCCTAAAGAATGGATGAATAATGACAGCGACCAGAAAATGAACCACCTCTTGTTACAAATTATTTAACTCAGATTTTTCGAAGACCATTAATTTATTCATTCACACAGATATAGTTTTAAATAGGTGAAATAAGATGTGAGTTTTGAACAGCCACAGCATGTATCTCTGATTTTATACAGTGAAATCAATACAGCTGTAGAATGTGACTGAATGACAGTTCAGCTTTACTGCCCCAGGTACTTTCCACTGCTGCATACAGACACACACACACACACACAGGTTTCCATGACATTGCAGTGATTTACTTTAATTTCCTGGAGACTTACTCTAACCATAACCATAATTACTAATGCCCCAACCCTAATCTCAGCCTAACTTTCACTTTAAAATGTAGTTATTTACATTATGGGGATTTGATTTTGACCCCATAAGGAAAACAAGTCCCCCATAATGACACTGGTCCCCACAACATAAGGAATACCAGGTACACACACACAAACACACACAGGACATGTGCATTATGACACCATTAGAGTTGTCATCTTTTCTGTAATAGGATAGGATGATAGGATGATTTCCCATCATACATGGAGACATGGAGACTAAGGGCAGAGGGGTCTATTATTATAATGACTTGAGAGATGGAGATAGAAAGAAAACGGCAGTAGAGTCACCACAGAGAGAACGAAAGAGAGCGAGAGAGTGGTTAAGATTTGAGAGGTTCTTCAAGGTTTCAGTTTCATGAAGACACTTACAGGCACATTCCCAATATCATGTACACTACATAGCTCAATAAAAGCTTCAGAGAGTGTTATTGTCACTAAATGGATCCTCTTCATCCAGATTAGTTTATTGGTCTGCCACTGTACATGGGTTAGGCTTACATTAGGGTTCTGTACTCACCATCACTGGACTAACCAGTGAGTGTACATGTGCAGTGAAACCTAATAAAGTGGCACCTGCTGCCGTATCTCATCTGCTTCGAGGTTTGACCGGATGTGTGAGCTGGTCTCCTTCTGTAACAAGAGGGTATTTTAGTGGCTGTTGTGAGTTACTGTTGCCTTTCTATCATCTTAAACCAGTCTGGCACCAACGCGGAATTGTTGCTCTTCACTCATGCTATTTGTGAAAATGCACGTTGATCAGCAGTTTCTGAAAAACTTCGAACTTCACCCGGCCGTTTTTGACCGTGTCTCCTTGACTAGATGCATTGAATTGCTGCCGTGTGATTGGCAGGTTGGATATTTATGTTAACATGCAGTTAAACACATGTACCTACAGTAATAAAGTTGCTGTAAGTGTGTGTTCAGGTGCGGCATGTGACTCTTGAGTCCGAGTGAACCGTGTAACATGACATTGAAGACACAAGCACACGAAATATCATTGATCAAAACAAACCTAGAGGTTCTCAAGGTTCAGTGAAGATATTGTGCATGTTCACTGATACTGTATGTACTTCCATGATATGAATTTTTTTTTAAATGCATTGAGGTTTTGGTCATAGAAAGTATCTTTTATATACATTTTCTCAAGCTTAAGAATGGAAAAATAGGCTATATTTTGATTATGTTTGTGTCATACAGTGTGTTTGTTACTAAATCCCATACAACTTCAACATTCAGCTCTCATAATGAGGCTTGTGTCACTGCAGTGTGTGAGTGTTTACGTACGTCAGGTGAAGGTGTGTATGTGGGTGGGGTCATGGCGATGACGCAGCAGGCGGGGGGCGGAAATTCACTGAGAACTGACGACGAGAAAGAAGGAGAGAGAGAGGAAGAGATTAGGTGTTGAATGAGAGCAAGTGTGAGGACGTGTGAGAGGCAAAACTGATGCGCGTGAGTGTTTATGTGTTTGCTATGAAGTGTGTGTTTAAAGAAGACAGAGAGAGGAAGCGATGCAGAGACCCAGCAGCTGTCATGTAAGTGTGTGCGCGTGTGTGTGTACTGAGGTATTTGTTACCTCACTGAGACCATATCTGGCTTACACACTGACCTTGTCAGGACCACTCGTCCTCATGGAGACCAAAGACCTGGTCCTAATGCGGCAGATCTTCATTTCTGAGGAGCTGGTTAGGTTTAGTTCATGGTCAGACATGAATAAAAGATTAAGTGATAAGGCTGTACAATTGAATGGAATTCAGTGGACTGACTGAACAGGATGACACACCTGTATGAGTGTGTGTTGTGGTGCCGGTGTTTTCGCTGACTCAGCCTCCTGTCAGGTCATTGCAAGCACTTTTTTTCCCCCTCACTTTGTAAATTAATGGGATCAAATTTTACTGATCTCTTTTAGTGTGTTGTCTGTCAGTTAAATACGTGAGATTTGGTGACCTTCACAAGGTTTGGTTTTTATAAGGTCTGAGGATATTTGTTTGAACATGTTGTTTTGAATTGTACAGTGTGACTCAAAACTAAAAAAAAAGAATCGAAAAGTATGTGTTTTTGTTTTAGTCCTTGGAAGGTTTGCTCATAATGGACAGATAACAGAGGCAGAGGTGTGTTAGAGGCAACAGTTTGTAGCAGAAGCAGAAATAAAAGAAGTAATATTTACACACATACATAACTGATAATGCTAAATGTGTTGATAAAACATGTGCTGCATGTGGCTAAAGAGGTGAGCGACCTTTGATGTTCTCACGCTCTGCACAAACGTTGTCGTTAAGCTGCTTGTCTACTTTCCTATTTAAGTGATTTTTTTTTAAATGACTCAACTATAGTCAACAGTCATATTCAGATAAACGAGGCGAGGGGTTTTTAGCAGATGTTTTGTCGTTCTTAAGTGGTTGCATAAAGGGAAATAAGCAATAACATACTTTATATATTCTGCAAACTACCAACTATTCTTAAATGAATGTCTGCGATTTTGAGCTTTTACTTCATTACTCTTTGTCTTAGAGAAAGAGAAACCTTTCTAAACAACAGCTTTTCTCACTTTGATGGATTAATAAATAAAGACACTATTTTTCCTCTTCCTCTTCCTTTTTTTTTTTTTTTTTTTTGAATCACAGTTCTCCAGAGATCACTTTATTCTGGACTGCCCCTCAGAGAAACTCCGCAAAGAGCTGGAAGAGGAACTGAAGATGAACTGTGAGGAGCCGAGGAGCCACGCATGGTACCACGGAGCGATTCCCAGACAGGTAACACACACACACACACATAAATCTCAAACATGAGTCCCTCCCTTCAAAAGCCTGGTTAAAAACTTGTTGAACCAGATCACCTATTATTAGACTGCCGTGCTGCACACAGGAAGATTAGAGCTCAAACAGTGGCCTCGGCTGTAGAGCCGAGGTTGTAACAGTCACTAAAGTAAAAAGCCTCTCTCTGTATGACGTGTGTGTGTGTCTTTGTGTGTAAGAGGGAGATTGTGTGTCCCCAGCCTCTGAGATGCAATCATTTTTAATAAGCTGCTTCCTTTGGTCAAACTAAACTACCACCATTATAGACTACACAAACACTCTGTTAATTAAAGTCTGTAAGTGCGTGTGTGTGTGTGTGTTTGACTGAGTGAGTTAAAGAGAGAGAGAGGCAGTCAGTGTAACAAGAGTGAAGTGGAAATTTAAGGAAAACCTGTTCAACCCAAACGTTAACGAAATTAGATTTCACGTCAGTGAATTTTGGGCCTCAGTTTTTTTTAACTGTGTATTCATATTGATAAAACATCTTCTCACAACAACTGGATGTTAATTAAAGTCGAGTTTTATGTTTAATCTTGTGTTCGATTTTATTTTATTTTATCCACATATAATCTGCTCCTCATTTTCCTTGTTGATATATTCATAAATATTGTTTTGCCAATTCAATATTAGAAAAAATTGTGGCAAGTATTCACCTCACAGTGAAAAACTCAAAAGTATAGAGTTGACTGTCATATAATCAAGCTGCAGCTGGGGGGGGGGAAAGGACAAATAATGAATTATTAATCATAAGTGTTGCCATTTGTATGCAATTCTTCTCAATTAGTCAAAACAGCCATTTAAATAAATACAGTATGTTTATTTTAAATTAAGTTACATTTACTGACTTCACCTGGACCTTTATCTATGCTTGACAAATTAGGTGAGTCACAGTAACCTAAGAATGAAACTGCACATAATGCAACTGAAAGCAAAACCTGGAGCAGACGACACAGGTCAAAAGGTGGGCAGAGTAAATCTGCATCCAAACCTCTCAGGCCGTATAAATACTGTAATAGCTTTAATATCCTCATGCCTTAGGTAAATGCTGCAGACGAGCTGCCACTCAACTCATAAAGAAGGTCATGTTGTAAGAGGCGACTATTATTAGATTTAATTAAATGTTTGGACTGTAAACAAATGCCGTCTCTCTCTCTCTCTCTCTGTTTGTGTAATCTGTATTGTTTCAGGTTGCAGAAAACCTGGTGCAGCGTGACGGAGACTTCTTAATCCGTGACTCACTGTCCATCCCAGGAAGTTATGTTCTGACCTGCCAGTGGCGAAATTCTGCCCAGCACTTTAAAATCAACAAGAAGGTAAAAACTGTTATAACAGTTATAGAAAAATTATCTCCTCACAGCTACTGTACAGCTACGACACTTCAGCCATCACCTGACACGAACTCTGATTAATAAGATGTACTGACCACTGTGGTCCTCCAGTGAGAGGCGCCTCACTCCGCTCTCCCTGCACACAAAGCCACGTCAATCCGGGTCGTTCTCGTTTGTGGTTCCCTGATGGTGAAAAAGAGCTCCCTAATCTCAGAGCGGTGGAGTCTCTTTCTGTATCTTTTAAGACTCATCTCTTCTAAGATGAGTCTTAGAAGACTCGTCTTAAATATTTAGACATATCCATAACTTTTCTCTTTTTCTCTGTGCCTCTGTCTGTCTTGATACAAGTCAAATCATTTCCTGTGTGCAGTGCAGGGAAAAGTCACTGGGCAACGTGAGATCTGAACACTGCTATACTGAGAAACACGGAGAAAACTGTGTGGAGCTGATAAGCTTCATCAAGTGAACTCATTTGACAACCGTTGGAATGTAACAGACATTTGGTTTCTATTTAAAAGTGACATACTTAATATAGATGCCTGTTCCCTGTCTTGTGTAGGTGGTGATGCTGAATGAGGCCTACTCCAGAGTGGAGTACCAGCTGGAACGAGAGGGGTTCGACAGTGTTCCGGCACTTATTAGATACTATGTTGGCAACAGAAAACCTGTCTCACAGGTGAGTTTAACGAGTCCTTATGGGAAACTTTTCTCTAAATAAAGTTGTAAATCGCAGTGAAATATGAAACAAAGCCATGACATTTAAATTATATTTTATTTCTTGGACAATGTGACATTTCTTGTGTAAGTATCGAACGGTCAGCATACAGGCCTAACATTTCAGTATTTGCGCTCAATATTAACTTGTTCATTTTAATTCCTAATTTGTCATTTATGTTGACGAATGATTAAGCACTTTGTTGTGAAGCTAAACCTTTCAAATATTAAATGGATCCCAGCTGTAATAATCACGTGCCTGTGTTGAATGACATGCAAGTTTAGAAGAAAAGTGAAGTGAACTGATTATTTATCTGTTTTCATATCGCCATGTTCACATCAAAACAATAATATAAATATGGGAATTATTGATCCCTGTCTCATGTTGTTCAGAGTCATGGTTTAAGGTTTGGCTGGACCTCAGAGGATTTTCAGATTATTTTTCCTCCACTTCATCTTATCTCCCTTGGGAATGTTTACATATATGTAGGTGGTGGGAGCCATTATCTTCCAGCCAATCAACAGAGGCCTTCCGCTGCGCTGCTTGGAGGAAAAATACGGATTATCCAGCACTCACCGAGAGGCGCTGATGGCGCAGGAAAGACGCAGTCAGAAACGCCTCAGCCTCAACATTACCAACGGGCACACACATGACAACGTGCACTCGGTGCACGACAGCACGCACTGCCAGGACAACTGCATGGGCCGAAGCAGCCAGCTCAGGTTGGTACGCAAACACGTTGACTAACCAGTAGTGACAAGTTCATTCGCCTCAGTACTTCACCACATGAGGCGGTTCATTCAAAACGGAGAATTTGCTTCTGAAAGAAGTTTTTTTTGCTCAAGTTTTCATCAGGGTCTGATTCCTGTCTGTAGTTGAGTCCTCAAGTGCAGGAAGAAAGTTCTATTTTTAATGTGCAGATTTCTATAAAATTTTATTTTTTTTCCTTGATTCTTGTGTGGCATGCCTCCCTTTCTATTTTGTGACTATATTTTGAATATTTTTTAAATATGCACTCATAAGGACATTTTGCCTCATAAGAATTTTAAATTTTTAAGCAGTAAGTTTTTTAAATTAAATGTGCTCAGTTTAATTGCTGTACTACATTTGCATGTTGAAACACATGTAGAGGCCTACTTACACATCGCCGCATCTGTAATAGTTGCATAAGAGTGTAAATTAATGTGTTTTCTGAATAATGGGTATGTTTTATTCTTTAGTATACAAACATGTGTTATTTTCTCAATAAAGGGTACAGTTATTAAGTATCTATTTTTTTAAGTATGAAAAGTATATTTCGCAGAATGCTTTTGTAATTCGACTGAGATCATCTTTTGAGTGCACGGTTTTTCTCATTGTGTTGTTTTAAACACTGTGATTCACACAAAACCACTATTTTCCTTCTGGGGCTTAAATGACGCCTGTATTTATTATTTCTATGAGATCATACATGACATAATCAGAATGTGTAATTTGTTCAGTCTCATTAGTATATTGTTAACTGCATTTTTTTTTTTAGCTCCAATCACCTTAAGCCTATTACTCAGAGTTGGTTGTGGCCTACAGACATACAGAATAACATACTGTCTCTTTTATATTTAAATAATGGACACTCACCTTTACTTGGTCAATTTCTCTCATAGACTGTGTTCAAGATTTAAATCAAGCCTTTAAATCCCCTCATGCTTTTAGGCTTTTAACCCATAGTCCCCCAGCTTTACATTCAACCTCCAGGGTCTGGGTTTTATATACATTTTCCATATGTATCATAACAAACCTTCTGCAGAAAGTGTCTGATTTTACGTTGCTGTATGGGAGTAAATGGGGCGTCATGTCTGGGGGTCAGAGTAGACTGACAGAGAGTGAGTGTGGAAAAACGTAAATTAAAGATCCAGGAAAGAACAAAGGAAGAGACAGGAAGGGAAACTGAAGAATAGAGTTGAAACGGTGCAGTGTGTGAGTTGCTTTTCTATTCATTATATTTGTTAACTTGAAATTGATTTCAGTGATATGTGAGTGTTTTTCCTTCCCCTCAGACTGAAGGACCGATGTGGCAGCCAACCAGCAAGTCTCAATCAGGTCCAGGAGAGACGACGCCCACTCAAGGCGCACCAATCAGAGAGCTTCTTACCTCTTGGTGAGTAAAACTAACGGGATGATGAGCCTAAAAACAGAAAGATTCCTGTGAGAGAAACGTGATAAACCGTGAAAATTCTAAAAACAAAAAACAAAAAAAAAGTCTTGCTTGCTCACCTCTCTTCTCCTCCTTCGGTTTCTACACATCTTTTCCTTTATTCCATACTCTTCTCTCTATAAACACCTCCCTGTCATTGTTCTCTGTCCTGTCCTCTCTTCTTTTGCTTTCTCTCCATTAAAGGATCCAAACCCCAGCCCCAGCAGCCTCCTGACCCGCTGCTCCCCAGCCCCAAGTCTCCAGTGTTCCGGACGGGCAGTGAGCCGGTACTGAGTCCCTCTGTCCCCCGGAGATCAGCAGAGCTTCTGGCCGGTGAGTAAGCGAGGAGAAAATACAAGATTAGACACAGAAATGTGTAACTGTGTAAGCTGAAGATTCCCTCTCAAACTGGATTATTCTTCAGTAACCATATTATCTATGCATCATTGGGGTATTGGAACAAAGGACTGTCATGTTTCTCAGATTTTCAGTAGAAATTCAGTAAAGCACAGCAGAAGTGAATGTATCGAGCATGAGCAGAATTCATTTAAGAAAAGTATCATGCAAATATATTAAAAAAAAGTTGATTATAAAAATGATATTAAATAATTAAGACAGAACAACAAAAATCACCTTACTGTACCCATCTCTGATTTGACCGTCATCTAAATGAATGAAGTGCAGCTAAAGGGCAATTCAGTCTGATTACCAGGCTAAAAATAAAGCTTTTATGTCGGTAAATTAAAATTATACAACCACCGTCCCACTTAACACAGATGTCATCTTGTATAGCTTCTGCCACATATTGTGTGCAACACTGGGTGAAAAATGATTATGCTTTAATGCCATGGTTCTCAAACTGTGGTACGTGTACCACCAGTGGTACACGAGCTTCCTCTGGTGGTACTTGGAGGAAAAATCAGAAATACTGTTCTACTGTATTTACCGGGGTATGTGATCAGAGTGAAGCTGAGGATTTTTTAATGAATTAAATAATAATTAGAATCACCTTGTCTCTTGCTCCATTTTAATCTAATTTCACTATACCAGTGTCTGAAGTATATGTGAGGAAGAGGAGGATGATGAGAGAGAAAATTAATAAATCTGTGAAAAGGTGGGATTTGGTATAAAAAAGTTTGAGAACCACTGCTTTAATGCAAACTAGGGGGTCACTGATTCAAATTTACTATCAAAGATTTAATTGAAGACAGATGTGACCTGATCATCTTTACAGAACTGAGAATTAACACAATAATTGATTTATACATGTTAAAAATATGTTGTGTGATGATGTCATGGCGACCTTGTTCGTGTCGTCTCCAGGTCAAGCGATCCGAGGCTCCGACAGCCAGCTGTGTCCTAAACCACCACCCAAACCCAGCAAGGTGCCGCTGTCTCGAATGCCGCGCTCCCCGTGTTTCCAGCCCCTGGTTCCTTCCTCCTCCTCCTCCTCCTCCTCCTCCAACCACACACACGCGTCCTCGGCCTCCTCCATCGTCGCTGCGCCTTCCCTGGACTCACTCACATGTGGGGAAAGTCCTTCAGGGAGGAGAAGTGGAGGTAACTGTTATTTAATTAAATGTCATTAAATCGTGAAATTGAATTTAGTTTGTCACACTGAACAAAGGGGCCCATTCAGAGCAGTTCAAACTGAAGTATTACATTTATTTGTGAGGGAAAATACTTTTTAGTTTGCATTTCCTGCTGAAGTGACTTAGTGGGTCACACAGAGTTAGGGTTAGGGTTAGCGTTAGTTTTGCAGGCTGCATTTTTTTTAGAGATGACTGAAACAGTGACTCTTTAGTTATAGCATATAAAGAAGGGTTTCACTGTATAAAGATGAAAATGAGTTGAAAAACTGTCAGAACTACTGCTTTTTTTGTTGCTTCTATCTTCATCATGAAAAGAAGATTAGAGAATTCATGCTCATTACATCAGAAAAAAATTTGACAGGTGACTAATGTTGTTCATGTTTCCCCCGAGTCGCTGAGTGTTTTGGTGATGAGTGCATTTTGTTTGTTTGTTTTTTTGAGCAGCAGAATTCACTTCTGAAACCTCTGCTTGGCCCTTCTTTACGTTTTCTCACTCAGACTCCAACCTGTTCACAGTCGTCTCACTTCAACAACATAATGCTGCTTTTACCTCAGTCTGTCTGGACGTGAAACGAACCACTTCCTGTGTGCAGCACCAAGAATGAAGCTAATAAACACTGAGAAACACCGAGATAGTTGTGTGGAGCTGATAGACTTAATCTGCATTGTGTTAAATCATTTTAACAATGGTACCGAACATGGATTGTTATTTAAAAGTTATGCACTACAGCTTTACAGCTGATTGTAAAATCCATTTAGCTTCAATGTGGCATCCTGATTGTTTGATTATATATATAATTATATAATTGCATTTTATATTACTTTTATGGGTTATAATAGTGACCGATTCTCTCTCATGCATGTGATTGCAGGTCCTCCTGTTCCTCCAGCGAAGCCACTCAAGTTTCACCATCAGCTCCTCCCTGCAGACTCCCACCCCTCTGTAGCATCACCTCCTGAGCCTGTTCACTATCCTGATTCAGAGCCACAGACAGGACGGACCGAACGGCTGCAGCCAAGCCCTGCAGACCTGAGGTCCTGCAGCCCGCTGGAGTGGGAGGAGCCAAACTCACCCAACTCCATCACAGAAAACGAACATCAGCCACCACTCTGCAGTTACGTGGAGCGACTGAAAAGAGAAGGGGAGGGAGGGAGAAAGGGGGAGGAGGGGGAGGCAAGAGGACAGAGGGGACTGGACAGAAGCTCCTACCATCACGCCATCGCAGCCTTAGAAAACACCAGCGAGGAAGAGGAGGAGGAGGAGGAGGATGCTGGGAAGGAGGAGGAGGAGGGGGACAAAGACAGGAGCAGTTTCAAGCGGCCGGTGGTGGAGACTGAGTCCACGTTCAGACCAGCAGAATTTGGATCTCGACTTCTGCCTCCTGAAAACAAACCACTGGAGATGGTGGTGCTGAAGAGAGCGAAGGAGCTGGTGCTCAGTCACAATCACCACAGCATCGCCAGACACATGTTGATCGCCGACTGCCAGGTACACGCACACACACCACAGGGGCATAACAATTCAACTGATTCATATTCAGTTTTATTATCCGTCAGTACCTTTCATTTATTTATAAAATAAAATAAGTTATTACAAATATCACACAATGGAAAAAAATGCCCAGCATCACATAACTGTGAAAATAAAGGTTCAGTTTAACTGAAATATCCCTTTAAATACAAAATGTTGATAAATACATATTTATAATTTTGCTTTTCTTTAAAAAAGCAACAACTCTTTAACAAAAGGTACTCTTTTTGCACCTTTTTTTTAAAAAAACACTTTGAAATATAAATTATAATTTTAAAAAAATAGGGCTGCAACTAACCTTATTTTCGTAATCTGTGAATCCATGAATAATTCTTTGGCCTATGTCGGAAAATGAAAAATTATTCACTTTCAATGATTTCTTTGTTATATGAAGCAAATAAACCAGAAAATATTCACATTTGAGAAACTGAAACTGAAAGGTTGTTTTAATTCTTGAAAAAAAAACACTCAAAATATAAAAATAGTTATGATTAATTTAGTAATAATTAATAAACGTTTATTGAAAATTCTAAAAAAGTGCTCTACAAATGCTGCTTTAAAAACCTATCTGATGAATTCCCCTTATATCATTTACTGTATGATATAAAACCCACTTGTCCAAAATTAGACTATGTATGTGGCACAGCACATATGTAAATATAAACATGTGCAGAAAGGAACGCGGATTAGTAACCAGTGTTCTGATTCGCATTTTGATAAGCCACACTTGAGGTTTTTGTTTGAAACCATAGTAAGCAAATTGTATTTTAATGTTTTAAAGATCAGTGATAAATAATATGGCTCACCTCTGCAGGGACCGTGGTTTGACATGTGGTCCTTCACTGTGTGTCCACCACAACTCATCAGACAGCTTGTTTTCATTAACTACAGAGGCAAAAACAAACAAAGTGTCCTGCTAAATTAGGACATTTTTCACAACCTGGCAATGAAAAAGTTGATCTGATTACTTTTTTTTAACTGATCTAGTCAAAAAAATAAAGAAATAAATCAATAACAAAGCCTTTTGTTCCTCATTAAAACCAGCTACTGGATTTTCATTTGAGAAAATCATTCACAGGTGTTGAGGAAATTTAACTTACATAACTGACAGATTTAACCATGTGTGTGTAATTTAGCAGCACACATGTTTACTCCATGTGTGTGTGTGTGTGTGCTTCCCTGGCATAAACACTGACCTTGTCAGGACCAGTCATCTTCAGGGAGACAAAAACCTGGTCCTAATGAAGCAGAACCTCATTTCTGAGGAACTGGACAGGTTCAGGGTTAAGATTTGAATTATGGTCAGATCGAGGTTAAGGTGAGGCATTACCTGGTTTTGTTTAAGGCTCTGGTTAGTCCGTCCAAATGAATGGAAAGTGTCCACAGAAGAATAGCTGCACCTGCATGTGTGTTCGTGTGAGCTGCTCAAAATTAGATTTCTTGCAGCTGATGTTTCCGCTGCAATAAAATGACTCTCATGACGCAGGAGAAACACAAAAACAACCCACAAACACTGGACAGACTCAGTAAGAGATGAAGATAAAAACAAAATGTAATTGAAATCCTCCTGTTAAAACCTCTCCTGTTCTCTAGGTTGCGAGGATACTGGGAGTGACTCCAGAGCTTAAAGGTCAGATGGGCGTGTCCTCCGGGCTGGAGCTGGTGACGCTGCCGCACGGTCGGCAGCTGAGGCTGGACCTCATGGAAAGGTGCGTATCATACAGTCATTATTTCAGCATTCTGTAGGTACGAAATGAGAGGACGAATCCTAACTTAATGGAGTTAGACTCCACTGACTGGGATCTGGAACACTGAAATAAAACAATAACAACACAAAGACTGAAGTTAGATTGTCACAGAACTAAAGAGAACCACCTGCACCTGCACAAACACTTGGTGACTTTAGTAGTGACTGACAGTTGACTGATTTTATAGTTCTGTCTCTGAAATATCAAATAAGAAACAGACCTGGACGTCACATTGTGTTGATAATCCCCCCCTTCTTGACCTCCTTGTTTCTCCCAGACACCACACCATGGCGATAGGTGTTGCCGTGGACATTCTGGGATGCACCGGCAGCGTGGAGGAGCGGGTGTCCACGTTAAATCGCATCATCCTGGTTGCGGTGGAGCTGAAGGACACGGTGGGCGACCTGTTTGCTTTCACGGCCCTGATGAAAGCTCTGGACATGCAGCAGGTAACACACATGACTTCAGAGGACATTGCAGTGATTTATTTCTTAATTTCTGGGAGACATACTCTAATTTTAACCATAATTACTAGTGCCCTAACCCTGACCCTAACCCTGACCTCAGCCTCACTTTAAAACAGTTTTTTTTTCCACCCTAAAATGTAGCAATTTATGTTACGGGGACTTGATTTTTGTCCCCATAATGCAACCATGTAAACAGATTTAGGTCCCCACAACATAAGGAATACCAGTTACACACACACCGACAAACACATACCATACCATTATAACAATTCATAAACACATATACTCTAAATGCTATAAAATTTCTTACTCTGCATGTTATTCTGATATTATGCTTGTTTTTCATTCTCATTTCAGAGCATGACAAATGTCCAGCAACTGATGATATGTCACTAATGACCTTGAATGAAAAAAAAAAAAAAATCCGCTTTTTTCAAACCGGCATATGGATTAATGACTTTTCTAAACTTCTGGAATTCACCCTGTTCTTTGCAGATCAGTCGTTTGGAAGAAACGTGGACGACTCTACGAAGGAACTACACACAGACGGCCATCAGCTACGAGAAAACACTTAAACCCTTCTACAAGAATCTGTATGAGGGAACAGGTACAAACACACACACACACACACCAGCCAGAACTTAGTGTAAAGGCACAGGTCAGGATTTCTGAAGTCAGGTTTTAAGGGTTACTTGTAGGAGTCCATAGGTGAGAGTTGACCTCACATGGTGACCTCACACAAGCTCAGGCTCAACCGAAACATGACTGCAATCAGAAAAAAACAACAACAAAAAAAACAAAAATTGAATTTATTAAAGTGACATAAACTTGTTGATGGAGGCAGCAGTAACCCAGCAACACTTGAAACATGTATCAATCATGTTTAACAATGATAGAATTCATTTACTTTAGTTTTAAACCCCTTAATCTTTCTTAGAATAATATATAATTCTGGTGGAATTTAATGGGCTTGTTTGGATTTCTTGAGGTATAGTTATGTAACAGTGGTTGGCAGGTTTTATTTAAGCAATCGAATACTGGGCCAAGACATCATCATCATCATCATCATCATCATCATCATCATCATCGTCTCCATCAGGCAAAACCTGTTTTAGTTTCTACTAACCTTTTCACAGTTGTATTTCTAAACTAAACACTTCAATATTGAACAAAAAAGGGCAAATCTAAGAGATGTGTTGGTTTAAAAAAGTAACTAGTGGCTTAGAACTGCTCTTCCATTCAGTCCATCCGAAAATAGGCAGATAATTAAAAAGACTTTGCCGCCACCTGGAAGCCTGACACTGATATTATGACTGCCAACTGAGAAACTACAATATCTTCTTTATCTCTAATACGTGTGCCACTTTCTCTCATCATTAGACAGACTGAAAACTGAAGTTTGTTAACCATTCTCCTTGTGCCAAAACCCAAAGAGACAAACATCACATCACACTGAAGTTGTTTATATACTGCTGTTTCCATCAGTTAAAATGTCCTTTTTTGTGACTTTGGTCTTATCAGTCTTATGAAATGAGTCAGTATTGACAGTGTACCTCGACATCATAAACCCTATCCCTTTAAGGTTTCAAAAGAAATGTCTTTTTTTTCCCCATTTCAATAGGCATCAATGCAAAAATTATAATACTGTAATATTTGTGATTGTAGAAGGGTTTACATCTTTAAGCTGATGTTTCCCCTCCTCCTCCTCCTCCTCCTCCTCCTCCTCCAGCCTCGTCTCCTTCTGTGGTGTGTGTCCCACTCCTGCTGCCACTCCTCACCTTAATGGAGCGTCCGTCGATCGCGTCTGAAGGGGCGGAGCTCTGGGAGACCAGTGACCAGGGCTGTGACATCATGCTGCGCCACCTAGAGTCTGCGCGTGATGTCGCACACAACGCTCAGAGCTACACTGCCAACGCACAGAAGATCTTACAAGGTAAAAAAAAGGCACCAGCAGCAAAAACAGTACTGGTCATGTATAAAATAAACATTGAAGCTACAGTGTGGAATATCCCTCACGTCACCGTTTCCTCGCGTGCATCAAAACCCATTTGTCCATTATGGCTCATTCTTTTAATGAAAAAAAAGGGGATTGTACACCTATGAAAACATGAAGGTTAATTATTTGTGTCATCAGTTTCACCTACATTTTACACACTGGATTTTTAAGAAAAAGGTTTTGTTGATTTCCTTATGCCTGTTCTCAGGGTTTCAGGTGGACCACGACCTGCTGGAGGTGTTTAAAACGGACTTCCAGCTGCGGCTGCTGTGGGGAAGCCGCGGGGCGTCCGTCAACCAGTCAGATCGCTACAACAAGTTCAACCTCATCCTCACCGCGCTGTCAAGGAAACTGGAGCCCCCGCCCAAAACGCAAACCTTAATCTGACTCAACCCGAGCAATGACGACTCACGATGGGCTCAGTGGAACTGAGTAAGACGACGGGAGGTGGAGGAGAAAACATCGGTGAGGGCAGACGATGGAAGGGAAAAGGTGATTGGAAGGACTGGGGGATTCACCTCAGCAGCAGCAGCAACATACTGTACATATGACACACGTCAATGAACTCGACTCAGACAAAAGAAGAAGAATACTCCTTTTATTCATTTAGCCTTTTCAAATGCACCATTCCACCTGTGGGACACTGTAGCCATCACAACTCTACTTATCTCTTTTTAAAACAAAAAAAAAAAACTGTTAAAAACGATTTACTTCCTGAAAAACTGTCTGATTCGACTTGTACAAAGGGTTTAAAGTTTCTCATTTCACTGCAACAGCTGTTGCTTCAAACATGTAAAGTGGGTCTTACACTAAAGGTATTTCAGGCCCCATGTTTTCTTTAAAGTCCCAGTGTGTCATCCCAGTTGAAATATATTTGTTTAGGTGTATAAATGATTTGAAATTTAAAATTATTTAGCTTTTGCGGCCTTAGAATAAGCCTTTTTTTTTTTTTAACTACTAGCCCTGTAGTTCTACTCCTTTCTGGTATGTAAGGGCCACCGTAGTTTCCCGACGTGCTTGGGGAAACAGAGGTGCGCGTGGAGGAGTCGTCCATTTGTTGCCACTTGTGGATCTTAAATGCAACTACAATAACTTTTAAATGCAATATTTGTGCCTCTATTTCATGCTTTACCTAAATATTTCACACTGGCTCTTTAAGTAAACTCAACAGCATAAAAGAGACTTTACTGAAAACTCTTTACTCACCTTAGTGTTTGTTAACTCAACAGCCACAGGTCAAAGAATTCCTCCTGGTTCAATTAGAGAGCCGAGCAGATGAGCGACTATTTGGAAAATAAAAAAAAATTAAATTATATATATATATATATACACACACACACACACTGTATATATATATATATATATATATATATATATATATATATAAATAAAATAATAAAATTTATTTAATTTTTTTCACTGACATTGCACTAAATTGATAATTACCTTCTTTGTCATGACTACAAATGGAGAAGCAGCAAATATGTGAGATACACATTTAAAATAAACACAGTTAATGAATAAAAAAAATAATGATGTAAATCAAGATGACATACCTACATAATTTTGACTGTGTAATCCAGGAATTAAACTTCTCACACATTAAACTGTGTGAGAAAAGAAAGAAAAGGTCAAAGAGTGGAAACTATCTTCTGGTATTTATTTCTCAAAGAGCATCTACAATAAATCTCTTTCTGCATTTCCAAAGGAGCAGAAAGAATGTTTGGGGTTTTTTTTCCTCTCTCTCTCACAGTCTGGGTTTGTACAGACAAAAATCATGGTTGTGAAAGATATTAAACCACATGAGCTGATTTTAAGTATGTCAACATGTTAGAGACTAAAAAGCTGTACATATTTTAATTGTTAGCATGTTAATAACAGAATGTACATATTTTTCTGTAGACTGTAAAAACTAAGTTGAGAAAGTGTAATGTTTATATTATGAACGACAGTGGTATGATTTAATAAATATGATGTAAGGTCAATTCACCGTGTGACACGACTGTCTGCTGAGTTTAGAAACGGCAAATTTTCCAGATATTTTTTTGTGTGTGGGAATGGCATTAACGTGGCAATGAATTTGGATTCTTAGTTATAAATGCAAAGCCAGAAGTTGACATAAAAACACACCTTATTCACTGCTTTTAGGGTCACAGATGAAAAGTAAACCAAAGGCCACACAAGTATTTCTCCATTGCTGCTTATTTTATTAGAACAGTATCTTGGAAGAAGAATGAGAACATTTTTCTTCCCAAAGTGTCCGACAACATTCAGAGTAAAAACATGTGCACAACAATATGGAGAGAAGCACTGCTCTTGGTTATTAAAACATACACGACATGGTAAAAACACACAGATTTACATGGGTTTGTAATTTGTCGATATTCTGATTGAACGACGTGTACCTGCTGTTTTAATTGACTTTAAATAAGTGTGTTGATGCTGGTGTATAAAAGGGTTAGGTTTAGGTTTACAAAGTTTATGGTCACGGATGTCAGAGGTCCAGTGTCACCACAGGACATGGAAGAAGGTCAGAGGTGAAAAAGCAGAGGAATGTAAAGAACATGTCCGGATTTTTGGCTGGATGTTAAAGTAGCACGCTCACAGTAGCTTGGCAGGTTTCAGTGAAAGAAGCATTTTCTTTTTATCATATTTAGCATCACTACACTGATTCATTACTAGGTATTCCTGCATAATATTGAGGATTAATGCACATTGGATACTATAATACACGGCTGAGTGGTTATAGGTCTATTCTTATTACAAAAATGATCAGCGAGTGTGATTTTTGGAACATTTTGCTCATTTCAAAGCTAATGTTTACAAAAAAAAGCCTCACACAGCCAGATCACTCCAAACAGTCCTACAATTGTAATTAAATAAAAAGATTTAAAGAGAACAGAGACAATTAACACTTGGAATAAATGTGTTTGTCCTCATTTCACCATCAGAGGACAGTCTTAGTGCATATGTCAATTCACGATAACAAGCAGAGTATCTTATTTTTGACGTTAAAATGAATTGCCAGATAAGGATTCATTGTTTTTCTCGGAGTTAACTGAATATCTTTGGGTTTTGGACCATTCATTTTACAAAAGTAGTAAATGGAAGACATGTTTCGAAAGGCATTATTAATTACCCTTAGTTAAAACAACCAAAAAGTGATCAAAATCAATAAGGAGAAACCCTGTTTTAGTCGGTACAGAATGGCTACAAGAAAAACAAAAAATGAAGTCGTCAACTATGACTTTTTTTGATCTATCCAAACAATAATTAGTGTTTAATTTAGGACATGATCAGTAGATGAATCGATAATGAATATTATCATGAACCTAAAGAGAAACACATGATGGATCTTTGCATCATATCAGAAAAAACTAATAAAAAAACAAACGGTAAAATCTTTGCCATTTTGACTCCCTGAATACCTCTGATCGAAAACAGGTTATTTCACAATTAAGTTAGACACGAAGTGATGTAATTAATGAGACCGTCAACCATCAATAAATGTACTGTATAATGTGGGATCCAACATTCACAGAGGTGTATTAGTGGCTAAAAAGGAAGACAATTTTTGGTTAAAGCAGTCTTTCATGGGGTAAACACCAAGATTTCAGGATCAACCCTTTAATGACCAGTAATAAAATGGCCACAGATAGACGAAATGTGGAGTTGTGTGACCAGGTAAAGTTCAAGTAACATCTACAGCATCATTCTATACATTTCACAGCTTCTTCAAAGGAAACGCAGATTACAGCTCGACCACCCGATGGTACAATACCAGGATCTACCAGAGGAACTGTGTTCTAGAGCATCAACAGGACGTTAAACATTGTTTTGCTAGTCTACTGAAAAGATAAAAGGAAAAACAAGTTAGAGACGAATGAACTCAAAGAATCTAGTAAAATCATGTGAAAGTCGGTCACTGCTTGTTACAAAACGACTGTAAAAACCACTTGAGAAGAGAAAACTACTGGAGTTTATTTTCTCGCTGCCACAAACCATCTCAGCTGACAACACAGACCTTCATTCAGTCATTCATTCATTTAATCACTCCCTCATCCAATCAGATTCATATGCTGCAAAGGCAAAGTGCATCGATTCATTTTAAAACCTTTTTTGTGTCAACTAAACAATCCTAACAAACAGTCACCATGGAAACACATTCAGCATGACGCAAGGGATGTTAATATGTACAATTCATTCAATGGTAAAAAAAAAAAAAAAAAAAAAAATTAACATTACGCATGTAACATGTATACACATTCAATGTCAAATGTGTACAGAGAGCCTAACAGTTGTTTGGATTTCCATACATGTTGTTGGTACACGCATGTGTGTCGTCACATTCACAAATACAACCAAATAAATGGGGGAAAAAAACTGGCTGGAGCTCAGTAAATGCAGCCACATCCTCTCACAGAGGTGAGGGTGGGGCCCAGGTGCCTGATGGGACATGACGTCGGGCAGGAGATATGTACGTGTGGGGGGAAAAAAAAAAAAAAAAACCTCCACAGTAGAACAACATGGAGTTTTAAGGCAGAGTCTGACCTGCAACAATATCAGAGCTCATCTTGTTTGTTTGGCTTTGATAACAGTAGCCCAGTCTGGCTGGAGCTGAGCGGTGGTTTGGTGATGAAAGGCTGCTCCCTGTTGGTTGGTTGGCGGAATTACAACAAAGGATAGGCGAAGAGAAGGGACAAAGGAGAGGAAGAGGGTGGAAAAGAGGTTTTCTTTTCACCTGATAGTCCTGCTATCTGTCTAATGAGTAGCTCTGATTTGACCCCACTGCTGTTTGGGAAACAAACAAACAAACAAATAAATCATACTCATGCTGGAATTCCAAGAAAACATCACGATGAGAAGGCATTCACCATACAACACAACCAGGGGTACACACATGTAGATCACCTGATCTGGTCGAAAAGACAACAACTCGTTAAAAAACATGCAACCTTATGAGGGTGAGGGCAGGCATGAGGAGCAGAGTGGCTCAGGCAGGCAGACATCACCAACAGAGCAAAGATAAAGACGATCACCATGACGACAGGAGTGAGTTCGAGCAATGGATCACTGATGTTGTTAGTGGCAGTAAAAATTGTTAAGTGTACCTGATGTTCATAAACCCTGATATTCTAAAATATGAAGTCAACTGATTTTCTTGAGGCAGGAGCTTAACTGGGTTTTAATTATTTAGAAAATATTAACAGTAACTAATAATATTACATGTTTAGTTGATTCTAGCGGGTGAGTGGATCACGTTAACATCTTATTTTGATTTTCAGTTGTATTCTGCTGCATTTTTCTTTAAAAGTATATATTTCTATACCAAGAAAACCAGAAAAATCTAAGCTAAATTTTCATTTACTTAGCCCAAGAGAAGAAATTATATAATATTCTCTACAGTTGCCAAACTTCATCAGTTTTTAAGCCTTGAGAGGGTGCAGGTTGTGGCCAAAAGCAGATATTTTGGTGGTGATCCTCAAACAGATGACCACTGCTGACACTAGAAAAATAAGTACACTACATTTCCATAAATACTATTGCTAAGCAGTTTAAATCTAGTTGTACTGGCATGTTATGCTGAAGCTGGTGCATTTGCCACATCCTGGCCTGTGAAGTCTTCTAGGTTTTATCCTATGCTACCTTTAAGGCAAATTATTTGTCACCTACAGTTCACAGTGGGACTTAAATATTAAATAGATTAAATACTGTACATTATTGCCAGTTAATGGCTTTGGGATCATCTCTTCCCCTCACTGTACACAACCCTTCTCTTCTCATGAAATACCAAAAGCCGAACATGGATGTGAGACCATGCAGACATGCAAACCTGACTTCCAGCCCACTTCCCCTCTCCTTCCCTCTCTACCTCGCTCCCTTCCCCTCTATTTCTCTCACTCGTGTTCCCGCATCACCAATAATCAGCAAACAGCGTGAGCCCTCCACCAGCCAATCAAATCGCCCGGCCACCCTGCAGCCCTCAGGAACCTGCGGTCACATAGAAGAGAATGCCAGTTACTAAAACACACACAAACACAGCAGAGAGAGAGAGAGAGAGAGAGAGAAACACAAATGGTACACCCAACAAAGAAAACATTACTGAAGTGGAAGGATGTTTGTGATTTTAAAGTGCTCACAGAGAGAGACGGCCATTGTCTTTAAGTGTTAAACACAGTAGTAGACATTTCCATGAGGAATATTACTTAAAGAGTGACTCAAATCTGGAAAAAATACAGACAAAAGAATCCAAAATAGTTTAAGCATCCTGCAAATTCTGGTCCTTTCATTAGGAATCAGAGTCGCTGATGCTACTCCTCCTCCTCGCTTCTGCGAATATGTCTGAAAGACAAACGTTGTAGAAATCGTAAAGTAAAATGCAGAATTGAGATCTGATGCCGTGCACCATATTTCATCCTGCTTCAGATCAAAATAACAGAGTGACAGTGCTTTAATTTACGAAGATAAATTGAAGTTTCTCCACAGACGTTCCACAGTGGAGCTTTAAAGGCATATACTACTTTAAATGCTAACCATAGTTCTTATATCAACTGCAGAATAAAACCATAAGAAGTTGGGTGTGTGGACATTTTCTCATAACATGGACGCCACATTGACACAAGTGTTGGATTTTGACTTTTCTCTGCTTGAATGGTGCACACAGGAATCTTCCGGCAGTTTGCTCTTCTCAGTATTGACATGATTCCACAAGGAATATTATTCCACTTCCACTTCAATATATTATGGTAAAACTCTGTGTTTAAAGAGTACATTTTCTACTTTTTGCTAACAAATCCCATGAAAAACAACAAATAGGTTACTGATCAACAGTATTAACATATTAGAAGTCTCTATGCGAACGAGGAAAGACTTCAGGAAAATGTTCTTGGGGACTTTTTTTTCCATGGGAATTGTTGACAAACATTTCAGAATTCAAACATTTCTGCTTTGTTCTGAATGACTGACAAACAAGTTGTAACGATGTGCAGTGTGAAACTTTACTTTCTCCGGTGAGATTCTGTAAGAAAACTGCAGTGTAGATACAACAACACTAAGGCTGAAACCAGCCAAACTCTGCAACTGTAATTCCACCCTTAGTGTAATCTGTAATGGCACAGATAAAAAAAAAAAAATACACAAACACGCAAACACACAGCAATTAGACAGAGATAAAAACAAATAAAAATTGAAAAATTAGCTTAAAATCGGGGAGCTTTAAAAGGAAAAATCTACAGTAGTTAAAAGGAATGGATAAAAATAAACCATTTCTAATATATTACATAAAACAATCCTAAACTTTGATCGATAAGAACTGGTGTTGCCTTGACATGGGGCTCAAAACAGCAGAGGAGACGTCAGCCACACACACATATACACAGAAATGTCTCAAATACTAGATCAACATCATTTCAATGCCATCATGTAGGTTTTCACTTTGACTTAGTGCTCAGAAACAGTCCCAGACATGAGGACAATGAGTGATTAATAAACAGACTGAGGGATGAAGGGATGGGATGGAAATGAGAAAATGGAAAGAGATGCATGTCCATGCAGGTGTTGAGATTTTGTCTGTTTCCTTAGTGTTATGTTGATGAACAAAAAGTAGAGATGGAGGGAACGACAGAGGAATGGAGGAGAGGTCAGAGGAGAGTGTAGCTTCAGATGTAGGTGACAGCACCTTTGCTGTTTTTCTCCATGGTGATTTCTACATAGGAGGTGGGGACGTAGCCCTCCTCTCCACTCTGCTTTCTTGCCCTCGTCCAGCCATCACCTTTATCCTCCTCGATGATGTACAACACCTGCAAGCAGTGACATGAGACGAGACTCAAGTGGACTGTTATTAGTCAGTCACAAAAGTTTGATATCACCTGAAATGTGTTGGTTTCTTTGCTTTCTTGTGGAGAGTTAGAGAGGAAGATTAACACAACCACCATATATAATGCATGCTAACCATATTAACACAAAGAGCTTAAAGTTTGGAAATGTTAGCCCTACTAAGCTAATAAGAGTCTGACTATATTGGCCAGGAACAGTACACCAATGTTAGTGCATGTTCTGTGTTGTGTTTTATGATGATTCACAACAAATCACTTATTAGTATCACTGCAGATTTGACCTTTGTAGCTTTATGTCCTCTGTAGAACAGTCAGAGCTGTAAAGTTTATATTATTGATTAAAACAATTAAAAGTAATTATAGCATATTTTCCCTAATGTAAAATTCCTAACAATGGGAATTCAGTCAACTTTATATTGTACCAAATTTGAACTTCAGCAACTAAATATAGCATATTTTAAGTTATTTAATGATGTTTATTAGAAGAACAAGCACACAAAAATGTTAGACCGACACACAGGAGTTTTAAAATTGTAATGTAAAAAAATACTGGTTTCAGAAATGAACATTACCTCATCTTCTGCCATCACTAGTGTCCCCTCATTCTGACCTGCAGGCATTAAAAAGGATCATACTAGAGTGAATTTACAACCACACATGCACACACGGTCAATTTGGTCTAAAACTAACAGGAATGCATTCATCATCATCATCAGTCATCAGCAGCATCTACTGTGCATGAAAGTTCTCGGATCATGTGGAGGAATGACGCATTGACATGCGGAAAGGAGGAAACACAGCTGCCAACTATGCTACATATAAACTCTCACAGATAATGAAGAAAAACTCAGCTTTAATTGCATGTGCAGCTTGGTAAACCTAATTTCAGCACTTTGTCAGCTTCTCTGATTCTATTAAAACTTAATGATTTTTTACGTCAAAACAAGAGCTGATAAAAGATGACATTAATTTTAGAGTGAGACTAGTTTTCTCAGTATCTCTCAGTAGTATGCGCACTTGCTCTTACCGTCAAAAGAGTACAGTGCTTTGCAGTGTCCAATGACCGGCAGTGGGTCATCGTCATCAAATTCATCATCAAATTCGTGCGGGTCGGGGTTGGTTTGTCCTGACTGTGCGGGACTGGAGCGGTGGTGCGGTGTGTGATGCTCCTGACTGGTGTCGTCTGTGTAACTGCCCTCAGGGCTGATGGGAAACAGGCAGTAGCAGTGAGCTTTGTGTTTGCACGACTGAAATGTAGCACTACTCATTTATGTACAGTTACAAAAGTTTGGACGCAGCATTGATTAGTGTGAAGTGTGGATTTATTCACATATTACCACTTAAATTTATATATTAAATTACCAAAATTAGATACTATAATAATAAATATAGAATCTAAGAAATCTATATTTGGTATGATATTATTTTACTGGTTTGTAATTTTAGAATCATTATGTCTAAATCCTGATAGAAACTTCAAAATAAAGAAAACAGTGGATGTCATTGAAAGGAATGCCTAATTTAAAATAAAGTGAATACTGCTTCAATGTCCATTTTATTATTGTTATAAAATGGTTTACACATTTATTGGAAGACATGCTACACACAACATTTACATGTTAACATTTGTATGGTTATTTATGCAGGACTTCATAGAAGTAATTAAAATAAGTGTAGAATAAATAATTAAGATCAGATTTTTTGTAAGATTATTTAAGTTAGTACTAGTTTTCTTTGTAATAATCAGCCACTGATAATCAGAGAATCCCAGCATAATAAGTGGACCATCTGTGAAGAAGGGTTTGCTGTAAAAATACCTTTCTCTGCCTTGAGGCGCGTGATGGTGATTGTCAGCACTGTGTCTTCTGTCTCCTCTGGAGCTCTGCTTTCCCTCCACCTCAGACAACCAAGTCTGTCAACAGAGAAAAGCAGACAGGGCCGAAACAATTACTTAATTAATTGATAATTAACTGATAACTAAATGAATCGTCAACTATTTTGTTATAAATTTGCTCCATATAACAAAGAAATGTAAAAATCGTAATCATTTCAAGGTTTGGGAAACACGGATCAACATTTTCTGACATTTTATGGAACAAAGAAGTACTTAATTTATGGAGAAAATAAAATCGACAGATTAATTAATTATGAAAATAATTATTAGTTGCAGCCATAGCTGAGACTTCTATTAATATGTTATGTTAATGTTATGAGTATAGTATTTTTAAATTGATGTCATCATGGTTGACACTGAATTGCTTTGAATCGATCTGGCCAGAAGGTGGGGACATACAATGTGTAGATACTGTATATTATATATATTAATTGACACGACACAATATAAATTTTAATCCAACCTCATTTCTGTGAATTTCTGAGCGCAGTTTCTCCATGTTACAAATGGTCTCTGATATTTTAGGTTGCAGGCTGCAGGGGTCTCCCATCTGTGGATTTTTCTCATACACATCCTTCATCTTGTTCAATGCATCTCTGAGAAACACACAAATATGCCATGGAGTTGACAGAGTGGACAAATGACAAGAACAGTACAAAAGGTGGGTAATACATAATGGGCTGCAGCCCCTTTACTGTGCTGCTTTTCCTGCTATGATTTTCATCACAGAATGGTTTTCCATGATTGTTTTGTTTCTTGCAGCAACTCATCCCAACTCTTTTTTTCTTTACACTGATCATTTTCTTGACTGGAAAATTCTGCAAGTGGTTAGTGCTGCTTTCTGGAGCCAATGATTTGTGATCTAAGTGTTAGAATTGGGTTTTGTTTTCTTGTTTTGTCTGTCAACGGCTTAGATACAGTGTGTTATTATTGCACAGAACCTCACCTCTGATCCACCTCTTTCTGGAGCTCTTTGTTGAGTTCGTCGATCCTCTGCTGCAGCCTCTTCCTCCTCTGCTCAGGAGGTAAATGACTAAAATCCTCCAGAGATGGAGCCTAATGAGAAACAGCATTTAACATCAAACTTAACTTTGTATCATGTCGTGTCAACTCAGGATGCAGTCAGTGATGTTATAAATTGGCATACTACCTTCCTTAGAAGCTAAAGTTTACCCCGTTGTCATGGAAACAATACTATGCAAAAGTTGAAGGCACTTGAAGTTGACTTGAAGTTTAGATTCAAATTTATCATTAGTGTGATCAGCTCGATGGGAAACAAGGCCCACAGCAGATGGTCCAACTCAAGGGCCTAATAGTATTAATATTTGTAATTAATTTTTTTCCTCTCTTAAATACAGCCTCATTTCACTTACTTTCAGTGCCTACATTTTTCCACAGTACTACAAATGATTAGCTTTCGATCTCCAGGGCATTTTAAAGCGTTCTTTCATGTTGGCTCAACTGTAGAGATTGAAAACTCTCAAACAGCAGTTGTTGAATTGTTTTGATAATTCAAATGCATCATTCTCTGTCAGTTATTTGGACTGAGTAATGTTTCCCTCCCTGGTTCAGTTGGATTTCAATCATAACCAAATCAAATTGTTTAGTTTTTGGTTAGTTTTCAAAACAATGATATTCTTTTACAATGTTCAGACAAACCTGTGGCTTTACAACTAGGAAATTCTGTTTGCATTAACAAGAGCATCACATGATTTAGTTTGGGGAACATTATTTGGGGAAATATTTCTATTTGGGAGGGGGAACAGCAGTTAATTGTTACTAATGGGTTTATATATTGGAGGCTATAGGGTTCCTACATGGTACAGGACACATGCACCTGTTCCTACACTGCTGGGTTTTCGTACAGCTACTCTATACACACACTCACTTACCATCTTGACTGACCACTGATGCATTAACCAGTGCCATAAAAGGAGACAAACAACATGGGATGCCGGTTAGTTGACAATGACTTAAATAGCTGCTTGTCAGTCAACTCACAAGCCAGTGACATGAGTTTTGTCTCTCAAAATGTAAAGAATTAAACCAATAGGAGCTCAGTCAGTTCATCCATTTGTAAAGGCATGATGGTAACTTGACAGATTAAACAAGACTGAAGAACAGCCAATCACAGATGGATCATGAATGAAACTATGGTTAAAAAAAAAAAAGTTTTGTGCTTAATAGTTTGAAAGTAAAGTACTCTTTCACAGCAATTGGTCAGTGTTAGTACATACATTACTGCAAACCCATGCCAATACAACATCAGAGTCACAAACCTGATGTTTTTAAGCTCTTTCCCCCACACAACACACACACACACACACACACACAACACTGCAACCATGAGCCCAGATCCCACCAAATCCCTGACATACACACACAGGAAACACCATCATTCACCAAGGATCCTCCATCTTGTGAGCAGAGCAAAAACCTGTCTTACAAATAAAATTCAAGGAGTTGGAAAAACAAGACATTAATAAAAAAAAGGAAATGAGTAAAAGAAACAGTAATACAGTGTCTCCAAGTTTCATCCAGTGAAATTAGGATAATGAAAAAAGAAATGACTAAGACCAAAAAGTTCAAAGAGAACAATGCATATACTACAGTATGTTTAAACAACAATATTCAAGGCTAGGTAATGCATAGGTTAAGTTTTTTGCAAATTATATTTCATAATCAAGGACCTGCAGACACTGTATAGAAAATATAAAGAAGACAAAATCATATCAACCTGTCAATCAAACACACTGCAGCACTATTTCCCTACTGTCTCACCCCTCTCCTGAGGACCCTCAAATTCTGGGGGATTCTGGGTACTGAAGTCTTTATTTCAGACAGATAGTGGCTCACAAGCTCAGAGCTGAACCGGGATGGGGGGAATAGGTTGGAGGTGGACCGGGGACGGGAGGAGGGTGGTGGAGGAGGAGGAGAGTAGGAAGGGGACTGGTTTTAAGAGCAGGAGAAGGAAGAGAGGAAAAAAGCCAGGAGACAAGACATTACATTCTTTGGATAAGTGTAGGATTATTAAAAATCTACTTTTGATGTTTGTTTTTTAGCTCTGAGGGAAGGAGTCAGTCATGGTCACCTATAAGAAGTGGAACAGAATAAAGAAAAAACAAGCAAAAATTCCAACTCTCATTGTATTTCTTTGAATCTGTCCTTTTGATGTTAATATTTGGGGTCCGATCAAGTCATGAATCATGGGTACACTTAAAACAAGTGAATGTCCACAAGTATGACTCTTGCATGACTTTTACTCTCAAGTCAAAGCCCTTAAATGACTCAACACTGACTCAAACCGACTCATTACAAATCATTCTATTCATGAAATATGTGGCCAGTGGAAGTGGACTGTTTTGTTAATTATGTGTAAGTCACATTTCTCTTTTGTAAAGAATCATTATACTAATGTTTTTTTATTGGTTTAAGGTTAGTTTTAAGTATTTAAAACAGCAATTGCTAATCTGGTATTGGTGACGATACTTGAAAAACTCAATTAAATCAAACTTGATGTTCTTCAGTTTGGGGAAGAATCTGTGGGCATGGAATGTCGCTTGGATGTGCAAATGTTTCTGTTTTCAAACTTGTAATGAAAAAGTTATTTTTAATGGAGATGGGTGTCCTTTCTACATTTTTTTTAATATGTTCATTAGTTCAATGTAGAATACTACAAATACATGCTGCTATAATCTATACGTTTATATAGAACTGTACAAAAACTGATGATTCTAACTCCTGAGTTATGAGATTCAACATCAACACAACCTTTACATTTCAGACTGTATTTCCTGTTCTTATTTATTTATTTATTTGTTTATTTTTATTGTTGTGAATTGGGTGCACATTCATTGGCAAAAACACATCTCATCATGTATCAATGAGGACTTAAGCAGCTGAATGATCTGATGACAGTTGGAGAGGGTTGTTTGGTCAAGTAGTGGTCAATGTTGAAGTGTTTCCCATGCCTTTGAAATAATGGCATGGGAATTTTTTCTAACTTTTCTGTTGCTTGTTTAGTTAGAAATATTACACTTAAAGAGACGTGAGATTTAAGATAAGCGGCTGTAAATTTGCCACCAAGGGAAACACACCTTTTAAAATACGCAGATGCAGCCGATGACTGAAGATAAACCAACAGCAGATAGGTAATGATTACCCAACATAGGCTGTATGGAAAAGGACAAGGTCCAAATAGTGGGCCAGAGAAAGATTAAGAGTCTGTTGTTTCTTTTTTTTTTTAACTAACAATGGAAATTGTGATAAAAAACTTAAGACAAGCTGAGTACACAGAGCAACATGGAAAGTGAATATCGGGGGGAAGAAGGAAATTAATACTATACGCAGCTTTGCACAAGGTTTCCTTATTTAAAAAAAACAGTAGACCAGGATGAAGCAACAAAAATGATTGTTGATAATGTGACTAATAAAGTCGCACAATCTTCAGCTGCAGGGTGGGGCTTTAGAAATCAATGAGGAAGTGAACACATTTTTTTTTTACTTAAACAGAAGGCTTGCTTAATAAACTAATGGTCACATCAGAAAATTACCTGCTGATGACGTATTACGAAAAACTGATGAATGAAGTTGAATAACAAAAATATGTATGAAATGAGTATGTACATAAGAAATAAAGAAAACATACTCCTTGTTTCACTTGTGCACTTCACTTGCATCACAAAGTAAAAAACTAATCATCAAATATAGAAAAAGCAATACTTGATAAAGAATTTTACTTTACTGCTGTAACATGCAACACTGATCTGAAGCTCCAAAAGACATAGTTTACTCCATGTACCTTTGGTTTCTTCCCAAACAGCCAAAGCTTATTCTTGGTTCTGCTCATCTGGTGTTTTGGGTCTGATCGTGGTGCCGGGCCTCCGTCTCTGTCCCTGTCTCGTTCTCCTTTGGGTGTGTTACTGATGGTTCCATCTGAACCCGTTCTGCTCAGGTTATGACTGAAGTCCTCGAAAGGGAAGTCGCCTGGAGGTTCAAAGCCGGACTTAAATGACTCTACAACAATTGCTGAATCCTGGGCCAAAGGAGAGGTGAGAGTCAGAAAGAGAGGGAAAAAAGAGGCCACAACAAAGTAGGTTGTTATAAATAAGTTCACCCCCACCCACATCTGCCTTCCCCTCATCTTTCTCTCCACCCCTATGTTACATACCTTTCGCTCATTGACAGCTTTGGCGGCAGAAACCATTCCCTCTAGACATTTGGAGACGATGGGAATGACTTTCCGCTCTGCCTCTGCGAAACTCCTGTATGTCTCGCCAAGCTTCACAGTCCGACGTTCATCCATGTCCTGCAGATTCTGACAGAAGAGCAACAGGGAACAGATTTAACACCTGATCAGACACTGCTGACACGTTTCTGTGTGGTTAGACAACTTGTCAGAGTTAGCAGATCCCTTCCCAGGACAGCAGCTGATACTACCTCAATTTATTAGTAATGGTTTACATGATACAAGCTGCTAAGTTTAACATTTAATAGGGCACTTTAACAGGTACTAGACTTTCTCTAAACATGAAAGTGGTTTAAGTGAGGAATGCTAAAACACAGTACACACCACTATTATGTAATTGCTACATTTAAACATTAAAAAGAGATCTTATATAAATCTATGGAAATCTACTCAAAACAAGTAGTTCTTCTGTTTATAAGATAAGATCAAATTAAAAACACTTTTCAACTATCTGAACAACTGCTGCACCAAAAATGAGAAAATGAACATTAAAAAAAAAAAAAAAACTTATACAGTGTCAAATTTAAAACCTCATATTAGTCAGTTTAATACAGTTTCACAATCATACAGTACATACCAGTATTTTATGTTTGGCATACCTTGAAGATGTGTGGTATGGCATTGTTGAAATGTTTCCACTGTTCTGCATTGAAATTCTGTAGCTGAGAGGCGTATTCATTCTTACTCTCATCAGCCATGTGAGTCCGCAGGTAGAACTGGGCTTTGGCCTAAACAATTACATCACCAACGCAACAAAAATGTAAGGACCCAACTATTACTGCCAAGGCCATCCAGCCATTCATAAAGCTATTACAGAAACCAACTGTGAAAAAAATTCTAGCTCATTAAAAAAAAAAAAAAAAAAAAAACGTCTTTACTGAGCTGGATTTTGCAACTTTACCTCAATTCGAAACTGTTTATTTTCTCTCAACCTTTAGGTCTAATTATGCTGCAAGCATGAGGGAAAAAGAACAGCTACAGTATAATTTCATAGGCATCAATTACACATGACTAACTTTAAATAAACCAAAACACTAGGTATGAAGGGAAATGAGATGAGGTTACTATTATTTTGTTACTGGATTACCAGATTTTCATGGATGTAATGTCAATAAATCAGAAAAATCATGTTTTCAACAATATATAAAAAGGACAAATTATAACACTGGCTTCAACATGAACACAAGATTTAAAGCAGTGGCAGCTTCCTACCTTCTCCACTTCTGATTTGGTGGCATTGATGTCATTATCTAACCGCTCATAGGTCACCTGGGATTTCTCTGCTTCCCTGCACTCTCTCTCAAACTTCCTCTTACTCTAAAAACAAAGAAAAGAAAGGATGGCACAATGTTAGATGTATCAAGTGACAATAAAAAATAATAAATAATATCCTGGTCCCGTCATCATAACACAATGAATGTAACATGTAAAAGATGAAAAGAAAAAATAAATATATATGCATATGTGTATGTGTGTGTGTGTGTGTGTGTGTGTGTGTGTGTGTGTGTGTGTGTGTGTGTGTGTGTGTGTGTGTGTGTGTGTGTGTGTGTGTGTGTGTGTGAATTAGAGGTAAAAGAGTTGAAGAGGAAGATGAATCAGATAGTTTACTTCCTGCCAAACCATCTGGGTCACATTACTAATAAAGGAAACACAGTGGGAATAGCTGCGACATTACAGTCTAGTCACTAGGTAGTCACTATTAAAGTTATGTAGACCACACAGAAAAAAATCTCTATCAGATGTTCTGCATTAACGCAACACCACTAAAAGGCTTCAGACATGACTGTGAGTGGACATGTATTATGTATATATTTAACAGCAGCAGTTAGGTTTTCTCCTCTTATGGAATTGTGGTGGTTAATTACAAGTCTTCTAATAAGCAGACTGTTAACTGATAACTCAAGTGGAATTGAATAACCTCAGAAATTAACAAATGGAATCTCACTCTGGAGCCATTTAGGAGCCAAGAAGAAGGTTGTCATGGGCCAAAAGTAGCACATGGGCCTTGCTTTGGTTTAGAAGGAGCTTGTGTACACTGTGGCCTGAATGTTTGCATGTGTGTCTTTGTGAGTGTGTTTCCTGGTCCTGGACACTGGCCTTGCATCCCTGTAGACCAGGAAGATTGCCAAGAAGAGGAAAAGAACACTGCAGATTCTTCAGTCAGAAACAAATGTTTAAATGACAAATGTTACATTTATTTTGACAAAACAATACAGACGAGTCTGTGACGTTATGAAAACACTTCAAAATTACCAGAAATAATTTGTGTGTTTGATAAACGATGGAAAGATGGATGACCAGTGGCCATTCAGTTACCCTTGTTATCTTTTCTTGAATGCCTCTTGAGAACAAGTATATAATGAGTTATAACATTATGTATTTACATCAACGCTATTCACTCTCCCTCCACCACTCGTCCTGCCCCCTTTCTCCACACTTACACTGTCCATCTGTTTCCAGCAATGATCCAAATGCTGCTGGGCCTTCCTGCCCTCCTGTAGATGCTGTCCAATTACACAAAACACACATACACAGAAACACACAAACAAGAGACATACAGAAACAGGGAAATACACATCAATATTATATACACACACAAAATGACCTGGACTGAAAAAAAGGATTCACTTCAAAGAAAAAGAGCTGTCGCTGCAGCCACAGATTAAGAGGAGTTCAGTGACTAAAGCAGTAAAATAACAAACCAAGACCAAATTGCACTTTAAAATAGCTACTTGCTCTTACAGAAGCCAAAATGAAATATTTACTTTTAATTTGTGATGGGAAATGATTCCCTTCATCTCATTTTGAGAAAAAATAAAAAACATACATCAAAAAAAGAATCAAAACTCAGGTGAGGTGTTAATTTAGGTGTAATTTACAGTTGCAATGGTTGGCCACAGCACTGAAACAGATAATTGAATTTAATAATGCAGTTGGGTGTATATTGTGTCACGGTGAAACTTAAAAGGGATATTTGACATTTTGTAGAGAAACAAAAAGAGGATGCTGCTCTTCCAAAGCTCTGATTTTCACTCTATATCATCAACAGAAGGTGAGGGAAGTGAAAGGCAGATGGTTCACATCACAACCAATCCAACATTATTCATCCTCTTGAACCAAACAAAAAAAACAAACAAAGAAACAAAAAAAAAAACGCATACAGAGGGAAGACAGCTACACCCATTTCATTAAAGGATGCAACAGGTTTTCTGGGGACTGTGGTCTCAATTTAAAATAAATGCACTGAAAACCAATAAAGTACAGCTTATACGTAACATTTTGTCTATTACTAAGAGATAAGTGTGAACTTGATGGTGTAACTCACATGCTTCCTCTCAGTTTTGAGGTCTTGGCTGTACCTCATCAGCTCTCCATACACCCTGTGAGCCATCTCCTCTGCCACCACCTCCCTCTGACCAGCATAGTCATTGAGTTCGTTCAGTATGGAGTAGAACGATAGACATGATGTGAACCTGTACAACAGACACATATGAAAACATGTGTTACACTGGTCTGTGGCCGATTAAATCTGTGCTCATACAGTGTATTTTTGTATCATACAGTGCTTTTTTACTAAGGCTGTTTATTTATATTTCTTTATAAAAGAAAGTGCAAATTAAGTTTCAAGAGTATTTTTTATAATATTTTTGTTCCACTCATTAATTTACTCTACTACTGAATATAATAGCTTAATAGAATGATTGCAGTATATAAAGTGTGCTTTTATGATAAATGTTCCACAACACTTAGGATCAAAATGGTGAATTAAAAGACAGACACCCAGTGTCAAACATTCCAGCAACAGAGAATATTTTGGATTTCTCAGCAAGACAGTGTGCAGACGTCCATAAATAAATAAATATCACCAAAAAAGCAGATCAATTGAGTCTACCCACCTTGGCTCCTCATCCTTAGAGCGTTTTGGACAATATTTCTTTACCAAGCTCCTGGAAGAAAAGAGGGAGAGAGCAGACCTAAAAATACTGTAATACTGAGGGTAAAAATACTGTCTCATATTTTAAGAATGGTAGAGAGACAGCGAGGCTGGCAGAACAGACAGATGCACAAACCCACAAAGATCTCTGCACATTATTAAAGATGAATTAAAGATTTAAACATCAAAGTCTCTGCCTGTCCATTCCCTCAGGCTCTGCCAATCCCAAGTGCAGCAAAGCAGCAAGTTAATTATTTATCTAGAAAGCAAAAATATGTAAGTGAGTAAAACACTGCACATGTGTGAGAATTGATATATTCTGAAGGGATTGCCCTCTTTGAAATCACAAACCAATCAACAACCACTGGGATTCAACTGTTTTTTTATGATGCTGGATTTGTATTTCTCAAGTTGTTTCAATGAGCATTGCAACAAATAAATACATAAACATTATCAGACACTCTGCCTTTGTATCTATGGTTCTTTAGAGTTTCTTATAGGGATCTTTACTCATATACTAGTGACAATTTTTTTTAATATACTGTAAATGTACCTGTGTGTACTGTACAAGGGACAAATTTGTGACATCCGGACAGATATAGTCACACCAATTTGCTGTAAAGTCTGTTTTAATAGCAAAAAAACAGTGTTCCAAACACATTTGTCACAAGCTGGTGTTTTTGGCCAGTTCAAATCATCAGGTCACAAGAGCAGTCATTAACTACAGTCGACTGACTGTTGGATGGACTTGATGATCCACCATAACTGGCTCTGTTGGGTTCAGGTGTCCCCCTGAAAAAAAGGACACCAGCCTGATAATGACCCAACCTGTGGAACAAAAAATGAGTGCTGGGATTTATGCTACGGCACCGTCTTCTATTGTGGAAAACAACCAAGTTGCATCTGTGATAACTTACAAATTCACAAACCAAGATGGTTTGAAATTCACTTTTATTCACAAAACCACATTTATGTGTGTTAATATTTGTTCTTGGTGCCATCATGTGGAAGTAAAGTACATCATAATCAGAAACAATTATTATGAAACACTGCACTTTCTGATTAGTTACAGAGTTAACATGTCTCATGGCAGCAGAAATACACGACTTTGATCGTCTAATCTGACATGTCCTTTCTGTCCATGTTTATTTTCTGCTTGCTTGCGTGTGCATGTACCGTAGCTGTTTGGCGTAGTTTTGCTCGATGTCCAGCCTCTCCTTAACAAACTTTGCATAGCGTTCCAGAAAATCAATCCCCCACTGGGTATGTTTTTCCAGATTATCAAACTGGTCCTGCAGATGGGAGGGAGAGCAGACAAGGAGGAGAAAATAAGTATATACCTTTGTGTGTGTGTGAAGTGACAGAACAAGAAAACACATGAAAAACACATGAAAAGGAAATGTTCTGAGCTTCCCTACTAGCTCTACAAATTACAGGTATTAAGAAACATATTTTCTTTGACTTTAAAATGACACAGACACATTCATCAGCTGGAAATACTGAACAGATCTTTACAAGCCTATTCTTGATCCATACATTCACACAGGATACTCCTTTAAGGGAGACATGCTAATTTTAACAAAGGCCTGCTCTGTGTCAGTGATTTTAAACCTATTAAGCATGTGAGAGTCTTTTTCTCGGTAATAATTACAGCTACAGTTAATTAACCTCCTGTTGAACTTGCTGACCCTTCAGTGATTTAAATCCCAGGAAATTGGAATCTAAATTTTCACCCATGTGAGAAGCTGCTGGTTCTATTTTTTTAGCCTTAAATATATGTCACAATACCTGTAGGTAAAGTATACATGGATGTGCAGAAAACCACTGGACTAACTACTTTAAGGAAAACTTTTAAATTAGGTTTAATTAATCAAGCAAGCCCCACCAGTTTCCAAGCAGACAATGACATCCATGGACAGTGTGAGTCATGATGCACTTCCTGTTAATGTGATTAATTTTGACTTTTGAGTTATGAGTAAATGTTACCTCACACAGTATCTTTGCCTCACATACAGCATCTCTCTCCACCTCTAAAAATTGAGGTTTCATTCTTTTGTGGCTTTGTCCTGCTGATTGTATGTATGCATGTCTAATACACACCATATCCTGTAATTTCCCTACAAATAAAATGCCATTCGGGATAGTAAATTCAATTAAAAGGAGTATAGCAAACATTTTATTCCCCACCAGCCTGCGTCATGTGAATTCCATTAGAATGAGACTGTTGTTGTTATAAACATAATTCATTTTCTACTAGGAGTGGGACAATCAAATCAAAATACCAACTTATTCATTATCAACAATATATCTCTGCCCTGTTAGTGTAAAATTTTGTGTCTTCAGGACAGACAGACTGGCAACAATGGCCCTACTCAACTGGGGAAAAAAAAACATTTACTGCACCTTAAACGCAACACAAACACAAAGGATTACAGCCGGTGGTTTGCTGTCAGATGTCTGCAGTAACTGTAAACATCTCCACCCTCTTCCCACCATGTTTTGTGTGTTTTCTGGGCAGATTAAGGTGTATTTTAGGGTAATGTGACATTAATTAACCTCATTAGGTTCAACCGACAAAGTAATGTGACCTTAAACAATGCTATACACTAAAAAGCACATTTTGAATGGCAAAAAAGAGATTAGTTGTATAAAATAAGGATTGAAAGAGCTATTTCACATGTATCTCTATTGTTCATCAAACAGGGTTTTAAAGTAAAATGCACCATAAAGTTTGTCAGAAGCCTACATCTTGCAAGAACATGGAACACAAAAATATCATATATTGTACATTATATTTCATTATGTTTGTGTCAAGTCTGATGTTGCCTTAGACATTAAATATAAACCATCTCCTCCACACAAATGAATACAACTTTCCCAAACAAAAAAATGAACTGCAAAAAATAAGCTATAATGCACCAGCTAAGGTTGTTTTTTTCAGCTAGTGTAAAATGTGGGTGAAATTATTCAATACAGCAGAAATTGAAGGTAAAATAATTTTACCTGTTTATAAGTGACCAATCACTCAGCTGTATGAATTGTTCTTTTTCATTACCCCAAAGTGAGCATTTTGTATTTATGTGAGCCCACAATGGACTAACGACATCATTATTTACACATTCTATCTTTAAGGCCTTTGCGTGGACCACTACAGATAAATCTCAATTACCCCAGAGCAACCTGAAAATGATAATCCAGATAAGATAATTATTTTTATCTGTGTGGACAATGAAATCATGATATTCGATCACATGTGTGCAGCCCTGACTACCACTCTGAATGCTTCTCTGTATTTCTGTGAATGTGTGTGTGTGAGGTCTCTACTGGAGCAAATAAGAGTCACTATGGGAAATATGAGACAATGCTTGACAGGTGACCTTCTTGTTTGTTCTGTTATCATTTTCTTCAAATACAAAGACAGCAGGGAGACTTTCTAATGGCAGTGACAAGCTTTCAGGCTCTTATCAATTTGGGAGAGTTGAGTAAGAAGAATAGGTATTTATAGGTTGGAGGTGAGCAATAGAGCAGAGCAAAATAACTGAAAGACACAACAATTTGATTAAGATATAACTTGTGGCAAAACTGTGCTTAGGTGACATTCTGCAGTTCTGCAGAAATTCACTGGCCTAAGATTCTTCTTTCAGATAAGAAAATGTTTACTACACGTTATTTATTATTTGTATTTATTAATGGACTCCAAACAAAGTCACAGTCATCATGATATGGATATAGTCTTGTAGAAGATAACATTACTTTTTGATTATACTGTACAAAAACTCAAACAAATTTCCTACTCAAGTGATCTTGTGCAAGCTGTTGAAACCAAACTGTCAAGCATGCACTGCACTGAATTTTTCATTGTATTCCAGAATCAGAAAATAATAATAACTAACACTGGGTGACTGTAATCCAAAAACGGGGGGAGCCAGAAGTTGTGGTGCAGACAATTTACAAGTGTGAAGTTTATTTTGTGTTTCAAACTCACAGATTTTATGTAAAAAAAAAGATCCAAGATGTGCTCCAGCAGAGATAAGCAGCTGGTCTTCCAGATAACATATTATAATAAAGAAACATATTTGAATGGGCTGTTTGTTTTTGTCATTTGACTGCATCGTGCTGCACTGGTCGCCTCTGGCAAATACTGTCTATGACCAGCCTGGTCAGTGTACAAGCCTGTCCACCTCCTTAAAGCCGGCATGTCTGCCTGTGGTTGCAGCAGCCTGTGTGATGGTGTCCATGAATAAGTAAAAGAAAATGAGCTCATCCTGTAGTTTGTGGCAGGCTGAGCACAGCCTGGCTCACTGGGGACATGACAACATATTTGGGCTCAGTTTCCCTCAGCTCACAAGGAGAGCAAGAAGAGGACGGGAAGGATGATGAGGGTTACAGCACAGCTGAATCTGGAAGCTACAATTTGGTCTACACTCAGTAACCCATGCTGCTGCAGCAGCACCTGCACTTCAACTGATATTTTCCATTCAGAGAAACCAGTCTCTTATTTTCTCTGGTATTTGTGTCTCCCACAAAATACCAAGGACAACAGTTCAAAGTTATTACTGCAGTGTTTATTTTTGCTCTGCCACTGCAAAGTCATGAAGTCACAATTTTATGTGCAGAGTGCATTTCATGTGAACTGACCAGTACAGGAAGTGAAGTCTCAAAGCAACACTTGAACCATTTTCAGACACAAACTTTGAGTAACGTCCGGAGATTTGAGTTCAGTGTTCACATATGACAAATTCTGTGAAACACAGGAATGCGTCTGGATGAGACGGGATGTGTCTGGATGAGACACATTCACACCAGGAGAACCGCTGGAGGATCAAGGCGAGGGGGTGGTGCCTGGCTTAAGCATGCAGGAAGCAAGGCACTCGCCCACTCTCTCGCTGTGGATCCCCTAGAGTTTTTCCTGCCGCGTTCTCACGTGAACTCAATTCGACATTGACCAGAGATTGTAACAAGGGGGCTGAAAAGAGAGTCTCCCGAGCAGAGTGTGGAGAATATGTGAAAGCAGCTGTGGTGAGCATGTTTATGCAACTGCAACTAAGCAGTGACAACCAAATATTTTATAGAAATAGCTTAACTTGGATTGTTTATTGGCAAAAACTTAGTGCAGGGATGATGATATGATATTTTACCCACAGTAAAAGTAACGGTATGTTGTTTAGGCGCATAAAGAATGTGGTGTAGATACACTAAACTACTATCAGAAAACCACTGCAAAAAATGTTAGATAGAGACACAAAGTGCTTCAGTGAATCAGTATAGTATTAAGCCATAAAATATTGCAATATTTTACTGTAACAATATTTTCTTACACCCCTGAAACTGCGATATGGTTTGTGATATGAGAGGGAATGGAAACTTTTACATATTTATAATAATTTTCATTTAAACAACATATTTAAAATGATTACTGTGTGATGTTTGTGCAAATCTGTGGGAAACAAAAATTTTCTTCAGTCCGTAGAATATAGGTCTATGTATAGGTCAGGAATCTTGGTGGTAATTTCACACACATTCTGGCTTTAGGAAATATTGTGGCAGTCATATTGCAATTTAGATGACATTTCAATTAATTGTTCATCACTAGTCCACACTAAGCCACATGTGACAATTGGGAAGGTTTTCTTTTTTGCAAAGAAAAAACTAACTTGCCAACAACCAAAATTTCCTTCATACATAAAAGAATAAATAAAAACACACTTTAACCCTAAGCTTTAGCAATGACAGCAATAAATAAATAACTGAAATAAATTCAGATGACCACTCTACACAAACTGGATCATTCACAGACCAGATTCTATATTTAACATGAGCTGAAAAAAAAAAAAAAAAAAAACTTCTTACATGGCTGACCTTTAAAAAATGCACAACATGAATACTGAATAATCAGACCTGATATCAGCTGATCTCTAATAAGCAAAAGCAATAGCCATGTTATCTAACACAACATCCTGTCACACAGTCATCACAATCTCAGGAAGAAATGCCTTTATCAAAAAACAATGGTACACTGGTACCACTGTTACATACATACAAAAATAGTACAAAATATTTTATTCAAATCCTGAAATGCTACATGTTCAGTCTAAGTAAGGTTTTGATAAATGTACATTTTCCACATCAATTTCAAATCAATTCTATCTGACAAATCAATTTGTCAGATACAATGCTAATGATGCTGTTAGCTGGAGGTAAAAAAATAATTAAATAAATGATGTTTGAACTCAGTTTAATTGCCACTGGTATTGTTATCACTGTGACCATCAACAACGGTGCATGTCCAGTTATAAAATATCAAATTATGGCTGTAAAATTGGCTCTTTAAGCCCCCAGTCTTCTAAAGACTGTTTTCAGTGTGACAATAAGTTGATAAATATTAATATAAACCATGACAACCCTTGGCAATATTGCTTCTGACCATTATCACTACAATGGAGAATTTCTTTGTTGGTACATGGTACAGTTACAAGTGTGCAAATATTTCATAGCAAGGTTGAAACCCAAAAATGGGTCACAGGTCTGTTCTTGCTGAGTTCACACTAACAAAGCCACTGCTCAGCTTTAATGAGCTGCCATCGCAGAATGAGAGAATAAATGAGTAATTTAGTTCCCAAAAGAGGAGGGCTAAAGACACCCAGTGTGGAGATTCCACTGTGGAGGCACCGTGATAACCAATAAGATATGCTAGGCAACCCCTCCTCAGCCAATCACAGAGCCAGGCAGCCCGGCTGCATTCCATGTGAGACAGCAAGGTTAATTAGCACCAAAACTGTTGCTGAGACAATATACTAATTAAACACTGTGGCATTCCAGAGTAGAGTGCAGACACAGGCACACACTGGGTGGGAAATGTCATCTTGTCTGAAACACTGGCATCAGACAGAAGACCCCCAGGCTCAGTCTGCTCTGTATTGTGTGTATTGTGTGTATGTGCTTTAAGACTGTGTTCATCTGCTTTGAAAACAACCAGAGACAAAAAGTCCTCCAAGAATGTGGTGGGAAAGAGAAGACAGTCTGCATGTGTATCTCTTTAGCATGGAGACCAAAACCTGGTCCTAATGGGGCAGAACTTCATTTTCTGAGGAAGTAGTAAGTTTTAGGAATAAGATTTGAATTGTGGTAAGCTTGAGAATGGCATTAACTGGTTATGGCTAAGGTTAGGGACAACATTTTGTTTAGGCTGTCCAAATGACTGGAAGTGAATACAGTGTCCTAATAAGAATAACTGTGTGTATGTCTGTTTATGAGGCGTAGACTGAATTGTGTAAACAGAAATCAATCTCAACACTGATGCAATTTAATTACCAGAACTGTTACAAACATGGGCACTGTCAGGCAATCGGTACTTAGACTAAGAACGTTACATTTTCTGTGTCAAGAGTGCAACTACAACACCACAATATAGATGGGTTTATTGTGACATGCAATTGGTGATTATTTTGCTGGAAAATCATCTTTCATCTTTTTCTTATATATTTGATATAGTATATCAAAGACACTTTTAACATCTTTGCTTGGCCGCTGATAACAAAGGTTGTGTATACCAGTTCATTGAGGAATGTTTTTATTTGATGAGGTGATGGTCAACAATTTTGATGAGTGACTTTATTTTATTATCTTTGGACATTTTATATGTGGAGCTAGGTTATGCTCCAAACCAAGATGGAAGAATTCTTCAAGATTACCTTGTCATTGCATACACAGAAGAAACAAAATACTGTTTCACATCAGTACAGCAGTTAGTTACAAGACAGTTCAAAATAAATACTTTAAAGAAAATCTAAAATACACAAAGCTGTATTTGCATAAGGAAAATTTAACGTGGAAAAAATATCAGTTATCATGCAGAAAAATGTGTTTTAATGAACTTAACAGAAAAATGCTGTGTAAAATTTACTGCACTTTATTTTAGCATAAAAACATCTCCCAGCAAATAAAGCTGTTTGGCTGAAGGATCTTATATTGTAAAACCCTTTAAAACACAGAACTTGGCTAAAAAAAAAAAAGAGAAAGACTCTCCATTTACAGCAATATCAAGGCTTAAACCTGCAAATGATCATTTGTAAAGTAGCAGAGGAACCTCAGTTTTCCTCCTGCTTGCAGAGAAAACAGAGTCAATAGTGAGCCAGTGATCCTGTCTGTTTTGCCCATAGATGGCTATTGGAAACTTTTCAACACGACAACCTTTTAACATCATATCCAACTCTATTCAAATCCAGATGCTCCGAGCAAGGAACAATGTCTGTGTGTGTGTGTGTGTGTGTGTGTGTGTTTTCTACCCACTTCTACCTTTAACCTACTGATGCTTTGGCCTGATTTCACAGTGTTTACAGGTTAATTCTTCCAACTTTTACTAAAATAGTCTTTTTTCTGATCAACAGTCTATAGCCAAACTATGAGACCTTTAGATAAGTTGCACAAAAGGAAATAAATATCATGTAAAGATTATAAAGATTGGGATAAAAACAAAAGTGCCGTATTATATTTTGATAACTGGGCCTAAAGAGCACAAAATGTCAAAATACATAGGCTTTACAATGAGGTGGTTTAATTTTTTACCACTTGTACTGTGGTATTTCCTTTCCTTTTAAATCTGTATTATTATCATTATTATTATTATTATTATTATTATTATATAGAGAAATACAGTAAACCAGAGCTAAATTGGGCTTTAGACAAATGAATGTTCATTAGATACAGATTCAGGGATGGTCTCCTCTCCAATCTTCTGCCTACTCCTTGCTTGTTTTTCTTGCCTCCCCTCATAAAGTCCCTCTCCCAGTGCCAATATTCTTTTTTTTCTCACCCATTTAACACAAACACACACGTGCACACATTTATCACTGTTGGCACTGCCTAGCCTCTGTTTTTCATGTTTTCATGACAATACTCCAGCTCTGTACAAACACAAACCAACCTGGCTATATACACAAACTGTGACTCACAGTGGTTCTTATTATATGCTGTATTCCAGTGGACTGAAATGAATCAGAGTGTGATCACATGATAGACGACAGTGAGCTCTGAGTCAGTAAGCTGCTTCATGTCCTGCAGACACTGAGTCTAAGTCGTATTCACAATAAAATCTGTCCTGAATGATCTGATCACAAATGGACAGAACAGTATATGATCAGTGATATCACATCTGAGTTGACAGAGTGGATATAAAAAATGTTGTCTTCAGAAACAATGTCATGTGTATTTTGCATACAGACATATGAAATCTGATCACAAATGACCAGTATATATATTTACAGAATCAGTTTATTGTCACTAGTCCTTGCAAACAAGTATTAGCAAAATTACGTTTCACACCTATGTACCACATACAAACATCAATTAGTCCACAATTATTGCTGGTTGAACTTAATAATGGCACACGTCAGAATTATACAACAACACATAAACATTTGTATGTCTATGTGTTGTATATGTACTCTAAACTTTGAACAGTCCGTCATCCAAATAGAGGCATAGTGGGTGTGTGGCTTCGCGGGAAAGCCCGCGCTTCCATTTTAATGGAACATGTGAACAGACAGAGCTTGAGATGTAAATAATGGGTCTGAAAAGGGCTTTAAATGTTACAGCTACAGCTCAAATCTTTGTTTATGCCAGTTCAAATGGTTTCACTGAGGTGAATAAGTGGGCCTTTCTTTCCTGTAATAGCTGTAGATTTTTTCTTATGGTGCACTGATTTACACTTTACTAACAGCTGTGCAGTGTTTAAAGAGGAAACATGCCGTCTCATCCGTTTCACATCACCATTAGATACCTCATGTCTGAACAAAGTCAAAGCTGTGAAACTCTCATCAGCCCTAAAAATATATTATAGTAATCTCTCTTTACAGACACTCCACTGGAATGTCTTCCTTTTCTTTTTCCCCTCAACTGCAGGGTCACTCAAACACCATGACCAATCCCAGCCAACTTAACAGGAACCTGTGCTCATTCATACATTTAAAAAAAAAAAAAAAAAAATATATATATATATATATACATACATACACATACACATACATATACACACTTGTCCAACTAAAACCAGACTTTAGAATACATGTGAACATGTTCTTCCAAAATTGTATATACTGCAACTGGGAGTTGAGCAAGCACTGCATGTATACCTTCAGTTGGACCTGAGTCAGACTTAAACTGGCCTGGATAGCTCTACCCACATGCCACAGTTCCCAGTGGCGCATACCAAGACATAATAGAACAAGGCAGTACACAACAGGGATCTGCTGTATCTCGGAGCATCAGACCGAATGTCATTTTAGATCTTTCAGACCATGAAGCTGTTAACACATTTGTGCTAAGCATTTTAAGCTATTTCAAATGACATACAGTAATTTGAAAACTGTGTAACAAATATTCTACCATAAAGCATCATTAAATTGCATGACAGCATGATTAAGTTAAAATGCGATAAAGGATTTTTGGATGGTATCGGATTTTACATTTTTATCTGTCCAATACCCGTTTCAGTGGTTTTGACCAGTATCTGACCAGTACCAATATTGAGTTTCATATCCACTCATTCCTAGTATACAGAGGACAAACAGATGGTGAATGCTTAAAGAACTAGATATTTTCAAATTAGTAAATGAAAATAAGACTCAGAATAGCATTTGAGATGCTAAAAACTATCCACATGCTAAACCGGAAACCAACAAAAAACCTGAGAGGATGCGTTTCCAACCAAAAATGGAGCAGAGACGGACACACTGAGAAAAAGGCAGTAGTCCAATTGAACGGCATACGCCACAGACAACCATAACTTAGCTAAACACAGGGGAAAACATCAAAACACTTTCCTAAAACTCAAAAACAAAGCAGATGGAAAAAAAATACTTGCAAATATGTTAAACAGAGACCATCATTTCTAACATTGAACTGATGGCAACAGTAAAGTTGTACCAGACGTTGGCTATAAATGACAATGGTCTGTTTTCCAATATAGGTAAAAACAACAGAAAAAAAAAATCAAAAGGTTTTTTTATATTAGAGATACAGTAAAGGGAATCTGTCAAAGCAGTGAAGAGTTAAAATTGTTATTTGCTAGACTAAATTCAGTGATTCTTAATTTAATCTATTTTAAATTAGCTGTACACACACACACACAGACTGCAATATCATTATAATACAAAGCCTTAATCTACTTGCAACCTTAAAAAACTACTGAAAATATGAAGATAAAATCCCTGCATTTAAAGTACCAGCCTCTGGTGGTAAAATAAAACACTAGACACTCATGGTTATATAATGTTGTAGGTTTCAACAAAATATTTCTTATGGAAGCAAGCCAGTAAGACTAAACAAGTGTCTGTGTCCGGGTTGAAGATAGGTCAGTCAAACATTAACCCAATCCAGCATAAGCACCATTCTACTAAAACACTAACAAGAGTTTTATCTCAGTCAGACTAATGCAGAAAATGCTGCCTTGTGATATAATGTCATTCCCAACTACAAAACTACAATGCTGTAACCTATATTTTTTTTATTTATTTTTACAAAAATGCACTTAGTATTTGTCATTTCCATAGAAATACATGAACAAATCCATAAAACATGTTGGTGTTAGTTCACAGTTTATTCAGTGAGAGCTGAGGTGTTGCTGCCATGTATAAACCTAGTGACAGTCACACCTTGACCTGTCACATATCTGTCAATGCATAACGAGTTTTTTTCTTATTTTTTTGCTGACTGGAAAGAATGACACCTGGTTTGCAAGAGAAGGGAGTGAGATGAGAGAGAGAGAGAGAGACACACACACAGAGAAAAAAAAAAGCATGCACATGAGTGTCATGTGTTGATAATAAAATAGTTGACTCTGACTCCACTGTTTGACCTCTTTTACCACAATGAATGGTCTGTATCAGCAGCCAGCCAAGCATACACATAGTATCTCTCCTCTTCTCTTTTAATAAAAAATATTTATATTTTAACTAGGGTTAATGAGCCACATTAAAGTGAATGAAAACAATTAATGACCCTTATGTCATTGCAACAGCAACCCATTTTTCCATTAGACTTATCCCCAAGACCATTTAATGCGTGCATTGCAGATAAAAGGAGATTAGCTGCATTCATAATCTTCTGGATATCCGGGCTCCTCTTAAGACAATGACTGTCTCCTTCATTCACTCTGCTCCTTGCTATGCAACTGAAATCCAAAGAACTTCAACTGGAACGCCTATATAAAAAATCTGGACTCCCTATTCACAAGGACATGTATAATAAATCAAATTCTTTATTACAAGGACATGCTCTCCATTGCCAAACTCATCTACTATACATAATTAATTAATAGAGGTGATGGGGGACCCCCCCCCCCCCCCCCCCCCCCTGGGACCCCCCCCCCCCCCAACTGGACCCTCTTCCAACTAACTTGGTTAAATCTTCACTCTCTGACCCTTAATAACAGCATGTGTTCATTCCTCATTCTTTGGTTCTGTTCCCTCTTCTCTTAAGTCAGCTGCGATCATCCCCCATACTGAAGAATCTTGATGCAGACCCCAACAAAACCTTCATCCTCAAATCTTTTTAATGAACCTATTCTAATGAGTTTGTTTCTGTCGCGTATAAAACAAAGTCACAGCAGTTTCGTGCAGCTGTGTTACAATGACCCCCACCCACGTCGAGGAGGTACTACAGTAATTGAAAAGGATAACGAACCATAGTAGAGTCAAGTCGTGCCGTGCTGGAACTGTGAAGTGGAAAAGCGCCATAAGAGATCTGGATGAGGGAGTGTTGTACTTATACACCAGGAGTGCACAAGTGGATACAAGAAGCAATTATCCCCCCAAATAAACCAGGTTTTTTGAGCAGTGAAATTCTCTTCTGAAACTTTATAATGGGCTCTTCTTTTTGTTTTCACTCATACTCCAACCTGTATGCAGCCATCTCTCTTTACTAATACAATACTGGTGTCGTGTGTCTCTGTCCTGCTATTAAACAAAACACTTCCTGTGTGCAGCCCAGGAATGTAGCCTGGCCACAAGTGATCTTAGCACCGCAGAGTGTCATGTGCCACTTACATTTAATCAGAATTGTGTGACAATGGCTTGAAACTTATTTGTTTATATTTAATAGTTACACAGTACAGTTTTAAGTTGAGGTGAACAATTAGTAATAGCCTATTTCGGGGGTTTAGGGCTCACTCCTCTATCCCCACAATATTTAATACCTGTTTGTGGTAAACACAAACATGGGCACTCCTGTATGCTGCTGGCTTGTCAGGTTTCATAGCAACACGATCCCCTCTTTTGTCATGTTTCTCTTTTACTTCACATTCACACCCTGACAGACTGGTTAGGCAAGAAAGAGACAGGCAGACAGAGAGGAACAGACAGATGATTGGACATTTAGTCTAACACATGCTCGTGCCCAAGCATGCACAGAATACAACCGTCACACATGCTGATGTCAAATTATGTTAGTTCTTTACACTTGATAAGAACTTGCCAAGCTTTTTGCTTTGCAAATGGCTGCACACTGCTGGCCTTGATCTTAACTTGGTGGATGCGTCTGTTGTATCACAAACATGCTGTTTAACAACTTTAACTGCTTAGTTCAGCTCAGCCTATCTTAAAATCTCTTCCTCATAAAAACAAGCCAACAAATCCTGGTGAATATGCCCACTCACTCAAATGTATATCTTAATGACACATAGATCTTCCTTGTCTCAATCTTAATTTTGACCACAGTCACTTGTAAGGGCAACTGGCAACCTTCTGACACTGGAGGTCATTCAACTATCTGATCCTTTAACACTGGAACAGAGAAAACCCTGTGTTGAAAACTTCAAGAGCTTATTAAATTAAAGTCTGAGTGGCCAGATGTCTGTCAGGATGACATCACTTCACAAAATAACCATGTTTGCATGGCACACAAACTGAGATACACAGTGCAATTTAAGCACAGCTGAAAACTTTATACTTAATGCTGCGACTATTGTCCTCATCAACTGCATACTTTAACCAGGAATAAAATTCAACTACTCCCAACCTTAGGTGCATATCTTACAGGATGAAGCAATGACTGGCCATGGTGGTGAGAGGGAAACATGCACACATGCACTCTATTAATCAAAATGTTTCCGGTGTGAGTATTCACTATGAAAAGAACAGGATGTGGTAATTACTGTATCTGTGCAACAGTACACTGAGCCTTGTCAGACCATATGTGAATGCCGGAATACATGTGAACTCAAAACAGCTCAATTCATTTAATAAAAGCCACGGGACGTTTGATTTATTTAACCACTGACTCAAGTCCCATAATCTGTGTCAGGGTTTGGCATGAGGTTCCCAGCTGTGTGTGAGTCAGTATGTTGACCATGACACCTTCTCCTCACACTGTTCACACTGGTTAGTGCGGCTGACTTTGGGCTATGTAATTTGGTTTTGGTGCCAACAGCTGGCATTATTTTTAGACAACATGACAGTTTTAGTCAATTTAAAACCACCAACCAAAGACATATAATTTGTGGGAGAATAAAGATTTTCATTTGGTTGTACTCCACAGCAGGTGTTTGGTAAAACACATACATCTGCAAATGTATTGAGATAAATGAATAAATAAATATTTTACTCAAATAGAGTGAGTAACTCGGGTACAGAGACAAATGCTTTTACCAATCTGTTTTGCTGCTGTTTTGGTTAAAGGACTTAGCAGAATAAAAACAATAAATAAATAAATAAAACCAGAAAATTGGTTGGTTTTCTGAAGACCAACGTGTGCATGTCATCAAACACCTGGCTTTGATTAATAGTCCAAAGCCCCCATCACAGCAGGTTTTAACATTCGTCCTCAGTGATCTGATCAGTCAGGTTGTGCCAAGTTGTACAGCTGTTCACATCTGGTATTATGAGGCATGCTGGATGCATCCCTGTTGACCACATATGATTTGATCTGGCAACCCCACCCTTTATTCGAATAGTCAGACATGTTTATGTGAGAGACTAGAGAAGCTCAAGTGAATCAAAGCTCTCCTCCTGCTGAAAACAAGCTTTAACTATTACTTAATCAGTGTTAAAATTGTGGCAGTGGCTACAAATAAATTAATGCATGAGGGCTGATTAGTATATAAAAAGCCCATTTCATTTTGGACGCCTTTAAATCACATCATTCATAGATTTCCACTGTAAATTGTGATGAAAACAGCAACTCCCATGATTTCACACTGTTTCCTTATGCCATCAACTGAGACTTTTTGTTTTGTTTTTTGGTTTGGTTTGGTTCGATTGACAGACCCCTAGTAGCATAATGTGCATTTTAACTGCTTACATTGATCACTATACTAAAATCACTTAATTTGCCCCAAGTATGTTTCTGTTGCATCCTTATAACAACTTTCTAAAAGACAGCTTAATGAACAATGGAGTGTTGATGGTGGAGTGTAGCTCAACACAACATGGTGTTTTTAAAAGACAGCTTTGTAACACAATGGTTGCTCACCACGTGGGTTTAAATAGCTTTACAAATCACTGGAGAAATAAGTCCTGTTTGGAGACTACTGTTGTAACCCTTTACCATTTATACTTGGATGATTCATGAATTTGAGACTTAATGGTGAGGTTGAAAATACATTTTCCCAGGTTTCAGTGAGAAGCAAATCAAATTCTTGTTGAATGTTTGGAGACAAACACATCTTTCCTTAATTCAGATAAACAAGAGAGATAACAAATCAGCTCCTAACAACTTTGTTGCTCTGGATGTTGAAATATTTTTAGCCTGCACACTGCCTACCTGACATATTATGGTGTGGGGAGCCCACAGAAATCAGGGGGTACAATGTGCACTTCATGAACAGGTTACCTAGGTTACCAGCAACCCTCCAACCCTCCCCATGTTTATGTGCAAAGGAATAGTGCCGAGCAGTTTTATGGGGCTCTGAAACTACATCAGCCAAATAAACACCCTGGGAAAACTCTCCTGTTGCTACAATTAATATTGTCTCCTTATATGCAAACAGGCTGCATGTCAGACAGAGAGGAGGACAGGGAGAGGAAAGAGGGGGAGGAAGAGGAGGAGGAGAAGTGGGGGTGGGGCTGTCCTAGTTATGCTCGTCCCATGTATATACACACTTTCTACATACAATGTCTGCATTTTTGGAATGCATTTTGTTGAACATTACTGTCCAAAGCCACTGTTTCCTATACCTGCACCTATGGACCACAAATAGACTCCACTGACGGATAAGGTTGGGCTGTAAATGTTTGATTATATTTCTTGCACAGGTTTGTAGTTTATATTATAAAATAATATGTTTTATTCTAACCTTATGCTGGGCGGTAATTCAATAATGTACAGTATATCACAACATAACTGTCATTAATATCAATAAAACAAATGTTCAATATAACGTTTATGCACAGCGAGTCACAAAACTGAGTCACAAAATATAATTTCTGTGAATGTTACGCATCAGATAGTTAGTTCATCGTGATAATGGATTTTGACTATATTGTCCAGCACAACCCCAAGTACTACTGAGTGTAGTTGAACTCAAAAAAAAAAAAAAAAAAGAAAATCTTTACATAAATAGCCTCTGGGAGAAAACTCAAAAAACAGGTCCATGTCATTAAAGTCTATCTGAGGCTATGCGACATTAATCCATTTTAAGAATATTCTCATATTATCTTGGTTTATGGGAAATCCTTCTGTAAACATATCTGTGTTGAAGAATTTTTCCCAAGTGGGTTTGGAGATGCATAGTCAAAGCAATGAAGAGAAGCAGATGAAGAGAAGGGCAAATTATAAATCTAGAGAGGGATAAGAAGAGCAAACGGTTTATCATCACGTGGCCAACATTCTGTGATCCACTTCTATTTTACATGAACACAAACAGGGATAAAAAAGAACTTTTTCATTCAGGCTTGATTTACTGCTCATCCTCTAAGAGAACAGTGGTTGCTAAGGAAAGTAATGGTACCATAGAGACAGTGAGCCAGACTTCTTAGCAGAGAACTAAACTAACTTATCAGTGGTCTGGAGTAAAAGTCTTCATGTTGCCCCTGTGTATTTCCACAAATCAGCTGATCTTGTGTCATTCCACAGAGCAGATAGCATCAGTGCAGCAGAGGTGATGTGTTTAGTACACAACCACCAAAGGATATCAGCTGAAGGACATCTTTCTTCTATGTCACCAACAGCAATGTTTTAAAAATATCATTGCTGTTTCACTCAGCAAGAAATTTGACATAAAATAACAAAATCATATATTAAATTAAATTGCTATTGTAGGCAAGTTTAGACAATGCAAAAATCCAAACTTTAAATGTATTTAAATTTAAACTTTAAAACTGTTTCAAACTAATCTCACTTATATCTGTGAAAAAAAGTATTTTATGATCTGCTCACTGACTTGCAACACAACAGCCTAAAATAATTCTGAAATATTAAAAGGGGTCATCTGGACACCACACCATAAATTGAGACCATCTTTACTGTTATTATGTCCATTAACCCAATATGTTTTAAAATAGAAATCACCCATATAACAAGTATACTACTGTAAGTGAACATGCAAGCAGGCCCGACATTTGATAACAGCCAGCAGCAATCCAGCAGAGGTTTAGTGCAATGCCTGACTGGTTTGGATGTCAAGGGAAAATTGACCAGAAAAATTCCGAACATCTTCCAATTTTCCACATGCCCTAAAACCTGCATTTTATCCGCCGGCTAATAAAGCAACTGACTATTAAACTGTTGACAGACTGACTCCAGGAAGAAGCCATGACACTGAACACAGCTGCAGCTGTGACCAAAGGCCTGCGCCTAAATTGGTGGTGGCTCTGGGAGGTATGGAGAGGTTTCTGTAGCTGGTGACTAAGTTTTTACTTCCTGGAAAAAGTTAAAACACAAGCTGATGTCTTAAACTAATAACAAAAATAACAACAACTGACGATTTGCACAAAACTGTACGAAAATATCAAATATATCAAAACATCTGCTGTGAAAAAGATCAAAAGAGCCGTATTTTAATTAAATAAATACAAAATTTCAGACAGTTCATTTGTAAAAATTAACAAAGTGATATAATCAATGGGCTACCAGGGCTTTAATTTGACATTTTGTCACAACAAATCATTAAAAGCATTTTTAGTGGAAGAATAAGAATGACAACAAAAGATACAAAGAAGGTTGATGCACAATTGTGATCCACAATATCTACAATATTTAGACAAATATTTTTGGTCTTCTCTGACTCACAGCCTCTTCATTTGTAATGTATCCTGTTATTTCCTACTTTTACAGCTGGAATCATTAAAAATTTAATCTAATCCATTTTATCGGTAAACTAACAATTCACCTCCTCCCGCTCGACAAAAATAAATCCCTTCTCTTTCGTGTCATTAAAAATCCTCCCCTCCTCAGTTCCTCTGAATAGTTCACTATCTCCATATCACTTTGTAACTCATCCTCCTTTAATCTCCACCTTGACTTTTTCCTGGTGTCCAGGAATTGTTTGTTAGCACGATTTTGTTAATCAAGAAAGACATCCAGCCTCACATGCTAGACATAAAGTTAAGTGGTTTTTCTTACACTCTGTATTATTAATATGCTCTCTCAGTCACACCTCCAAAAACATCCCCACAATCTAGCCAAGCATTTCGACACATATGCTAACGAGTATAACAGCTCACCATGTGCAGGGCACTGCCTTAAGCTTTGACACCAATCAAAGAACCAGAGCAATGCCTGACAAAACAAGAACCCTCTCTTACAGTAGAAGAGCTTACACAGATACACAACAAATGGTTTAACACGTTCTATAGGAAACATCACATTGAAGCTGCAACTATTGGTCATTTTCATCACTTAAGTTGTTTCTGAGGTCACTGGTTTATGACTTTGCTAATAGGAAATGGGATCTTGTCGTCACACAGCATTGCATCATGGTTGTGCCGGCCATGTTTTGGCCTACGGAAGTTTACGTTTCTGCAGCTTGGAAGTGCACACTCGGTCCCTACTCTGTCTTTTGTGCTGTTACTTTACTGTTACCTACATTTTCTCAGCCCTTTGTAAATGTGGTGAAACGTTGCTGTGATACAGGGTGCAGCAGCTCCTCATGTGATCACACAGAAAAAAAAGACAGCAGAATGAGCATCAAGCTACAATTGATCTGTCATGGATTTATTTATTTATATTATCGTAGCATTCATATCAAGCTTTCTTACATGTAACAGAATGTGAGTCATCACCATATTATCTAAGAGCTGCTTTTATATCTTTCTATCTTAATATTATTAACAATAAATATATATTTTTTACTGATTATCTTCATGCCTCACATCTGGACTCATCTGTTGTCTCCATACAGACTCGCTCATCCACATGTAGCTTTATTAGACTTAAAACAGACGACTGAAAAGCAAACACACGTTACAAGGTTTAGCTCAAACCACTTTAGTCCGACCGACAAGTTCGCATTGTTTACGGCTTCAAGATATGAAGGTCCTGCACCCAGCCGTTAGTAAACTGTACATGCTACAGGCTAAATATTTGTAGTTTTTAAACCGATGTGTAGGTACTCGCACCACAAACAAGGTAAGCTCAGATGCCTGCTGTGCTCCACTCTGCACTGCAGATTTCATACAGGTCCAATCCATTTATAACCTGTATATTGTAATATTGGTCTCTGGCTTCACGGTCCAGTCAGTCTCTCTCTTGGTAAATCCACTTCCCTTTACTGTTTTTTAAGCATGCTTATCAGTTTAAGTGACTTCACAGTGACAACACAGCTTTTGTTAATGTTCAGTTCCGACACAAGAGTGCTCTAAACATGGACGTCACATCCCACAGTGCAAAGTGGTTCTCTATTAAATGTCACAGTTGATCACAGCCCAATGATGTTTTAAAACAGCAAATTCTCTTCCGATTGTCCTTATCAGAACATTTGAGAAAAAAAAAAATACACCCCCAAATGCGCAACAAAAAATAAAATCCTAGCTGATGCTGGAGGATATACTGGGCCGCCAAGAAAAATCACCAGAGACAACAAAATCCTATATTCAAGAGTCTGAACACCACCTGGTGTCAAGAATACAAGCAACCCTCAGGCGTCAAATTTAAAGTGATCCATAAATAACCCTGGTACCCCCTTACTGCAACTGAACCTCCATAATGCACCCGAGGGAACACAGTTATCAGCCTTTTTAAAACCACAACATACAACCCCAAGTGAAGCAAACTCCAATGACCCCTTGATGTGATGTGGACCTGACCGTTCTGAATCTTGGTCTACACTTTCTTTTACAGCTCATGGACTTAAAAAGGATGCAGTCAGTTGTTTAAAACTTGTCCTCTGTCCTCCACCTCTCCAACCTCTATCCCCTTATTCTTATCGTTCAGTCTGTCTGATCAGCAGAGACGGCCGCCTGTCACCCTCCTTCAGTTTGAGTTGGCTGCTCCTCCCTGCTGGCCTCCATCTCACCTCAGCCAGGCAGACGAGAGCACAGCATGGCAGCATCCTGGCACTCGGCACACACACATAAACAGACAGAGCTTTGATTCAGACAAATACTTCCTACGTTATGTGTGTGTCTCACAGGCAGGAAGCCAGCGCAGTAATAGGATGTTCCTTGCTTGCTTTGTAATGCCTCAAAGACCTGAGTTAAAGCCAAAACAGAGGGCAACCACAGATGTACCAACCAGTGTTAAATATACCAATGAACTTTATAATAGTCTGTATTTTTATCTCTCTAAAATACCTGAATTTAAATATTTACCAAGTATAGCACTGATTTTCAACTTGGAACCCAGGAAGATTAAAGAGATAAGCGTTGCTGCTACAAAACTTTGTGTTTCTTTAAAAAATAAAAGAAAACAAAGCTAACACTGGGTTGGAAGAAATACTAGAGATGAAAATCAACTGAGCCATTTATAATAATCTTCATCAAATGATTATTTCTTAAATAATCATTCTGTGGCAAGAACCTGCTGCATATTCGGACTTATGATTCAGATGTTGGTCTGTAACATGCATTAATTTATACAGATTGATAAGATGGTCTGTCATGCTTTAAACACAACAGCTAGTCGACAGTTTTACGTCTTATCTTCTGAAGGATTATCTGTAATCTGACATCAAATAGCCAATCATGTATAATCTGACATCAGGCAGTCAGCACATTAATCTCATCTGTGGGCTTGAGGGATTATGACAGTCCACCAACAGGCAGCAGATGATAGCCTGCTTTGGTTTATGCATAAGAAAGGAGCTCAAACTATTAGGGAACAAGTAATGGAATAACTTAACACTTTGAAATAAACCGTTTTGCATGAAGTCACTCTCATATGGTTTCTAGTCCTAACATTTTTATTCACAGTTTTAAATGGGTGATTGATTCAAAGTTTCTAATAAGGCTGTAGGCAAACCAAAGATGTTTCAATACCATAAGAGAATATCTACATTTACAGACCACATTAAGGTACACCAGCTCAACTGCACCTTATGATTAATATCTAATACGCCAATTAGATGACAGTAACGTAATGCATTTAGGCATGTAGACATGTTCAAGATGACTTGCTGAAGTTCAAACCAAACATCAGAATAAACAGAGGTCTGTCAGGCAGGCTGGTCTGGGTAATTCAGAAACTGCAGATCTATTTGGATTTTCATGCTCAACCATCTCTTCGATTTACAAAGAAAGGTTCAAAACAGAAAAATCAGTTAGCACCAGTTCTCTACACAAATGTGTGGCTGATGCCAGAGGTCAGAGGAGGACATCCATGCTGTTTTGAGATCATACAGAGGCAGCAGTGGAAGCAGATAGGCTACAGCGGCAACAAGGCCACACCAGGTCTCGCGTGAATGAATATTTAAAAAAAAATAAAAATAAGGAGAATAAAAGCTTTTATATACTGCAGATAACCAGTGGAATATACTTCAGCCATCACAGACGTTCTAGTATGGCATTCTTAGTGAGCACATAGGCCCTTATACACTAACCCCGACGTTCACAACTAGATGCCCAACTCCAACCTCCAACCTCCAACCTTTAACCTCACCCTGAATTAAACCAATGTCTAACCCTAAAACCACGTCTTAACCCTTAAAAGCCATTCAAAGTTGTAAGCACAAGCCGAATTGTCGTAACAAAGGTAGGTTTGAATCAGAATTCAACACACATGTGCGCGCGCGCACACACACACACACACACACACACACACACAGGGGGATTGCTGATGGTTGCCTCTCTGGTTACAACAGATTGTGATGGCCAACACCCCAGAAAAAAAGAGACACAGACGATGAAGCTCACCGCCTTGTCAGCTATAGCTCCAATTTAAATAAATGTTTGCTAAATTAAAACACAAGCTGCAGCAAGACATTAAACTCCCATTATTTACACTAATCAGATAGGGAGACGGTGCAAAAGACACACAATCGATCCGATTCCTTCATCAGCAGCTCTTGTTTGAGTCATTCGAGTAATAAAAACCATTTCAGTCTGACTTTTATTTCGTCACTCGTTGCCTTTTACTGTTTAAGAACACCGTTTCATATCCATTTCAAAGACACGGGAGTCAGGACAAAAGACTGACAACAAAGACACACGTTGTGCCAATCAGTTAATGGCACAAACAGCTGTGGAACTGAGGGTGATTGGAAGCAGGACGGTGGTCTCTCGATCCGGGATCCCACCGTTTCCTAGCCCGCTTCTCCTTCAAACGGGGTGTGACACACAGACACACAGACACACACACACATACATACATATATACATACATACAAAGCCCTCAACATGCAACTTCGTAACTTGCCAGTCTAGCAAAAACATCACATTCAACAGCATAGATGTGATTCAAGGTGACATGAGACCGGACAGAGAGGACCACATCACCCCCCTCACTACCCGCCTGTGCGTCTGACTCTGCAGACTTCCCTGCCTATTGTTCCGCCGCTGTCACAGCCGTTAAGGTGCACCACGGATTAGCCTAGCCTTAGCCTCGCAGGCTAGCGTCATCGTTAGCCAATGTAAGGTATCCCAGCACCTTCCTGCCACTCGTTTGAGCTCAAGACCATGTTTTGTCGGTGTCACTTAAAACAAAGCAAACAAGCCAGTTGACAAAGAAAGAGTTAAAACATACCCAGAGCTCCGTTCCCCAACTCATGACGGATTCCTCCTTATGAGTTCCCCCGTGTTGGACGTAGTTTTCCCCGGTAAAAGACTCCCCAACAGCCGCTGGAACTCCGGTCCTCCTGGTTTAAACTGACTGTCTGCCGACAAACAATCACTCCTCCTCCTTCTTCCCAATCAGCAGGGCCGCTCAAAGCGGGGGCCCTGGACCGCAGAAGACCGCCCCCTTAAAAAGAAACAGTAGATTAAGGCTGCAACTAACGTTAATATTATAATCGATTAATCCTGATTATTCCAGTAATCATTCGGTCCATTAAATGTCAGGAAATGTTCAAAACCCTGGAAGAGGTGATGTTCTCAAATGTCTTGCTCTTGTTTTGTCCAAAACCCCAAACATTTCTTTTGTTATATGGAGCAAGAGACTAGAAAATATTGACATTTAAAAAAAAATCTATAATGAAAAGAAAAAAATCTTAAACTGAATAATGGATTATCAAAATAGTTGACGGTTAATTTAGTGACATTAATAATGTAGTAATTGTCTATTTATTTCAGCCCTATGATAAATAATGGGATTAAGTGACATTTTAAAAAAAAAAGTAAGGTGGCTCTGAAGAATGTATTAACTGTGGAAAACATCCAGAAAATCTAATTATCAATATCACACTAACAGCCACTTTATTAGGTACAATAATGCAATGTTAACGTAATGTGAAAACACACTTTGAGACACAACACCAAATAATTGCTATTTAATGTTTTGCCTCAGATTGTGGGAATTTTTTCCCAGTTTAACAAGAGTTTGTAGTTTTCTGTCCATAATTCACTTTTCCAGCTTTCACGTAGGTGCAAAACTTAATCTTTAATTATTTTATACTTTATCATAATAATAGTCAATACTGAGTGGTTTGTAGATTTTTTTTATCATGATAACTTTTTGGCCCCATCACCCAGCCCTGCTGTACTTCATATACGATCCTTTGCACACTTTAGTTGTAACTGTAAACTGTCTATAATTTTGTACAAGTGTCTGGGAGGATTTGAAGTCCGTGCCTTGTGGTTCAAGACAGTTTAGTCTCATTTAGTTCATTTGTTTCACTTCCTGATATTGTTTTATGACATTCTGTGTTGCATGGCAGTTTAAAAATGTACAATACAGGCGTTCTGAATAAAAGTTTTCTAAAATTAATCTAAAATTAGTATTCTCCTCTACATTTCTAATTGCTCTTAATGCTTATAAATAATTTCACTCACTCACTCACTCATGCTCGTGCACAGTCCCATAAATTTCCAAGCTAATTTGAAGTTTAAAGCATCACATATTTTAGAATTATAAGTATGGACCTACCAACGGCATCACATTTAGTTGCTGCTTTTTAAAAGATTAATGAAAATGGAAGTTCATCTTGGCCCATATTGTCATGCTAACTAGTTCATAGCATAATAAAATTTCTGTGGTTTTATTACAGTCGTCTTAGAAATAATCATTTAAATATTCGATTCGTTTTTCAGTCATTAAAGCTGCAGGACTATTGCACTGTTTGTCCCACTTTAACCAGTGAATGAGCCTTAATTGTTTAAGTCAGCACGGGTATTATCCACATATCTCCCACTAATGTCATGTACACATGCATTTTCCTTTCAGAATCTCAGGTTGTGTCTAAATAGGCTTAGTTATTAATGGCTTGTGGAGTAGCGCTCTCTAGTGGTAAAGATATGACATTAAAAATACAGTGAGCGCTTTAACATATAACATATTGATCATGGCATATTTCAATCGACGGTTATCATTGGTTGATTTTATTGGTCTGTGCTAATTGTACCTATGTTTAAACCCCAATAATGGCTCTGCTCAGAAAATATGGTATGAACACAGTGAACACAGTTAGGGCTGCAATGACGGTTATTTTCATAATCGATTAATCTTTAGATATTTTTTTTCTATTAATGGAAAGATTTTGATTCTTTTTTTTTCTTTAACAAAACCTGGAAACGATGATGTTCTCAAATGTCTTATTTTGTCCACAAACCTAAATTATTCCCTTTTCATTATTTCTGTGTTACATGGAGCATAAAAACCAGAAAGTATTCATATTTAAGAAGCTTGTTTTAATTACTAAAAGAACCCTCAAACAAATTATCAAAATATTCGACAGTTAATTAAATATCCATGAATAGAATAATCGTTGCAGCCCTAGGCACATTAAAATATAACGCCCATGCATTTCATTAAACTTTACATATAGTCCTGATGTAGCCTGCTTTAATTTACATTTAGTGGACATTAGGAGAAAGAAAAATTAAATTATAACCAAGAGAAAAATCATGCGTCTCGTTCCACAGTCTTTTTAGCGCAGACTGTTTTTACACCTCCACGCCTTTAGAAGGCGATAATACAAATTACAACAATGAAAACACTGCACCTCCATAACAAGGAAGAAGAAGAGTTCGGACTGGCGATGGAGTGACTGCTTTTCATTTTCAATCCCTCAATGACTTTTTGCTGTTAGCTGTAAAATAACAGACATATACACACAGAGAGACATGTACCGCTGCATGACAAGGTAAAAGACGTTACATTTATTTTCCATTCATGAACGTACACATACGTCGCATTGTCCCTTGACCTTTGACATACATTTCTTATTGTAAACATTAAGCTAACGATTTCGTCTGACAAATGCAGGTAACTACCAATGTTTTTCCACTGTGACGCCATGAATACATTCGTGTGTTTGTGTGTGTTTAAAAAGGCAAAAATGTCAAGAATTATACTTAATGTTGGAGTAAATGCACAGCTGTGCAGCAGTTTCTCTGCAAGGCTGACAGCCGCACTTAACCTATAGAAGAAAATAAATCCTTTTAAAACTAAACATGAAGTGTAATGTGAAGCATTCTTGTGAGAATACAGCTATTCTGTTGATATTGTTTCCCCCCACTGAATATAATGGAACCATGCACAGAATTCTGACAACTTGAAGCCCATGCTCATCAACATGACTCATAGTGCTAAACTCAGCACAGTTTTAATCCAAATTTTGTAAATCTCCAATGACAAATTTTAGAACAAAAATCCCTACATGTCATTGCTGTTTTCCACATTTTATACACACCATGTGGAATAATGTTCACAGTTCTAAAGAATTAGTACTTGTGTTGGTTTCAAGACCACTTTATGAAGGCGCTCAGTTTCACCATTAAAGCAATTGGGATGTTTGCATCATTTTTTGTGTTGTGTGTCTAGTCTCTAAAGTTGCGCATCATTTCATTTTGTCCTTAAGTGTTAGATTTAGAACTAAAATGTTATCTAAGTATAATACTGAAAAAAAAATTAATTCAAAACAGTAGCTATTTCATTAAAAATGACATCAACTAGATGATGAATCTCACCAGATTTTTGTCGGTTTTCAGTTATGGACAGAGTTTTGATACATATCAGATCCTATTGTGAGTTCTACACCATTTTTTAATGATGTCATTACTCTTTTCTTGTATGAATTTTGTGTCACAGGTTAGCAGAGCAGCATTGGAAATGTCCTGTCCGTTGTATGAGCTCTGTAGCAAAGAGGAGGAGATCTCTGCACAGTGATTTCCCAGTGCTGGAGCTGCCCCTGCAGCCCTTCCACCAACATGTGTATGAGGCTAACCTTCGAAACAGTAACATCTGCAATAAGAAGTAGGTTCTTCCAACAGATCTCTCCTCACTGCATTTTTTTTAACACAAAACCATGCCACTATTGCATCTGTCTCTCACTGTTAGGCTCATAGAGTTGACTGAGAAGGTGAGGAAAGGTGGAGGCGAGAACAGCATTGAAAGACATACAAAGAGAAACAGGAAGTTGCTGGTCAGGGATCGCCTGCGCCTCCTGCTGGATGATGAAGACTTTCTGGAGCTGTCGCCCTTCGCAGGTCTGGGTCTGCCATATGGGGACATTCCTTCAGCTGGCTGCCTGACAGGTTCGATACCCAGTTATGACAGTTCTGTACCGTGTTTTCTGTCTGGCCCACCTTAGGCCCTAACTCTAACCCCTAACCGCACTTCTATAGGTTAAGTGCGGCAATTCACTGTAATTACACTCATGATACTCTTTTTTTTAATTTCAGACAGCATTTTGTTTTTGTGCTATAATAATTCACCTTATTAAAAACCCTATAGCAACCTTATAAACCCTTTAAGAAGCTTAATACACATATCTCATATCACATATCTTTGTACTACCTATGTTTGTATGTGTCTCCAGGTATCGGCAGAATATGTGGTCTGTGGTGTGTATTCATTGCCAACGATGCCACGGTCAAAGGCGGCACAGCTTATCCAATCACAGTGAAAAAGCAGCTAAGAGCTCAAGAAGTGGCAATTCAGAACCGACTGCCATGTGTTTACCTGGTCGACTCTGGAGGAGCTTTCCTGCCACTGCAGGTTCTTTGCAAATACAGCAGGATTAACAAATGTTTGTAACCAGTTTTAATTCAAAATTCTTTTTGTTTGTGTGTGAATATTCAGTCAGAGATCTTTCCGGATAAGAACCAGGGAGGGAGAACTTTCTATAATGAAGCCATCATGTCTGCTATGAAGATCCCACAGGTAAAGAAGACAATCATCTACAGAACAGAATGGGCTGTGAATGTATTCACCTAGTGTCATATTTAATACAGAGTAAAAATAATCAGCAGCGTGAAATATTCATTTGAAATGTCACATTGTGTTTAAATTTGATCTGAAAAGAGGCAAATCTGCTTTTGACTTTGATAATTTCCTCATGAAAAATAACTAATGATCCTGAAGGTGTCAGTGGTGTGTGGGTCATGCACAGCGGGTGGAGCCTACATCCCCACAATGGCAGAGGAGGCAGTGATGGTGCACAGAATAGGCACCATATTCCTGGGAGGACCACCACTCGTCAAGGCTGCTACAGGAGAGGAGGTGACACCAGAGGACCTGGGAGGAGCCAGGCTTCATGCTGAGTATGTCCATCATACCCACCTCCATGGGAGGCAGATCAGTGTTGGTACAGTATGTCAATAGATTATCGTCTGAGGTCAGACAAGTTATTTTGAATAGAGGGTTATTTCATCAGGTGAACTCATCGTCTTGTTTCAGAGTGAGTGGCTGTGTGGATCATTTTGCCTGGGAAGAGGAGGAGGCATACAGTTACACCAGAAACATCATTTCCACCCTCAATTTCCTGCTGCCTGAGGAAGAGGATGAGGAGAAGCTGAGGAAGAGGAAAGCAGTGGAGGAGCCACTGTACAGTTCAGAGGATCTTCTGGGTCTCGCTCCTCTAAGTTATAAATACACACTGGATGTTAAAATGGTACAAAATACAGTTTGTTCTTTGCTGTAAGAACAGACTGTTAATATAACAGACTGTTAATATATTGACCAAAACACTATGTATCAATATGGCTGCAGGAAATTGTCAACTAAAAACTGTCAAACTATATCATTTAAAATCAAAAACACATAATAACATTAATTGTTTAATACCTCATACTGTTCATGGTTGTCTGTCTCACTGAGTTAGGACCCTAATATAAAATGTGGCTAGTTTTCTGCTTGTAAAATAAATTCCCATCTTCGAACCTTGAGATTTGAGCAGCACCATGATAGTTTTTTAAACCGGACCTAAACAAGACCAGCTGTTAATCCTGCCATGCTTTATCACCTGTTTTCCTCATAACGAGAGCACACTTTACACCATGTTCTGTTGAAGAAAGTAGTGATTGAGACCATTAACTCCTCAGAAAAATTATTTCTGATGTTATAAACCAAGTGAGAAGTAGAAGCTCATTTTCCTATTGATTTCCATTCAAATGAGTTAGGAGGTTAGGAGTTGGCCACCTGGAGTCTGTTCAGTAAATTGTTTTTCTCTGGTTGGACTCACCCTGAAAAGCAGAACACTATGTTGGATTTTGCTTATGCACACCATGGCTATGATGGTGTATCAGTAACTTCACTTATACACAGGTGGATTCTTTCTGTCTGTCTGTCCAGGTTATCAGTCGACTGACAGACGGGAGCCGCTTCCAGGAGTTTAAAGCTCGTTATGGAACCACACTGATCACTGGGTTTGCAAAGATACATGGGTAAAATATGCCCACTCCCTCTATTAATGAATTTCTTCTTCTGATTTTTATGTGATCCATAGATTTTAATCTCAAACAAAAGTATGTAATACTTCCCAAAAATTGTATTTCAATTTGCGTGGCATATTTATCTTGCACAACTTGGACTTTGCTCATTTACCAACTAATATTTAAAAATATTAAAATATATAAAGAAAGAGAGTTACAGCAGTCAGTTCCAGGAAGCAGCTCTTTTGATGATAATGATGATGATGATTAAAAGTCAGTCCAGAGTAGTCATTTTTAGAGAAAACCTTCCTTTACAAACTCAGATTTAACAGATAACTTAATTTAACTTTATTGAAATTACTTATAGATCAACAATATTTTTAAATTACACAGTGGTTACAAATGGTTTGGTGATCTGATGCGAAACTACTTAAGCTGAATCTTAGTAAAGCTATTATCAAATCTTATATAAATGTAGCTATGTCTACTTTAAAATAAAAATCATGCAGTAATCTATTTTTTTAACCTTTTATTAAAATATCTTCAAATGACATTTTGTCTATTAAAATCTGTCTGAAAAAAAGTGTATGGATATTTAAATAAATAATGTGTAAGTACATATATGTTTTAATTATTAATTATAATGCGTGCCTTTTTTCACTTGACCACCTGCCCCACAAAATGTCTGTGAATACCACTGATCCTGATATTTTCTGTTATCTGTGTACTGCATTAGCCACCTGGTGGGAATAGTAGCCAACAATGGCGAGCTGTCCTACCAAGCCGCCCTGAAGGGGAGTCATTTTGTCCAGTTATGTGACCAGAGGGACATCCCACTGCTCTTCCTCCAGAACACAGCACCTGCAGCTGCTCTAACACTCTCCGTGTCCAAGGTATTCACTGACAGTCAAACACGTCACATGCTGTAATAATATATTAAAGGTACATGCATTTAGAGACTGACAGTGTAAATGTGGTTTTTGAATATTGAAGTACTAAAACTAAAATACCTGACCAAAGAATGCTCCCGTTTGTCCAAATTGATATTTCTTAATGCACAAAGGAAGGTTTTTGAAAGAGAATTTACTGAGTGCAATTATGATATTTCAAGATTACAATAATCACCTATACAAGTTGACAAAATGACAAATTAAAGTTCTTTTTAATATATGTAGTGTAACATATTCTGTGTGTGCATCTTCAGGCAGAGATAAATAGTAACCGTCTGAAGGCTCAGGGATCGATGCTTTCTGCTGTAGCGTGTGCGTCCGTGCCCAAAATCACTGTGGTGATTGGTGGTTGCCATGGAGCTGACAGCTACACCATGGTGAGAGTCTCAATCCCTGCCATACACTAGACTTTAATTCATGATGTGGAATTTAAAGCTTGTATAATTAATTAATTTGTTTCAGAAACATTTAAGAAAATCTGCAGATAGGGAAAGTTGAAGAGTTAACTCAGTGTCATGGACTACAGCTTTAAATGTAAATAGCCCCAGATGTGCATATTTCACAAAAGACATTATCACGGGAGACCCAGGAGGCATCATTTGTTTTTTGTAGCGAACTGACAGACAATTTTTTTAATAAAAACTGTACTAATATGTTAAAGGGTCACTGCAGTTTCCAGGTTTTAAGCCCAGTATACATGTACAATTCTGGGCTGTCTTAGAAGAAAAATGCCCAGTGTGAAATACTCATGTTATTCTTGTGTCATTTGTGGTCCTAAGACAAATGTCGTAGAACCAAAAGTATGTTGTGACTGTGTCAGAAATTTATGATGACCATCTAACAGTGTGTGCCGCTAAGATCTTTGACTATTGACTATAACCAGTGAAGGTGTAACTTGAAATGACATAGTAATCAGTGCAGCACAGTCAAATATGACATACTTTGGTGTGATAGGTGGGATCTCCTGGTTCCTGGACCAGGAGATCCCACCTTTCCCACCTTTCCCATGATTCATCTTCTGCTGCTGTTTACCACTGGTGCATGCTAAATGATGTTACCAACTTTCATCTCACCTGACAACTTAGATCATGACTTGTTTGAGCCAAGTTAATTAGATCTCTGTCACACAGTGTGATTCATAATGACATTTGCTGAAATCTCAGTGTGTAAGAGGCATTAAGACAGAGTCAAACCCTCGCAAATGTGAATCCTCTTTCTCCCGCCAGTGTGGACGGGCATTTGATCCAAATTTCCTTTTCCTGTGGCCTAACGCCAGAGTGTCAATGGTGGCTCCGGGTCATTGTGGCTCTCTGCTCCCCACTGACACTGAGCACCAGCAGCAGGAGGACGACATGAACAAGAGATTAGAAGAAGAGAGTTCAGCTTTCTTCTCCTCTGCGAGGCTCTGGGACGACGGAGTCATTCTGCCTCAGGACACCAGGAAGGTCAAAAAATAAAACACATCAATAAGATTTCACACTTTCCCTCTTTTTCTTTTACTTTGTTCTCACGGTTGAGGTGTTTGTGTTTGTAGGTTCTCAGAGACTGTCTGGACATCATTAAACAGCAGACGTATCAGATGTCCACAGAAAAAGTGCAGTCGGCACTTCTTCGTATGTAGAAGCTTCTGTCCTACTCACTCTCTATGGACAAGACAAACATCTAGCCATCATTTTTGTTGCAGTTTGTTTCAGTGTTTTTCAGCCATGAAAAGTTGTGAAGGATACCAATGTAACTGATCTGTACCATCTCACTTTTTGGCATCTTCATTGTTGGGGTGTCCAGCACTTCGGTTAAGCACTTACAGGGTGGAGACAAACCACAGTGTATTGATTGGTCAACCGAGAAATGTCATTTGTGGGAGACAACAGGAAAGAAATGGAAAAACACAAAATGAACCATTTTCAAACATACTGGGCATGACGACAGAGAGAGGATTCAATCCATTTATGTTTCTTTTTAATATTTTTTAATATTGTATGATGGGCTACACATTGTTAGTTTTTTTTACACCCTAAATAACAAAGTTACAGTGGTTGGACAGATACCTAATGTGTACGCTTACAGACAAGACAGAAATATCTACAGCTGAAACTAAGAAACTGAGATTTGACAATCGTCAGTTGTCTAATTTAACATCATGTTCTGTTAAAAGGCAGCAACAAGCATTTAAAGCACATAAAGCAATAGATGAATGACACTGACAGATTTGATGTTTTTGTTTTCTTCAAGTTTGAACCACAATTACTGATCTAATGGTGCCTTCCAGTTGTAGTGGGGATTTCCAAGTTGAGGGAACCTTTTGGATTTCACCTCAAAAAGTTGGAGCATCCTCCCCAACCATGACATGTGATTTCAATATGACCGTATCGTGTTCAGTTTGTATCTGTGCAAACGTTGCTCCGCCAAATCCTGTGCAGAGTTTTAGTATCTGGTATTGCTAACATTAGCATGGTTCATCTGCACCCATATTTTATTTTTGGAACTTCTCAAGGAACATAGTCAACTTGGAGGTGACGTCGCTCCCAGCTTCGACTTCCAATGTTCTGTAAATGGGACACATCATTAACCCCTCAACTGGAAACAGTTAATATGAGTTCATATAAAAAACTACCTCCATTCACACCTTTGTTTAAGGAAAATAAACTCTGATGTCCACATTTAGTCTCACAACAGTTTAAACTGAAGGTTTAAAGGTAATATTCAGTATTTCCTGATGTCTTACTGTTTTTACTGTTAATGCATTGTTTAAAAAAATTATTGAATGTTGACAGTTGAAGGTCATCAAGTACATCAAGATAAAACTTCCAATATTGTCATCGTAATATTAAATATAGCTGCTCCAAGGCTATTTAGCCTCAATTCACTTCTGGGGGGTTCTTGTTTGATTTGTTTTTTTTTCCTTCCCTTTGGTTAGTCAAAAAAGAAAAAACACCAATGTGAGAAATTGTGCTGTGGAATTACAAATGAAAAAGGAATCACTGTATTATAGTTTTCTTGTTTGTATAAAATATACAAATGTAAATATATTTTTAAATTGCAAAACTAATCTTGCTGTTCTGCTTTTTTTTCATAATTCAACTATTGTAAAAGGCAGATGACCTAAAATAAAGATCAGTTCATGACTGCTTCTGAAAATACGTTTAGTTTCGTCTTTCTTTTACTTTATTTGCATAGTAACTGCATTATATATAATTAACTTGTTAAAGATTATGTCCTGATAAAGGTCAGCATGTTACTTTCCTGTTCATATTAAGATACTGCATTTTAATTAAGGACATACAAATTACTTTTATCTTATTAAACCGATGTAACTCCAACTATATGCAAAGCTTTTACTGTGGACAAAGCAAATGTAAAGTATCTACAGCAGATGCTGAAATTACTCTACCTTTAAAGGTTCATTAGTTTAAATTAACCTCAGTTTATACTTTCTATAATTGTTCATACATGTTGTATATTTGTCACCACCTGGGGGCAACGCAGCCATCTCTAACCTTTACAACAGTTACTAGAAGATATTGAACATTAAAGTGTGGCTGTTTTTTCTGGAAGAAAAAAATATCGCATGTTATCATCTTTGTTGTTTTCAAGGTCGTAGGAGAAGAAAAGTATAAACTGAATAGGCATTAACATGCACAGATTTATTGGCACAATTTAAATTCAAAATGTATTGTAGTATAATTTTATGTGCAAAAGGAAATCAGTTGTAAAAACCTTCACAAATATATTGTATGTTGTAAAAGTATTTGGTACATATTACAAATACAAAGACACTTAATTATGAAATACAGCTTTGCAGTCAATGGTTTGGCAACAGCAAAGAGAACGACTTGATCGCTGTCTTTTAAAAGGAATAGTTCAGGTTTTCTCATGTGTGGCTATAAGAGGTATTGACACACCATCATGCGAACAAGACACTTGTTAACATATACATTTTATTGTTACCATGGCTGCCACGGGGACATTACAATAGCCTCACCAAATAAAATCTGCACCTGTTTAAATCTAATATATATCACTGTTCGACATCCTGTAACAGGAAACTGAGGTCTGTAAACTGCTCACGCTCCTGCACCAAAGTCCAAACAGAAAATCAGAGTTTTTAGTTTGCATGAACACAGACAACAAAGGCTTTCAAACACTAAAATCACAACACATTATCTTAGATGAACTTACTTCCTGAAGGCAGCAGTAGATGAACAGTGATGTAAAAATTAGTGTGCAGGAACAAACAGGTTTAAAAATGTTGGTTTTCATCCAGGAAAAATTGTTAAACCACTAGAAAAAAAATTAAAATAAGATTAAGATATTTTTCATTCAAGAAGGTGTAAATGTTATTTGATGATCCTTTTGTTAAGCAGTTAAAGTCTGGTTTTACACGTGTTCCTGCTGGAAGTATGTTTTCAGAGAGTCCCAGGATGGTTCACTCACTCATGCATTGATAGTTTGATAATTTGTCAGTAACCCATAAAAGTTAACTATCACTTTAATATCTCAATAGACACGCATATCAGATATAAAAAAAGAAAAAAAAAAACCCCACAGTGGTCACTTCTAATAATGAATCTGCATTATTATATCACAATCAACAGACAACGCTGACAATCAGCTAACTCGGCATAAAGCGATACACTGATAACATGTTGATGCATGTTGTGAAACATATTGTATGCCCCCAGATTGGAGTCTAGCTTTAATATAGAGTTGTACTGTGTCATGCAGGTGAGGCTGAGCGCTGTGGTCATGGTTTGTAAGTGCCGTGCAGAGTCACGGGGATGATGGTGTCGACCTCCGCTCTGGCCAGTTCTGTCAGTTTCATGGCATCCAGCACCAGCAGGAAGCCCGGTCGCTCGGCACCAGGCTTCACCACGATACTCAGCAGCACCCCTGCAACGCCAGTGTCTCCATTAAAAACATGCATGAGATCAGGGAAATAAACGTGGCTAAAAAATTACGAGTTTGACAAATGCAAATTCAAGATTTTGAAGGCTTTTCACTGTATTATAAAAAAGTGACTGCTCAAGGTTTCTAAATATGGTGAATGCGTGCGTATTCTTGTTTGTAGCCTCTTTAGCAGAAACACAACCTTTGTCAGGACCAGTAGTCCTCATGTTGACCAAAACCTGGTCCTAATGAGGCAGAACCTCATTTTTGAGGAGTTTGTGGATAGAGTTGGGCATTAAATGATTATGATTAAGGTTAGGGACAATGGTTTGTTTAAGCTGTCTAAATGAATGGAAGTGAATGCAGGGTCCTATGAAGAATAGCTGGCGAATCTGTGTGTGTGTGTACCTGGTATTCTTAATATTGTGGGAACCTAAATCTGTTTACACAGTCACAGTATGGGGACAAAAACCAAGTCCCCATAATGTAAATTACTCCATTTTAAGGTGAAGAAATGTTTTAATGTTAGGCTGAGTTTAGAATCAGAACCGAATCAGAATCGGTTTTATTGGCCAAGTATGTGAACACGTACAAGGAATTTGGCTACGGTTCTTTTCCTTTGCTCCAAAATACAATTACACATACAGACATACATAGAATAAACATAAACTAAACATTATATACACCAAATTATATAAACATTATATGGACATTGAGCTGGAGAACTGCAGTATAGAATAAATATCACTTATAATATAAGTGTGTAGATCTGTCCGGTCTGTTTAAGTATGAGATATGTATTTATGTACTTAGGGCTCTCGTAATTATGGTTATGGTTAGACTAAGTGTCCAGGAAATGAATGCACTGTATAGGTCAATGCAATGTCCTCTGAAGTGATGGAAACCAGTGTGGGTGTGGGTGTGTGTGTGCGCACACGTGTGTCTCCTACCATCATCCTCCTCTGTAGCTCCAGGCGTTGGCACAAACAGTGGCTCTGATGGGTAACACTCCTCCTCCTGCCACACCCAGGTCTCTTTGGTTTGCACGTTCAGTTTGACTATCTGTAGCAGTTCAAAAACATAAATCAGCAACGGCATCATTTCTGTCACACACAGTTATATTCGGGCAGAGTTTCTCAGTCCTGGTCCTCGGGACCCACTGCCCTGCACGTTTTGGAGGTTGCCCCGCTCCGACACACCTGAGTCAAATGGTCAGCTCATCATCAATCTCTGCCAAAGCCTGGTAGTAACCCATTCATTTGAATCAGGTGTGTTGGAGCAGGGAATATCTAAAACGTGTTAGGGGGATAAGTTTGTGGCTAATGACTAATTTGAATGACTAATTTCATGATTTGTAATATTTAGTATATGGATGCTAGTCTAATTTTGTTGTTATTTTTTAAATTGGGGGCCATGTCCTCTGTGACAAACCTGGTTCTCTTTAACCGAGGAACATTTTTTCTGTTTGCAAGTTAAACAGACACAGTTTATCTCAGATGGCTTGTAATTGTGTCAACCCATGTGTATTATCTGTTTAATAAACATAATGTATTGACCAATCTGTCATGACCTGATCCAGTGGTACTCTACCTTTGGTTATGAGTTTTCTTTTTGTTTTGACATGTTTGGACTTTCCGCTGTATTTTCCGTGAGTTTGCAGTTGTACTGTTTTATATATATATATATATATATAAATTGTTTATATCATTTGCTGTTTTGCTATGTAGTTATATTTTTCTTTGTGCATGCTGTCTAGTTTAACATCTAGCATTCCTTCCCAGAGCATCTGATTAGCTTTAAATCCTGTTCACGTGTTTATCTTTGAGTGCTCGCACCTGTTCCTTATTGTTTCCACCTGTGTCTCATTGTCTCATCTTTGTTGTGCTCCAGTCCGTTTGTGTGTTCACAGTCAGCGGCCCAGTTTCCTCCTTCAAATAAATCTCTGCTCTTCTTGAATTCAGACTGTTGGCAACTGAAACCTCGCAGGCATCTCCACTGTTTGCCTCCTCCTCACCTCTGTGAAACCATATCACTGATTCTTTGTCTTCCAGTATCATATTAATATTTTTTATTTGCAGAGGATTGTATTTATATGTGTTTAAGTTCTGTCACCTCATTACTGATCACTAATATTTTTGAATGTTTTAATTTATATATATAAGAATGACCACTATTTTGCATCCAATATCAATAAGACACCTTTAAGCAACAGCCAATATTGGTTTAGCCTCTTTTTTGCCCATTCTAATCTAATTAGCTGTTAATAACAAATAATGATCTGATGGGCCATTTTATAAACAAAATGGTGGTGGCACATCTCTCTTAACAGTCACTTATGCTTATTAATATTTACAATTCCGGGCTTATATTAGATGTTGTTTTCCATTTTTTTCTGATATCTGATCCAGTGATTTTCACCAGTTTTTAGACTATAATACTGATTATTAGATCAGTTCATCCCTACCTAATACTGAGTCAGTGTCTGTGCTTCTCTGCCTATGGCTGTGTTCACTGTCCTACCCTGTCTGGGATGAAGTGGTTGAGCCCCAGGCCATAGGCGAACGAATACTTCTTCCCACGACATCGAGAGTAGTTTATCTGTGGAAACTCAAAGGCTGACAGACAAAGAGAGAGACGGACACATTAATACGGTGACCTGAAAGTCACTCATATATTGTGGTCTAGATTTCACTGTAAATGGGGCAAGTTGTCATTCAAGCACACCAGTCACAACTCAACAGGAAGAAGAAAAATGATATCCAGCCACTACTCATCAATGGGAACTGTATGGAGAGGGTCACAGACTTGCACCACATTATGGAGGACCTGACCTGAGCTGTGAACTCAGCGGAGCTGATGAAGGCGGCCCAGCAATGACTTTATTTAGAACAACTTACCCAAAAAACTGCTGGTGTCGTTCCATTATTGCCCGACCTACTCTCTCTCTGTGTGTGTGGTTTTCCAGCTGCACGGTGGCACAGAGGAAAACACTCCAGGGTGTTATTAAGGTCACCCAGAAAATCAGAGGCTGCCCTCTCCTCTCCCTGGAAGAACTGTACAGTTCCTGCTGCCTCAGATAAGCCAAAAGGTGTACAACTGTGTTTTTGTATGCATGAGCATAAGTGCTTCAGTGAGAGAGAGGCACAGTTGTGCGTGTGTGCGTATGTGTGTGTGCAGAGCCGTGTTTCACCCTGTCTTGGTCCAGAAAACAGGACTTCAGGTTCCAGCCAGATGGTGCCGTCACTGTGAAGAACAGCAGTAGCTGTAGTGTAGGACAGAGACACCAGGTTCTTCCCCTGCTCTTCCTGAATACACACACACACACACACACACACACAATCAGCTGGTTCTTACTAAATTCTTTCTTGCATAGGTTTGCACAGAGCATGTGAGTGAACAATGCTGCGGTCAGGTGGGAACAATTTGTGGAAACGTGTGGCTTCAGCTTCAGTAATTATATGATTACACCGTCAGCAGTTCGTTTCATTTGAATATTGTGCTGCTAAGATTGACAACCACTGCAGTTTAACTGACTATCACGACGCACCGCTCCGTCAATCTGTGGCAAATATTACTAAGACATCTTAGTGGAGCATTATCTGTGGCTACTCTTTTTTTATTATTTATTATTCAGTTTCATTGCATTGTCTGAACCACTGTGTTATTACTTTGTGTGTGACATTGATAATTTGTGATGTATTATTACGCAAAAAACAAAACAATAAGGATAAAAATGACATTTTAAAGATCAATATATTACAAACATTTGTATCATAGTGTTGTGGGCACTTGCTGTATGGTGCATGTGGTATATGGAAGGCCTAGTTATGACAAATAAATTATCTTGAACTGGACCAGTGTTTGGATGAGTGAGCAAGCCTAAGACAAGAGCACTTAAAAACGAAAAGAAAAAACAAGACATGAAATGAAAATTGAAAACATAGATAACCAGAAAGACAAAAATCACAAAATAAAATACAATTAATGCCAAATAACCACAAGAAGACACAAAATGAACACAAACAGATGCAAATTAACCTAAAACTAATTCAAAATGATCCTGAACAACTTACCCCATACCACAAATTGACAGAAATGGGCAAAAAAACACTAATTGACTAAACACACACACACAAAAAAACAAAACACCATGAAATTATCTAAAAAAAAAAGAGCAGAGGTCAAGTGACTCACAAAGACATATAGATGTAAACAGACCCAAGTATGTGTATATGTGTGTGCGCACACTCACCTTGTGTATATCCAGTGGCAGTACGTAGCGTCTGACCTCAGGCTGAGGAGCTTTCAACGCTGCCTTCTTCACCTCCTCCCACTCTTCCTTCAGGTTGGCCATGTACAGGTAATTATACACAAAGTCATAACTGCAGAGAGAAAAAGGCGGATAGATGGAGAGTGAGAGAGAAATTAAAAATAACACACACACACACACACACAAAATCATACTCACCCTTTCCACGTGCAGAGGTCGACGATGATGAACCCGTCGTCTTCGTAGGCGTTGATGTGGTGGAAGAGGTTGAATGCTGATGTCCGAAACTTGTGGCTGCTCATATAAGCAGCTGGGTCTTTTGTAGCCAAGTGGAACCATGTCTACAAACACACACATGCACATATGCACGGATATACAGTATGTATTCCTTATCAACAGAAATGTAAAGGCAGTCACATGCGATAAACACGCTCCCTTTCTATCCAAGACTCGAGCACAAATTCATATGAATAAGAATACATGTTTGTATTTAAAGCCCTGTGACATTCCTTATGGAGAGAGATAAAAATGATGCCAAACAAAAGGCTAAAAATAGTGCAATTCTAATTCCAAACCTAATATACACCTGCATTTGCTTATAAGACAAAGTGCTTCAGTCCATACAGCACATGTTGACATGTAAAGAGACACAAAATAACCGTGTCTTCTTTTTTATTGTTTCTATCTCTGGTTTAATGGCAGGGGCCTGTATCGCCTCACTGACTGCTGCCTACCCCCATGCTCTCGTTGGACTCAAAGCAGTCCATGTAGGTGGCTCCTCTGATGCTCCAGGCCGACAGGAACTTCAGCAGGTTGATCTTCACCGGCTGTTCCACAAACACGAAATAGTCACCCGTCATTCCGAAACTGCAGGGAGACAAACAGGTGGGCAGACACCCAAAACAGAGAGGGGAAAAAAAATGAAGAGTTTATAATATACAGTGAGTGTAAAGAAATAAAGAGAGATCGAGGTGTGGTGGAGTCGTGAGAAGACGAGATTGGTACCTGTGAACGTAGGAGGGTTTTAACCTCTCACTGCTGGGCAGCTGAACCACGACCTGTGATTTCTCCACGCGATCTGATTTGTCTGAAAACACATGGAGTCAGTGTTATAACTTTAAAGCACAACATTCTTGTGGCTCAGTCATGTAATTAGTTTCTTTATAGTTGACAAAACAATCTAATACATGCAGTATGAGGTGCATTCATGACCTGGTATTCCTGGGGACAGAAATGAAGTCCCCATAATGTAAATTACTACATTTAAACATTTTTTAAAGTTAGGATGAGGTTAGGGTTAAGGTCATGGTCAGGGTCAGGGTTAGGGCACTAGTAATTATGGTTAAGGTTAGAGGAAGTGTCCAGGAAATTAATGTAAGTCAATGCAATGTCCTCTGAAGGCATGGAAACAAGTGTGTGTGTGTGTGTGTGTGTGTGTGTGTGTGTGTGTGTGTGTGTGTGTGTGTGTGTGTGTGTGTGTGTGTGTGTGTGTGTGTGCGTGCGTGTCACAGACTCACCATCCTGAGCAGGTGGAATCTTGACGATGTTGTAAGCCAGACTCAAGTTCTTGCCGAAACAGTTACCAATGTTGTAGACTGTACCATCTGTGTCAGTGTGGGGGTGGGCAGTCACCCCGTTCACTGAGATGTACTTGCACAGGTCCACCTGATGTAAGGCACACACACATACATACAGATTGGGGAATGAGTAGTGACTTTCATCATTTGTAATGATCATTGAATGATCATATAACTCTTTTCTTACTTCAAACACAACTCACTGCAGCCACGTGGACAGGTCAGAAACAAAATCAGCATCGTATCTGTATATAATCAAACTAATGGGACACTGGTTCACACTGTCACTGTCCTGACTCCCCTAATGCTAGAGCTCAACAAAAACATTACAATTATCAGGAAACTTGAGGCTATTTAGAAAATCGGGAAAAGTAAAGCACTCAGCTCTGACCTTCTCCAACGTCTCCAGCGAGTCAGGATCAACCTTGGTGATGTAGTTGGTCTCTGTGACAGCGTAAAAGTCTTCTCCGATTGGATAGACGTTCACTAAACAGTTATCAGTCACTTCAATGCCTTTAAAGTACGTAAAGAATCTAAACACAAGCAAACACAAGGAACATAGGTGGTTAGTTGAGGTCAAGAGGGTTGGCTGATTTAAAAAAAAAAACAAAAAAAAAAAGTGATATTGTAAAGTTGCCACAAAGAACTCAGAGTAACTGTGGTTTTCTGAATTTAAATAAGTAAAGTCTAACACATATGAAGCAAATGAACAATCACAGTTCAACACTTGCCGAGCCAATAACTGAGTGTGGAGTGAAGGTTGGAGGTTTACCTGGAGAAGATGTTCTTGCAGGGGTCAGGGTAGGCAGCCGTGCCAAACTCAGTGATGACCACCCTGTTTTCAGCCATAGCGCGGACATACGCGTCTGATTGGATGAACCTGAACACAAAGATCACGCACATCATGGGCCAGAGAAGTGCCATTTTTCTCTAAAGATTGTGAAACACAACGTTGATTCTGCTCAGTGGGTTGAAACGATGCACTGGTTCCCTGGGGGGAGATTGACAAAACTGTTTTGTGGCACCTGTGTCTGATTACTGTTTTGGTCTCTTCTAGCAACATTCCAGTCGGGATGAATCTGCACGGATCGGCATACCTCTCTACACTCACAATAAATCAGATGATGTTGTTAAAAAAAATGTGCTGCAAATGTGGACGCGATGATGAGATACATGTGACATCAGGTGAAAAGGCAAGATCATACATGCTCGCTATGAAATTATCAATGTTAGAATTTCAGGACCATACAAGTTAGGACCAGTGACAAACCCTATAAGCCCATGGTTCTCAAACTGTGGTACGCACCACCAGTGGTACATAAGCTTCCTCTGGTGGTGCTTGGAGAAAAATCAGAAATATTCATCATCAGGGTTTGTGATCGGAGTGGAGCTGAGGACTTTTTTGACCAGACTGTGTAGAAAATAAAACAAATAACAGAAATTTGTAATAAATTAAATAATCATAATTAGAGTCACCTTATTTCTCACTCCATCTTGATCTTAATTCACTATGCCAGTGTCTGAAGTGTATGTGAGGAAGAGGAGGATGATGATGAGAGAGCAAATGATCTTATATCCTCCTGTGAAAAGTGCGCAGCTGACTTTGCTTGTCCTGTTTACACAACTGCATTTTAACGTTGGTGATAACGGTGTTAGTTTTTCCCGCAGGTGGTTTGAAGAGTTTGAGAACCACTGCTGTACCACCACTGAACCACCGTTCAGTTTTGGTCAAGTAATACTTAGTCTTACTTCCTGTAGTAGGTGACCTGCTCGTTCTTCAGGTCAAACTTGTGTATCAGAGCCTGTCCGTCAAACATGTGCAGGAGCGGTTGACCTCCGACCTCAAAAAGACCTGGACCCATCCTGAGGAGACTGCCGCTCAGCCATGACGGTATCACACCTGCACGCATGCGCAGGTGTTAAAGATGACAAGATATCATGACCCAAATCATTCTAGAAATCGTGATAATAAATATCTGTAAATCATTTTGAATTGGTTAAATAAAATCAAACTTCCCTTTAAGTAGGGTTTAAAATGATATATGTTGGAAAATTGTGCAAATATGTTTGGACTGACCCCACCCCAGTCTTTATCATTACCGACGCTTTCATCCTCACGATAAAATCTTTTTATTTGTCATTCTTTATCGTTTAAAAACGATAAAGAGTATTTGATCTTATCGTGTGTCTGTGACTGTTTATGTGTGTGTGTGTGTGGTGGCACGTGGTCACACCAGTGATCTTTGCAGGAATGGGTTTGTTCAGCTCCTCCACTGTCTCAAAGATCTTCTTGTAGCCTGCAGCAGGATGCTCCACTCTGGAGAGGAAAAAAATGGATTAAAGGGACATTTCTGCAACATAACCAAGATGGAGAAATCTTTTTTTTTTGTTTTGTTTTGCTACAGTTCGCTCCAGTCGAGTCACTCGGGTTGATTTAAAAACAACAAGATTAAGATGTTAATTACTAACTAACTATCTATCTAACTATCTGATTCAGTGCTGGTAAAATGCCCACCACTCATCTTCTCAACTTCACTGGAAAATCTCTTAGGGCTGGACAATATGGACAAAAATAATCAAATAATATAGATATAATTATCACAATAATATGTCAGATAATTAAAGATTAACGTAAAAGCTGGAAAAACCAATTTACTGTGGTAACTTATTTAGGGACAGAAGCCATTAGACATTCACATATCAGGCAAAACATTTAATAGCAATTATGTGTGTCTCAAAGTGTGTCATAAACATATCAATACAAATTGGACCATTGTTTTATTGATACTGAAGAAATGTCTATTGTAATACATTGTATATTGTTTCTAAAACATTGCCCAACCCTTAAATATTTTTTTAATATAGCCTTGGAGAATAAGACTGTTGTTTCTTCATGACTTGATAACACAGAATATACAGCCGGAACTCTTAAGAGTTATTGTGTTTCTCATTACTGCGTCACGTTTTCAACCATTTGCAGTACAAAACAAAAAAACCAGTGCACCATCTTAAACCTACATCACTGAGTCCTTATGAAATCTTGTTTTTCCTCACTAAATGATGCCTGAAAACAGCTTCTGTTGATTTCATCGTTGGAAACAAATGGATTTGAAGTTTTTGCTTCAAGTAAAGTTGTTAAACACAAACAGAGAGAAAACATTAAGAAAATAAAAGGAGAGTGTGACTCACCGGCTGACCATGCTGCTGTTTGCTCTTCACTCTCTGAAGTCACAGATTTCCTGCAGTTAGAAACTGAGCCCCTCTCCCTTTATCCCCCCATCCACCCCTTTCTCATTCCTCCTCCTTTTCCATACCTTTTCCCTCTCCTACTCTCTTCACTGCCTTCATGCCCTCCCCTCTTCTAGCCGTCCTTCCTCCTCCTCCTCCTCTGGCACTGAACAAGTCAGCTTTGTCTCCTCTCCTTTCAGCCGTCTGGCCCTCAGCCTCATGCTGAATGTTCTCCAGGCTCCCAATCCTTTGTACACAGAGGAGCCCAACCTACCAATGATGTGGGTCAAACTAATAAAGTCGGTCTTTAAGAGCAACGTGTTGGTGTTGTTTTACTTGTAGATGTAGGAGTAGAAGGAATTGCTTCTAATTAGTTCCAGGCAGCTTTGAGAAACACTGTGAAACTATTTTAATTAGCAAAGTCTGGAGGAGGAGAGAACAGCAGCGAAGGCAGAGGAGAGTGAACGACTACAGCGTCTCTTTTTGTCCTTTTTGTCCAAGTGGTTTCATTAACAAGGGTTAAAGCATTTTATATATATGTATATATATATATATATATGATTCTTTTTTAAAATAATTTAATATTTCCTTTTTATGTGGCTTGCAGCATCAATTCTCAATTAAAATAAAAATAAAGACAAATGTTGCTCTATTTTCTAAACTAATATCTATAATTTGGACATTAAAGAAGAAAATCAAACATTAACTTTGTATGAAACCTGTTGAAAGTCTTTTACACATCTGCATGACTATGCACTTCTTGAAATAAATAATGATAAAAGTACTAAATTCTCCACTGCAATTTTTTCCCCCAATCATTACATTGTACAATTAATATCATATGCATTATTGTTCTCTATTATGTTAATATTTGATACTTTTTCCTTTATTTTGTATATTTTTACTGCTTATTTTTGTTCACGCTCACTATCAATTTTTTAAAACTTGATCGGACATTAACATGCTCAAGGTACAGCTTTCATATCCATCACGACCATTTGCAGTGCATGTAATACTGTTGTTAATATTTTACACATAGACACAAAATTATAGTGTAAAGGTGTAAAGGGGGGCAGAGTCACATAAATAAAACAGCTGAACAGGTTTATTTCCCAAGACTTTGCATAGTAAACAATGTAGGCGTGTAATATACTGTACATGTCACTGCTGTGGAGCATATATATGGTTACACACACACACTTAATCTGAGGTATAGACAAACATGCATATCAGGTTAGAACACAATACTTCATATCGCCCAGGAGAAATATAAAAAAAAGTTTTTGTCTGTTACATTTTCTCACACATTCGACATGACATGAATCTAAAAGGTCCAGTTTGTGAAATCTGGGAGTGCTGATGGGAGAAATGAAATACGCCGCCCATCAGTATGTTTGTATAGGTATAAAACTGCCTTACGGAGGCCGCTATCTTGCACTACTGTTTTGAACAGCTGTCTGAACAGAAAAACCAGCTACAGTGTGGTTTTTCTTGGAAGCTTACTATGCAAACCAAGAAAGCGGGACTTCATTTCAGGTATGCGAAGGCCACCAAAGTTCCCTGATAAACTTGTGAAAAAGAGATTATTTCACACTGGACCTTTAATGGATGCTTCTTGACATCAGCCTTTCAATAAAAGCACAAAAACAGCAAATACTGCAGAGTTTAAATGACTGATGTTGCAGATGCCACAAAAAACAGATGTATGAGCTTTAGGAACCGTTTCCCCAAAATATGAGAGGTGTGTGCTGGGACTTTTGTTTGGGAGTCAAACAGGAATTAAATAATTATAAATTAACTATGTCATGATTGACATGAGCTTGCTGGCCATTCACAATGCCCAAAAATCTCAAAACCCTCTAACAGTACCTATAATCTATAATAGAAAACACTTTGTCAAGTATTTATATATACGTTAAAAACAAAGTTAATATGACAAGAAATACTTTAAAGATAAAAAAAAAAAACAAACACATTTCTAGCACTTCTCCCAAATGACATCATAAATTAATTAGTAATCTAGTTTTTACCTGGTGGACCAGTGATCCAAGACTTATATTTGTCTCAACTCACTTGTTTCAACTAACACACACACACACACACACACACACACACACACACACACACACACACACACACACACACACACACACACACACACACACACACACACACACGCACGCACACACACACACACACACCAATGTTAGCTAACAACACAGAAGAAAGAATGCACATAAAATTCAGAGCTTAACAAAAAGAAAATGGTAGAAACAGTCTGTTTATCTGCCTTCATCATACTTCAGCTGTCAACACATACACACACACACTACTAACACACACACATCAACCACGGAAAAGTCTTCCGGCCTGCATTAGCTCTCATACAATCCCAACTCAAAAGGAATAACAGTGTTCCAATGTAACAACATAAAATTAAAGGCTGCAAAGAGAAGAGAGACTTTCTTAGATCTCCTCTAAAGAGTGCGGCATCAGTGCAGAAACCATGTCACATAAATGACGTCCCACTGTGGACATCATAATAGTTCAGTTCCTGATGCTGAAAGCTTTGGTCTTCTTGATGTTAAGGAGTGCAGGTTTAATCTTTGGTTTGTTGTCGTCCTTGTTTTCTCTGTCTGAAGAGGGAAATCGCCGACTGTAGATGTCTGGATACTGCTTCTGAAACTGGAAGAAACGGTGACCAAAAAAAAACTTATGTGATTAATTGACTGCAATTATACCTTTCTGTGTATCTGTCTTAAGTAAATATCTATGAGGGTTCACATCATTACAGCGTTACCTTCATCACCTGATTGCTAAAACTCTCAGATTTTGATTAACAGACATCTAGTGTTGACACAACACACTGCTCCACTTCCATCCAGTTAAAGTGCACAAGATGTGAAAACGCGAACAAAGGTTTTGACTGAGCAATCGAGGAGTGCTGCATTACCTGCTTCAGTTTCTTGCGTCTGTTTTTCTCACTGATGTTTTGGTCCGTCAGAAGGATCTCCAGTAACTCCTCCATGGCCTCCTGGGAAGACGTCTGCTTCTGCTGTTCAAACTCAGCACCACTAATCTGACGGCAGAAAGCGAACACAGGCACAGGAGCATAAACTGGATCGTCACCATCTAGGTGAGGGCCACTGTCAATGGGAACCTGGGGTGAGGGAAAGAAAAAAAACAACAACATATGAATGACTGGACTGATTTACTGTAAAATTCAAGAGCATAAAGACAAAATCCAGTTTTGTTCACCTGCTCTGCTTTTGTTTTGTTTGGTAGTAAAAACTTTGGCCTGGTTACTTATTGGTGGCTGATATTAGGAATTTTGTCAAGTATCAGTTTTACCGTTTTATGTTAACAATCACTGTTATTATTATCCAATTACACTTAGCTCAGCTGCCGTCTCTACTCTGGGCCATTTGCTTCCACACTTTCACTTGATATATATAACATAAGCTAAAACTCTAAAAGTCTAAACAAAGTAATTTGTTGGAATTTGTAAAATACAAACTTTTGACAGACTCTCATTTTAACTCTAAATGCATATTGGTTCTATACTCTCAGTTATCTGCCTCATTAAAGTGTACCTAAACACCCTCTTCTGAAGCTAATTCCACCCATTGTGGAAAATGCCAAGAAGTGGGCTGAGAGCTGAGTGGGAAGCATGGTCTGGTGTGTGCACACCAAGCTGCAGCTGTGTGAGGTGCTTGGGGTGATGAACCCCTCGGCTGCTCATACCACACTTGATAAAGGTGACAAAGCAACAGCTCCTGTGTTTAAAAGGGGGAGGAGTCTAGGACAACAAGCCTTGTGCTGGTTGGACAAGAAAGTGTGTGTACCATTGAGGAAAACCAGATACCCATATACACTACAGTGGTTTAGGGATTTAGTTACACTTTGATGAGAGATAATCTTTATCACTAAGTGCAGGGTGTACCTGTGCTGTGCGGAGATACTGTATGTGGTCATTGATGGCACTAAATAGGTACTCTGGAACTGAGAGGATGCTCTGTTGGTGGTCCATTAGAAAAGACACCAGCCTGGTGGCTAACAGTTCATCCAAATCACACTCCTCAGCGCTGCCCAGGACACAGCCTGAGAAGGTGTGGACCATCTGGGTAGGGAGAAAAAAAAATCAACATCCACTAAGACACACAAACAAAAGCGTAACTTTGAGACACTAATTACTCACCAGTGTTCGTGTGCCGATGGCAGGGTGGAGGCGAGGCATGTCTACATTCTGACTGATTCGTGACATCATCCTCATGAGGAGCTGCAGCTTCCTGCGGGAGGCAGGAGGGAGGAGGAGGGTGCAAAGCTGCAGAGCTTCAATGGCTACACGCTCACACTGAGGCTGGATGAGGCCTACACACACACACACACAGTTATGCAGTAATGATCACATTCACAGGTAGCTCTGTGTATTAAAACATAAAGCAGTAGTCTTTAGTACCCTAACCCTTTTAACCCTTCATGACCACATTCATCCATTCATTACTGCTACATCATACCTGCTAGATCAGATGAATGGTGGATGAATAGATTAATGACAGGATTAATAATTTACACTACAGCTATGGTGCAAGATGAGTCAGGTGGGATTTATATAATGACATGCTTTTAAAAGCCTGTGCATTCTTGTTTTTGCTTTTACTTCAGGATAGATAGTATCAACCCAGCATGGACATCACTGTGTACTTGGACATTTCAGCAACAGATACATTCATCAAAGGACAGAATGTTGAAAATACTCCACATAATATATAGAATATGTTCTTTGCAACATGTAACACCAGATGTTTATCCTGAACTTGTGCTGTGATTGGTGGCAGCCATGCATTTAGTAGAGATTATGATTTTCATTTATAGATCTTGAAGCAGTATTTACAGTTGCACTAATTTCAGTTCAATTTCAATGAGATGTTTCTTGATAAAAAAAATGAATGTTGCTTCTTTGTGCCACCTGATGTTGCTGCAGAGAAGATAACTGTTAATCCATTTTTAGTTTGTATTTTCAACGTTCTTCCTGTATAATACATTTAATGAATGTATATGCAAGAGTAAAATGGCCAATCATTGCAGGGCCAATGCAGAATTCAACAGTTGCGTTGGGGCTACCTGGTTTACTGCCTCGTTTTATGATTGTATGCACTATGCTAATACAACACAATACAACCCCCCAAAATAAAATTATTTCCCAATCATCTTTTAATCAAATATCAGCTTCAGAATTAGATTTCAACAGCAATTGTGGTCCTAAGTTAAAACTTAACATTCATGTTGTGGTTAGATGTTAATTGGAGTTAGTCTGATTAGACAGACGAGCAGTCAGACAGATAGAGGGTCTTACTGTGCTCAGCTTTAGGTGGAGGGGGTTGTGAGCTGCTGCTGGACACAGAGACAGGACGTTTGAGCAGTGACGTGGGTCGAGACGGCTTGCACATGTCCAGAGAGCTAAGGCAGCGCCGGACAACAGCAGGAGCAGGAGGCATCCAGAGATTAGAAGTACTGGAGGCGGGTCTGGGCCCACTGGGTCCTGTAGCAGCATACGACTCTTGTGCTTTGGCCACAGCAGTTGAAGACAAGAAGGAGAAAGGATGATGGGAAGAAGAAGAAGAGGGAAGATAGGAGGACACCGAGGAAGGACGTGAAGCTGTGGAGGAGTGTTTCGGGTCTGCAGGAGTGTTTACATTGAGGCAGCTGGTTGTCCGACCCTGCCAGTTGGTCTCTTTGACTTCTTCTTCCCTGGCTTCTACAACAATGTCCAGACAGCTACCTACGCTGCGCGGCCGCAAGGGATGCAACCTCTTTGTGACAGCCAGTCCAGATGTGGGAACTACAGATAGTCTATTTCTGGTTGTACTTCCTGAAGCATTTCCACAAGTAACAGCAGATGCTCTGGATACAGATGTGAAGTCTGAATGACAGTGGGGTGTTATGACTGCAGGACAATTGTCCTGGCTTTTGCCACTGAAGGTGCAGGATGCCAGGCTGTCATTGGACAGAAACAGTGGCTGTCGGCTGAGAGGGGCAGCGTCATCGAGGATGGTTTCTAGCGAGCAACTCCTGGTTTGAGGTTTCATGGAAACAGCTGTACTCAGACTCATGAGGCTGCCACCAAACTGAACTTCGCCCGAACCACCTCCTCTCAGTGCCTCCAGCCGTGACTGCAGTTTCCCGCCAAGCACATCTCTCATGGGCGATTCTGTCTCATCACATGTCCCTTGACGGAGAAGAGACAAGAGGAGACACTCTGTGGAGCGAAATGACGTCTTGGCTGGAGGCGGGACTGAGGGCAGGTCAGATTTCTTGCGTTTCCCACGTTGCTGTGTTGGTGTTGCAATGTACCCACAAAACACTGAAAGTGGAAGTAGACAGACAAGCAAGAGCAGGCAGGGCCAAGCACAGCAGGTGGAGTGTCAGTGCGAGCAGGCAGTAAGGAGGAGGGAGAGAGATGAGTTAGGTTAAATCATCACTGCACAAACAGAACAATCTGTTGGTCAGAGAAAATGCATAAAACAGAGCGCGAGTAAAGCTGCTCATGTCACTGTTAGGAATCCAACAACCAAAACCTCTGTTAGGTGTCAAAAGGCTCTGTTAGAGGTCAGATCAGATATAAACAAAGTGGAACCAAAATGTCAACACTGTCAAATGAGATCCTGGGGAAAAATGGTGATGTGATATTTGAGTGTCACTCCATTGTACCACATCAATAACTGGTTTCTCAAAAAGATAATAATGCTAATATGCGTTTTACTATATAAGAGTAACAGGTAGTAGAGCACCTACCCAAGATGTTGATAAACAATTCATACAGTTCGAATGTGAGTAACGGCTGTGGGAGGCTGTAGAAGTAATCAGACACCGTTTTGAAGACATCTCTCTCAAAGCCGGGATAGGAAGGCTGTGCACTGTCGTACTTTGGCCCTGAAGATAAAAATAGCAGTAAATTCATTAACGCAACATAGACTTAAAGTCTTAAAGTCCTAACTTACCACAGAGAAATCAAAAAGTATTGAAAATAATAAGTGCAATTGTAATAAGTGCATGTGCTTATCTTTAACAGAAACTGAAAAGTGATAGGATTGTAAAGAATAAAACAAAAGTAATGCAACGATAACATATGCATTAATTAAGTACTGAATAAATTTAGTATTTTGAGTATGACTGTCAGCTTATTAAATGTGATTATATTCTGTTTCTTTGCTCCTTTATGACAGTGAACTAAATATCTTTGACAAATTTTTCACCATTTTCTGCTGAACAAGAAAATAATCAACAAATGAATTAATTGTGCAAAATAATGTGTCAGTTCATTAATTTATTTTTTAGAAAATTGAACAAGTGGTTTGCTGCTACTCACAGTTGGCCAAGCTCTTCATGGCAGACAAAACCCAGTGTGGAAGGTCATCTAAAAAGATGAATGACTTATTAGACTGCTCACCAGATACAGTAGATCATATTTAAACCATGTAAAGATGCTTGTATTTACAGGCATCTGGCTGTAAGAGAGGCTCAATAGAGAAGACAACAAATGTATTTTAAAGTAACATACTGGTCTTGTCGTCCATTGTGACCACTCCATGCTTGTTGACTTTGGTCATGTTATGAATGATGTTCTGTGGGTTAATGTAACGCTGGTTCAAAACCTCATCAAGTGATGCAAGACCCAGAATCCTCTGCAGGCTGAAATATAACATAAAACAAAAACATTAGTCACACAGAAAAATGATCAGAATCTAAACTGAAAACATCTTCATGTGTTGTATATAACTATTTGTTACGTATATGTGTTTATACTGGGTTAGAGTGATGTCTCTCCAGATTTCTTGTTCGTCCTCCAATGTCAGCTCTCGTCTTGGCACCTGCCGCTCTCCTATTGGCTGATTCTCTTCTCCTGCTTGGAGGGCAGGATCAACATTTTCCTGAAATTGGCAAATATAAAAAAAGTTAACTACTGTTACATAATTGTTTTATTTGTTACATTTTAACCATGTTTTCAAAGTGGCACTAAAAATGTTAATATTTGTATGCCGCATACTTTATCTGAAAACAGGGTCTATCGAGCAATACTATCAGATCCGAGAGCGTGTTTGTGTGTATGCAGCGGCAGCAAAGTGGTGGGCGGGTGCAAGAATTTATGCTGTCAAACTGGTGAACAGCTGCTCTTAGCAATAGTATTCATACTAAACATTTTCATGGACGTATCTTTGTGTCTGCAGCCATGCTGCAACTTATTTTTAATCACCCTTACTTAACCAGCACAATGTTGCCATTGCGTTAGTTAAATACAAATCACCTCCTCTGTGCAGCACAGTAATGTCAGTGGATATAAGATCTAAATACAGCTATATGGAGAAACACAGAGATGTGTGGAGCTTATTGGCTTAATCAAAAATTAGACAATAGTTTGACTCTATAACTGGCATTTCAGACAACAGATTAAAATATATAATTGACTGAAACAATAATTTACATTCACTCAAGCTCACCAGTGTCTCCTTTTCATGTTTTTTCACACTCCTAAACCTGAAGTCCTTTAATGAAGGTCGTTTCTTTATGGAGTTGGGGGCTGAGGCTGAAGCTGTGGCTGGACAGGGAATGGGTTTTAGGGGAGAAGTGGAGGGGAATCTAGGAAAAGAAATAAGAAAAAGCATTGACAATGTAAGGTTAATTTTGGGAATACAATCAACACGGCTTTTGTAAACAAAGAAACAAAATGTCTCACTTTCCATAGTTTTGCAGAAAGTGACTGAAATCTCTGCCCAACCTGTAAAGTGAGTTGTTGTCCTCCAAATCCTCTGAGCCCCAACGACCCTTCACATCTTCAATAACGTGGTTCTTCAGAAACTTCTTCAGGAGCTGCAAGGTCTGTTGCCTGGTGACATCAGGGCCAAAATTGCTGTTGCTGCGGAGGAGCTGATGCAGCCAATCCACGGCAGCAGAGGCTGTGAAGCATGAGGCATGGTTGCGGAAGTTTTGGCGATGTTTCCTGAGGGGCATACCACTCCGAAACAGACGAGTGACTTCATTCCACTGAGGGAAAACAAAAAGAAAGTTTGGTATTTGACTAACCTGTTATTATCAAACAGGCTTGACATTGTTGTCACACAATCCAGTTACAGTGGTACAGTGTTTGTCATTTTCCACAATTTTTACTGGTTTCTTCAACCTTTACTCAGGAGCAAAATATTAATTGTATCTGATCTGACATTTATCATGATAATTACCTAAGTGATAATCTGAAAGTTGTTTTATTAAAATATTTTCTGCCATACAGCTCCAGAGACCAAGGCAGTGCCAAGATTAACTGTAATTTCATGGAGTATGAGTCCCAAAAGATTCTCTATTAAATTTCTATGGTCTCCCCCAGTGTTCACATTGAGTTTTTTTTTTTTTTTTAAATAAAGTTGTTTTTTTCTGGAAAACAAACATGATCAAAGTAGATGTATGATTATTGCAATGTACCTGAGTTTCAACCTCTAGTTGGGAGACAGGAAACCAAACAAAGGCATCACAGACTAAAAACATTGTACAAAATATTTGTTGGAACAAAACATGAACTCTTTTGAACAGATCTATACTGGTTTACAAAATCAAAGAGATTTATTTATAGATCATTTATCACTGTGTCCTGCAAAAACACATTTGATGAGATTCACGAGGGGCACTAATGTAGTCAGCGTCTAATATTTATTACAGACACTTGAGGGATGTATTCTTCAGCTTCAGATAATTTTTCAGTGTAACCTTTTATCTCTAGCCATGTCTTATATTCAAAAATGTAGTGTTTATTTAATTTTTCGCCTCTAATTATTTTTTTTTATATATTTGTGATATGTTGTTACATTTTAAAGCAACCATATAAGAATATAAAAACATACTTTCATAAAATGTATACTGTAGGTATGTGTGGGGAAAAAAGGAACAAGAAAACTGTATTTACTACCTTAGTAAAATATGATTTGATGTCACTTGGTATACATGTATGCAAATGTGAGCGTATATAAAAAAGATAATTGCAATTAAATATGTAGTAAACAGGTTAAAATATATAAAATAAACTACAGACAGGTTTTAATAACTATAATCTGTATGAAAAGCTATGACGTTATAAAAACGTTGTTGTACAGCAAACTTCGTGTTTTCATTCAATGTTATAGTTATGTATTAATATTAATATTAAAATTTATTAATATATATATTGTGATTTGTTTTTTATTGTTTATTTGTTTCGTGTTCCTATACTGTATTATCTTACATGGTTACTGATGGAAAAAAAACTTTACGGATTTACGAATTAAGTAAAAATGACTGGTTTACAATAACATCGAAGCACATCTGTCACCTTTATCCGCATCATATGTGTCTCTGTTCACATGCACTGTATGTGACAAACGAGTAAAAACAAGGCCTGTGAATCTACCAAGAATCAGGGAAACATGGTGATTAAAGTCTGAGAAAAGTCTCACACTGACCAACTCTGTGAGTATCTGGCTGTAGAGGAAAGAAAGAACACTCGTAACACATTTAAACAATGCGTTCGGGAAGAACAAACCCTGCAATAAAGTGTAGTGTAAGGCGGGTTTCCCACATCCACCATTCATTAGCTCCTCACTAGCTCTCTGCTAGCCAACTTCACCATTTAAAACTTACCAGTTTTGTGGCTCGGTACGGTCCAGGGGTGATAATAACATGGGAACTCATGTTTGTTACAAACGGCGGCGCTGGCGTTTTCACCACATCCGACGAGAGCATGAGAATAAAATATCCATAACACAGACACGGCTTCAGTTGGTGTCACTATGGACGACTGGCTGCTCGCCTTCTGTTCAAAATTACCAGCAGCCGTCTCCTCGCACGGGATTGGACAACGCACCTGGTCATGTGATTAGATTGGAAGCAAAAAGGGGCGGGACCAAAACAAAGGGCACCATTGATGCGAAGTGGTTGTTGTGACTGTTGGAGCCTGTGTTCGGGTGAGAAGGACCACAAAAATACAAATTATTATAGATAATTAAGATAACCATGGTACACAAGTGACCCGAACGTGAATCAACACTAACTATGAGGAATTGCCCTACTATGGTTAACTGAATGGGAGGATTAGGCTTTTAAAATGTAGAGTAAAAAGGCTACATACAATATTCTCATGATTTACATGGGCTTTGGTAATCAAAACAACACTGAATAACATTTACCAGGGGTTGTAGCTTGCATTATTCCACTCTTAAACCATTCTACTGCTGTTTCTGGTACAGCGCTTGTCACAAGTTGGCTCACGTCAGCCCAGCTCAACCCATTTTCCTCCCTTTTACCCATGTTTACTACCTCATAAATATATAATCAAAACAACAACAGAACAAACAAGAAATGCTGTGAAAAAGTACTTGTTGCACTGTGGCTATTTTGACATTTTAAGGAGAAGCAGCAGGGCATCAGTGATCATATTAAATGGTAAATTGTTTATATATTTAAAGCATTGTTCTAGTCTTGATGACTACTCCAAGCTGCTTTACACTACCATTTTGCCATTCACCCATTCACTTACACTTTTATACAGCACATATATGTGCCGCATGTTTTCTGTGACCATTCACACGCTACCGGTACAGCAGTCAGGAACAATGTGGTGGTTGAGTATTTAGCTCAAGAGCACATTGGCATGTAGACTAGCTGATCTGGGAATCGACCCCACAGCCTTCCAGAAGAAAAGGCGACTCGCTCTACCACTGATGTACTGTTCTGTTCAGCTTAATTTAAGTCAAAACAGTATGCCAGCCAACCAGCACACAACTGAAACTGAGGAAGCTAAATTAAATTCAGCCTTGATTCATTTTATTGTTTACATTTATTTTTGAAATGGCTGCTGTGCAAAGACTCTTTGGGCCCTATTTGGTGAACTCCAGTTTGACTTTAATCAGCAGCAGTGTTAGTGATGCAGTTGTGGTGCGGTAAACTCTATTGTATTCACAGATGCTTTCACAGTGAATTTACATTAGCATTACTTAAATGGTAACGGGGGTGTAGTGAGGGAAAGACAAAAGGACAGAGGAGGTTAGAGACATTTTCAAAGGAATAGATGGTTGGAGGTTGGGATGACTCCAACTCCTACTATAGACATGCTAATGTCTGCAAACACTACACTAACATCTGTAAAACACATCCAGATTTTTGCTACTGTAACCTTGCTGCTGTTGCTGTTGTAGGTGTATCTATCTCCATGGTTCACAAACTCTGGTACGTGTACCACCAGTGGTACTTGAGATTCCTCTGATAGTACTTCACACTGCCAGTTCTGCTGGGAATTTTCAGTGAGGGCCACCAAAATGCCAGGACCGGCCCTGGACGAATTTCAAATAATTTTAGACCATTTCTCTGCAGGTGGTTATTGTAATACTGAACTCATGAGCATGACTGCCCTCAGCTGGTCATCAGGAGTATCTTCCACTTTATGTTTCTCAAGGCAAATGTTGCACTTTTCATTCCTCAGTATTTTTACATGATACATTTGATATCAAATATATTTGCTATTCGAAATTCAGCAGTTTTATGTGTGTCTTTTTACTTTTACTTTTTTATTATTTCTTTCAATACCTGTCTCATAGCTTTCTCAAAAAAAGGTATTGCAAATTTATATTGACAACAACAACAAAATCACAATAATTTCATCCAATTGTGGGCAACTTAATTTTAAAACTATTTATTTGTTTAATTAAGTTAGATGAAAACATTGTTTATTTCACAGTATGGTAAATAGATTGACCACACTATTGTTAGAAACTCGAACCAAAGTACTAACTTTTACACAAATACAAGAACTTGTAGTTACAAGAAACGTCTGAAATAATAACATAAAAATATATAATATACAAAAAAATCATTAGTTTATATTAATTCTCAAGCTCATTGACGTTGGTATTATTGTGTTGTACAAAATCTGCCGTGACCCGGATTCGAACCGGGGTTGCTGCGGCCACAACGCAGAGTACTAACCACTATACGATCACGGCGCGCTATTGCGTCAGATGAAGATACGCGAGAATTCAGTATGCCATTAAAAGGTGTAGTACTCATGTATTGTATGTGTATGTCAAACACTACTGACCGGGAACGTTCACGTTGAGGCAAAGGTCGTACATGTAGACAGAACTCATCTACTTGATTAAAACAGGGCAAATGTAAACGATTAACTGTAGAAATCGTGAATAACATCGTACCGCAGGTGGAAGGGTCCGTGTAGGAACGTATAATTCGTTTTCTCATTTGAAATGAAAACCTAAGAACCGTAATTGTTTTTTTTGTTTCAAACGAAAATAGAAAAAAGTGTTTTTGGTTTCACAATCAAAAACGAAAAAAAAAAAAACCCAATCCAAACTGGGCCGTTTTTCCTTTTTTGTGGATTCACTTTCTCTTTTTCGTCTTGGATTGAAAAATGAATTATCGATAGTTTTCAATTGTGTCATTGGAGAAGCAAAAACTCCCCGCAACCCTCAGTGGAGGATAAAGCGGTAGAAAAAGAGAGTGATTGAGAAGCAAAAACTACAAACGAAATATATAAACGAGATATATTTCAAAATTAAAGTCTTCCGTGTTCCGGAAAGGCACCAGGCAGGAGGACATTCAATTTCAGACGCCTGCATCTTTGAACTGGAAGCCCATCCCTTCCTATGATTAAGTATGGTGGTTAGTTCATATTACACAATCTTCTAAACTCTGATTCATTTTCTTTGTGTTCTTTCCTCTTTCCCCTTCCAGACCTCCACGTTTGGCGGGTGCTTTGTTCGAGTTTGCAGTGTTTTGGGTTACCAAATTGTTCAGATCGGAACAATTTTCCAGACGAAAATCTGGCAAAACTTGTATTCCAGGTGGCAGCGTGGAGAGAGCAACCTGAAGCAGACAAGTGAACCATGGTTCGTAAAGGGAGCTTGGCAGGGGTGTCCCTGGCCCGGATGGCAGAGGGGACAGAGCCACCTGGAGCTGCGATCAAGGGGGCATGGCACAATTGTGTCTGGTCAATGATTAAATACAACCACATGCAAATGTTGCCAATTTACACCAAAGCTGCAAAGGGAGTTTGTAGTGTAGTTACTACAAAACAAAGGTCACAAGTTACTGTCAACCAAGTGTTATTGCAACTTAAAAAAGATTAAGTGGCCAAACAAAAACGCATCACACACTGAAAGATGTAAATTAACTTTGGAGGTGAAAAAAACGAGAAAATAAGCAGTAAAGAGACACCCAGCCTATCAGGATGGTGCTAAGCTAGTCTTCAATGGCTTGCCGAGCGTGAGGTGATTTTTAATGCTGAATTCAGTGCGTCACTGAAGACCAGGCATAGTCAACAGAAACACTCTGATGCATGTCCCCACTCAGGATGACTACCAAAAATAAGAAAAGGCAAAATAAAGAACACTCTCAGTTCCCCTCATCGACATTCAGATCTCTCACCAGGATCATTCAGTTCAGATCCTGGATAACCCACAGGGATGCTCCCAGACAAGCCCCCAGTTAAGACCAGGCCTAGGGTAAAACCTGATCGCAACAAGAATGTGGAGACTCCCTCTTCCAACTCCTAAGAAACCACCAGTAACACGCTTAAAAAAACCCACACATTTTAAAGCTTTTTTTTAAAAAACAAGTACAAAAAGTCTACTGAGAATCTGGCTGACAGTGGTTCAAGGAAAGTCCACTGCAGCTGGGATGATCAGGCCTCTTATACTGGAACCTCGTGCGCAGGACCAATCAGCTCTCAGGATCCACCTAGACAACCCTCCACAACCCTGGGGTCGTAACAGTCAGTTTTAAGTCTGTGTGCAAAATTCTGCAGTGTAATATGTTTAATGTGTTTATTGTTTTGAATGCAGCCTGACTTGTTTTTTCTTATGGTTATGAACTGTGATTGTTTCGCAGCATGACATTAGGCTGCATTTGCGAATAGAAATAATTGGTCTTCTGACATTATGGCACTTTTACAGCATCAGGACACTTTATTTTAATGTCTCCACAGCACTCGACGCTTTATTCAAACAATAATTGCAAAATTACTGTCCTGTTGCTACATGTCTTTTTATATATCTAAATACTATTCAGTTATTATTATTATTATTATTGCAAGTCAGTTTACAAGATAAAACATGAAAAACACACTATTTCTTTTAATGCCCCAAATTATTTGTGGATTCAGCACCTAACTACACATGAATGATAAATAAATGAATTTATTAATGAATATGAATCGTTTCTTCTTGAATCACCAATACTTAATGTCATTACACTCATACTGCCATCCAGTGGTAGAAACGATGAACATCAGCTATTCCCTGTGTTCACAGAAGCAGCGTTGCATTAAGGTGGAAAGCAAATTAGATATCACTGCTTACGAAACATCACGCACACAAATTACATAATACTAACTATATAACTATAACTTATAATATTTGACAGCACCAAACAGTAGACCAGCTGGAAAACGTAGTGTACACGGAATCCTCGTTTCTTGTCGAGACATTTATTTTGAAATATACACACCCACTTCCGGGTCACGTGGTTTCATTTGTAGTTTTTGCTTTTAGATGACAAAAATAAAAACCATCGATTATCCATTCTTCAAACCAAGACGAAAAAGGAGAAAAGGTATCCACAAAAACGAAAACGGCCCCGTTTGGATTGGCTTTTCGTTTTTGATTGTGAAACCAAAAACACCTTTTTTTTTGAAACAGAGAACTATTACAATTTTTTTTCATGTGAAATGAAAAAAACGAATTATACTTTCCTACACGGACGTGGAAGGGTACACTTTCTCAGTCATAGACATTTTCAGCAGTAGGTGTCGGCAGCTGGACTTGTTTGAGTTAAGTTGATGACGTTTCACTTCTCATTCAAGAGGCTTCTTAATTTCACTTCTTCCTTTCAAGTTACTGGTCATCAGTCTATTGGATCACATTTTGTTAACCAAATGAAGTAGTAACAATGAGCAATCTTTTCAATTCAATCAATTTGCTGATGTCGAAAAGGGATTTGAGTGAACATCTTCGTTTTTTGGCAGTCTGTGTATGGGCGCGGCTTTGGCCGTTTAAAAACTGTAACGACATCTGATTGGCCAATGACTTTGTATTCATACGGTTTAGACGTGTTCCGTCTCCCGTTGGACAGGACGCAGCCATACCTCGCTTGTGATTGGCTGATTGACAACACACGACCGAATTTCAAACCGTGTCCCAGTGTTGTTGAAGGAAAGAAGCATGTTTAACGTTTGGTAGGTGGCTAGATGGAGCGGATTGGTAGTAGCAGTCGTCGTTGCTAATTGCAGCACCACACACATGGGTTGTCTTAACGTGTAAAAGCTAAAACATAACAGCTTTTTAAGCTACCTTTTCGCGTACAATGGCCGAAACGTGGACTTCAACAAGAAAAGGATTTGTGGACTTCAGTCCAGGAAAGAGAGATGACGCTGACAAGGAGAATAATGTCCCGGTTTTGAGCTTGATCCAGTTTTCGAAGGCTCCATTTGTCTCATTTGGGACATTAAAGTTGGGAACTTCCAAGTCGGCTGTTCTGCGAATAGAGAATCCTGCAGAAGATGCAGAAGCAGAGGTTACTGTTGAGAAAATCCCCTCAAGCAAAGGCTTTTCTGTGGACCACAAAACTTTCACAGTCCAGGTAAGTTCTCTTTCTCACGTAAAGCGCTTTCATGTGTGAATGTAAACTAAAACGAAGTTATCACCAGGCTCAGGGGATTTAGTATTGGACAGCTTTCATTGCGTCGTTGCAAGACTTGCAGGTGGTACACATGTTGCCTTGTGTTTTGTGTGCAGCCCGAAGGCTGTTTCAGCCTGACATTAACCTGGACTCCAGCAGAAGAAGGTGGGATGAGAGAGCTCATCATGTTCAATGCCAATGGAGTCCTCAAACACCAGGCTGTTTTGTTGGGTCGAGCAGAAGCACCAAAAAAGAAAAAGGTAGGCTGGACATGAGGCCTTTCAAGAGCAACAGTCTGATGATGATGGTAGATGGCATATTCAGTTCATCTGTCAGTGGTGTTGAAGTACCCTGGATGAGTCAGACTCTCTCATAAGTGTCATGAGATAAGGCGGGTATATCCACCCTATCAAATTTGACTAGAGCTGCAACTAACATAATTGTTTTTTTTATTATTTACCCAATGAATCGAGTATTTGGTCTATAAAATGTTGATTGGTGTTTCCCAAACCTGCAAATAATGATGATCTCAAATGTCTTGTTTTGTCCACAAACCAAGATGTTTCAGATTTAAAGATTTCTTTGTCAAATGGAGCAATCAAACCAGAAAATATTCACATTTAAAAAGTTGAAAAATCTAAACCCTTGTTTTAATTATTAAAAAAAGAAACCCATAGAAACCAAATAATCACCCATGTAATTGTTTACAAATTATTTAATCAATTAATAATCAAATAATTGTTGCAGCCATAATTCAGACTGCATTAAAAATGAATCTTCAGAAAGATAATCATTAATTTTCAGTCTGTCTTATATTCTCCACTGTCATTTTGAGCTGTTAACCATCAGGCAGATGATACAGAGTTCACGGATATAAATTCAATTGGTTTATTAACTAATTTGTTACATTCTCATTCACAACTGTTTTCACTAAATGTAGCCTAAAACCACTGTTTTTAATTATGTTGCCATCTATCTATTTGCCATCACTTCATTAAGGCATGATCACATCGGCTCTACAATGATTAATGGAAAATTAGTTACCAAATTAACGATAATGTGTTAGTTGGTTTGAGGGATATTATTTTAAATCAACACATTTAAAAAATAATATTATAATAATATATTATTATTTTGTGTTTTCCTACCTATTCTTTCTAATTCTATTTATTGTAATGCTTTCTGTTCTTGATCAAATGGAACCAAATTTCTTGGGGTTTAATGAACTATTTTTGATTCTTACATAATATCTTATGGGAACGATAAAATTATAAAACAAAATTATTTCCTACACATGCTCACTCCTTCCTTACATTTTTGGTGTCTGTGTGTTTCAGAAAAGCTTGTGGGACACAATCAAAAACAAACGGGAGGGTGGAAAAGTTCCTGCCCCTCAGGGGAAAAAACTCAAGCACCCCTCGAAGATGGTAGGGAATAAAACTTTCCAGGTGCCACGAGATCCACAGTACAAACGAGACAAGCCACGCAGCCCTCTTGCTTCACACAATCAGGGCAAAACCACCAGAAGGAGGTCACTCACGAAACACTGTCACACTGACGATAACTCTCGAAAATCGGAGGAGCGGAGGGCTTTGAACCATGGCCTGGCTTTGTTAGACCAGGAGAACATTTATCACAATCAGAGGAACTCTCCTGTTGTCTTACTAGTCCCAGCTGCAAAACTGATGGACTCTTGCTCCACGTCTCCTCGCCCAGATGTCTTGGCAACCAAACTTGAAAACAAAGATCTTAATAAAATACTTAATACGACAATTTCACCTATCGGAACTCCAGAGAATTTTAAGAAAGTCATGCCTCATATTCAGTCAGAAAACCCAGCCCCTGCTGCACTAAAGCCTGTGACTGATGCTGATGGTGCCAACAGTGAGTTAACTAGAACCTCATGTCTTTCTTTAGAAGACGCACTGGCCATCATTGGCTCTGATTGGTGCCAAATGAACACCAATCCTCGAGATGCTGGTTCAGATTTTTCAAATTCAGTGGAATCCAAGAGTGGGAGCCATGGCTGTAGATCTAACAGATCATTACGTGGCAGCCCAGAGCTGTCAGAGTCAAATGAGCTAAGACCTAAATCCGTGCATCATGTTCAGTCAGGAAGCACAGCTCCTGCTACAGTGAAGTATGCGACTGAAGTTGATGCTGCTAACAGCGAGTTAAGTAGAACCTCACTTCTTTCTTTAGAGGATGCACTGGCCATCGTTTGCTCTGACGTGAGCCAAGTGAACGCCAGTCCTCAAGACGCTAGTTCTTTTTGTGATTTTTCTGATTCACTGGAATCCAAGAATGGAAGCTGTGGCTCTGGACCTGACGGAAGCATCCTCAAACCATTACCGGACAGCCCAGAGCTGTTTGAGTCAAATGAGCCAAGACTGACTTTTTTTGTCAACAAAAAGGTTGTTGTGAATGAGGCTGTTGCTTCAATGGAGGACGCTGCAAATTTGACTGAAATTGTTACAAAGTCCTCATTTAACTCTGCCACTGTGATCAAGAGCAAAGCCCCAGTGGAGGAAAACAGTTTGAGTGGAAGAAAAATAAAGAAGATGAGGCGGAGGCTCTTGGAGAAAACTCTAGATCTGTCTGACTGCAGCTGCCTGTCTGAATCCGTATCGGAGGCTCCAAATCTCCCTGTGATCGATCCAGACACAGGAAGTAAGGGAATGCAGAACTCAGATGTGACCAGCCACCTGCGTGATGACACTCATGAAGTGCTGGAGTTCACCTCTTCTAGCCTGAGTCCATGCATCAATGGTTCACCTCTATCCTCTCCTCCTGTGGCTCCCACTTGCATTTCTTTCTCAGTCACCTCTCCACCTCCCGCAATCACTGCTTTCCCTGTCGTCTCTCCATCACCCTGTGGCTCATCCTCTCCTCTTCGCTTCAACCTCCCATCAAACCCAAGTCTATTTGAGCAGTGTCTAGCTGCTTCTGCACCTCCGTCCGCTCAGGAAGACTCATTTCCCATTCACAAGCTCGTGAAGAGCAAGAAGAGGAAGAGCGAGGAGTATTTGAAGAGTGATGTGAGGGTAGAGAAAGCTGGGGAAGGTGACAGGGTCAAAAGGAGCAAAGTGGTGGTTGGAAAAATGGAGGCTCCAAGATCAGCGCAAGAGCGGAGGGGGGCATCACAGAGGCAACCGCCGAGAGCAACAGGTGATACTTGACATCATACTATTTCCGCAGTTTCATATCGTCTGCGGATTAAATTTCCTGTAAAGAATGATAACTAAATTCACCTGGCCTGTAACTAACCATTATTCCCATTATGCATTATCTATTTACTTGTAAAAGGCCAGAAAAGTATGAAAATTGCCCACCTTTTATTTCCCACACGTCAAAATGATTCCCTGAAATGTTTTTCTCCATAAACCAAAGATATATTATAATGCATTTTATTTGGTCTCTAATGATGTTTCTCAATGAGATTGTGTGTTAATAAATAAAGGTTAAATAAAATATATGTAGATATAAAAGAACCTCCATTTTTCTACTGCTTTATCCTCTACATGAGGGTTGCGGGGATGCTGGGGCCAAAAGGATGGGTACACCCTCAACAGCTAAATTATATTTTTGAATGTGGTTTTTGGTCAGTGTGTAACTTCGAATTCAATTGTCATCTTTATTTTAAGTGCCACATTTATATATATCACTTTATATTACATTATAGCTCAGCAGCATAGTCTGCAGCATCAGAAATGGTTTAAATTTCTAGGCACAAAGCACATTGGACTGTTGCCTGATAGTCCTCAGTTAGTGATTCTGTCTCTGGCTCCTCCAGCCGTTGTGCAGAACTGTAGAGTAGAAAAGAATCGTTAATATTTTGATGGAGTATGTGAGAACGCTCCATCACACTACAGTGGATATTGAAGGAAAGCCTGAATTTAATAGTTTATTGCAAATGAAATCACAATATTTGTCACAGTAGGATGTTCTCCATTGCACTCTTAAATCCTTCCAGTTATGTTTAGTTCACACTCTACAGACAAATATAGTGAAACTTCAACATCTGATTAAAATGTTGGTATTTGCCTCAGTGTTAACTCTTGTGCTTTCTGTCAGGATCTGTGCGCTTAATGTCGTCCTCTCTAAAGAGCACAAGGTCTGCTGTTCCTGTCCAGAAAAAGCAACCAAGCTCAAAACATGGCTCAAGAGGTAAATGATTATGTAATTTCCTTCTGATGGATGCTGTTGCCCTTAAATAAGAACTAATACCTGTTCTTCTAATGTATTGCAAACATCTATAACATCATTATATCTATATTGATCATATGCTTTGTCCAATGTAAAGGGTAGCAAACTTCAAAATGACTTTTCTGTTTTATAGGTGCACCATCTCAGAAGTCTGCTTCATCTGTGAGGACAGCAAAAGTTGTTGCTGTAGCGCAGTCGAAGCTGACCTTCATTAAGCCAGCACAAACAGGTATTTGATAAAATGTCATGATATAGACTTTTTTTGATATGTGTGAAGATGTATTTTTGTTTATCTCTAAAGCCATGTCTCGCTTGCTCCTTCTTTCATGTCATTCCAGCCATACCAAGGCACCCAATGCCATTCGCTGCAAAGAACATGTTCTATGACGAGAGGTGGATTGAGAAGCAGGAGAGGGGATTCACATGGTGGATCAACTACGTTCTGACCCCAGATGACTTTAAAGTCAACACTGAAATCTCAAAAGGTAACATTGATCGGATCCAGTGTTCATCAGGCTGATGCAAAGCCAGGGAAAAGACTTTGGCACTTAACTCTCACTATTCGCTTTACACTGCATTTCTTTTTTATAGCAGCCCACAAGTTATGGAACGGTTTACTCCTGCAAGTTAATTGTGCCCCCAATTGAAATTGCTGTAAAAACCCAGCTCTTCTCTTACTAGATTTTATCATAATTATCTTCTCATAATTTGCTCTGTTTTATGTTCTTCTTGTGCCTTTTTGAACACATCAATCTTGCTTTTCTTTTGTAGTGAGTGCTGTATCTCTTGCCATGGGCAATGATAACACCTTCAGCATACCTAAAGCTCCCACTAAAGAGGAGATGTCATTCAGCACCTACACAGCCCGGAGAAAGCTGAACCGCCTCCGTCGCTCCGCCTGCCAACTCTTCACATCTGAATCCATGGTGAAGGCCATTCAGAGGCTGGAACTAGAGGTGGAGGCCAAACGGCTGCTTGTCCGGAAAGACCGCCATCTTTGGAAGGACATAGGTAAAAAATATACGCTGTTAATGTTGGATTTAAAGGCTCAGATCAGCCTGAATGATAGCATTAATTACCTTGTTTTTTTGTCGAAATTTTCAGGTGAACGCCGGAAAGTTCTCAACTGGCTTCTTTCCTACAATCCGCTGTGGTTACGGATAGGGCTGGAGGTATTCTGATAAGGCAGTGTGTTCTTCAGCTTTTTAAGTTCCCTTAACCATTCATGCTTAAACATAACATTAACTGTGTGCAGACGATCTTCGGGGAGTTGATCTCACTCGAGAGCAACAATGATACCTTGGGTTTGGCTATGTTCATCCTCCAGCGGCTGCTCTGGAACCCAGATATTGCTGCCGAGTTTAGACACCCCAAAGTGCCCCACCTTTACAAAGAAGGTAATTTACCATCTCTGGTTATTATGTTGTCTCAAATGAATACTCTACTCATTAACTGTGCAGTATATGCTGAGGTGGAGGCTTTCTTTTCGAAAAACGTGGTATATTTATTCCAAGTTGTCTGGATTATCAGTCAGTTACCAATGGCAGCATAAGCCTCTTTTGCTTTTTTCATTAACAGACAATGAGCAGACAATAAAACCTAAATGATGCAATCACAAATGTAGGCCTGGTTCACACCGGACATGTGTTATGTGTGTTGCTGCTGTGTTTCATTGTGTTCCATTTAAACAGTTTATGAAGTTTATTGTGCACATGTGAGTCATGCATGGTTCTCAGCAAAAATAGACAGAAAAGATCTGTTGATGATAATATTGACATTCTACCATTATTTATGATTTAATCTTAAACTAGATAACAATCTTTCCTAGAAATATAAAATACTGATTCTTAGAAGGAATTTATATTTTCAGTATTCAGTACACATTTTCCAATGTGTGCCAAAAAATGTTGGAAAATTTAGATTCAACATTAATAATTAATCTATTTAAATTTGGAAAAATGTGTATCAATTTAAAACAAATAGAAATTCTTGTTTAGTGTTTAATGTTTTTTGTGTGTGTCATGTTTCAGAAAGATGGTTATATGAACTTACTATAAATATGTCCACATTGTTTTGGTTAGGCCACGAGGAGGCGCTGTCTCGCTTCACACTGAAGAAGCTGCTGCTGCTGGTGTGTTTCCTGGACAAGGCCAAAGAATCTCGGCTGATAGAGCACAACCCCTGTCTGTTCTGTGTGGATGCAGAGTTCAAGGTAGGCTAAGGCCTCTCTGTGCCAAAGACAAACATTTAATGTTTAAAACAGATGGGTGGGGTGGTTCACTCTGGACAGCCAGGCCTGTTACCTGATTGACTTGTGGAGACAAGCAACCATTTACAGTCACTCTCACTCACTCATTTTCTACCGCTTTATCCACTAAGGGTCGCGGGGGGGGCGCTGGTGCCTATCTCCAGCTAACATAGGGCGAGAGGCAGGGTACACCCTGGACAGGTCGCCAGTCCATCACAGGGCCACATATAGAGACAGACAACCATTCACTCTCACATTCATACCTACGGGCAATTTAGAGTGTCCAATTAACCTAGTCCCCAAATCTGCATGTTTTTGGACTGTGGGAGGGAGCCGGAGTACCCGGTGAGAACCCACACACCACAGGGAGAACATGCAATTTACAGTCACAATCACTTATATTTTCACATTATCTGTGGTCATCTGTATGTACAAGCATAGGAAGAACCTGCTCCATCTGAGTGCATTATAGGGCTGAACAATTAATCAAAATTTTATCGAAATCGCAATAAGGGCTACTGCAATTTTCATACAGCCAAAAATTTGTCTGAGTACCGTTTTAGATTAAATATTGTCCTGGTCTATACACGTCATATTCTACAGACTAAAGAAAACATCTTTGTTTCTCACAGATCTGCACACAGTAATATGTTATTCAAATGAAAATGAGAATAATTATGTAAAAATTACCATTCCCTCCCATATCGCAGTTGTAATTTTAAGTAATTAAATATTTTATATATATTTGTTTGTGTGTGTATTGTTTATGTTGCTTAAAACGAAAAGACTGAAAATATGGACACCAACAGGGACACCAGCAAGCTACTAAAGGCTCATCTGATAAAATGTACAACTGCTTAAAGTCTACAATAACTTCACAATATATTTACTGCTCTATGTTGTTGGAGTTAGAGAAACTTTGACTGACTGCTAACCGAAGGTGGTAAACTGCTCACTCTTGGCACCGAAGTCCATAGAGAAAACCAGCATTTTTAGCTTGCAGGGACATGGGAGCTGCTGGTCTACTGCTGCTTTGCTTGGTAAGCTTGTGTCACTTAGGTTAATCCATATAAAGGGTTCCCAACAACAAAGTCACAACTTAACACACTTTAACTTACAGATGGATGTAGTAGTGCATCAACAACATCTCTGCTTAGTTATGTGAAATTGCTGAGTTTGTCTATGGTCTTTGGTGCAGGGAACGGGCTGTTTCAAAAGCAATGCAAACTTCACTTTCCCCCATAACGTGGCTTTCTAATGGCAGGAAAAGCAGTAAACATTCTTGAGATAGTGTCGATGTAAGCTGTGTACTTGGTGACAGACTTGACAAAGTCAGTACTGGCAATGTGCCATTGCCTCATCCAACCTGGACTATCACTTCAACAACATCTGCCATGCTCTACGCTTTTTCTAATAAGTTTTCTTCATTGAACAGACAAGCAAAGACCTGCTTCTGGCGTTCTCCAGGGACTTCTTGAGTGGAGAGGGAATCCTCCCCCGTCACCTTGGCTACCTGGGATTACCCGTCACTCATGTCCAGAAGCCCCTGGACGAGTTCAACTTCGCCGTGACGAATTTGGCCGTCGACTTGAAATGTGGGATTCGCTTAGTGTGAGTGAGACATGAATTTAATGTAATGCTTTGAGTCCTGTAGGATATTTTTGTTTCTCTCAGAGCTCAGGCTCAGCTACATGACAGTATTGGCGTGTCCTGTTGATGAAACGTTATTGGTTTCGCAATTCAGTCTTGTCTGTCTGTGTGTTTGTCTTTCAAAGCTGATTTTTTTTTGCAGTTCTTCCTTTTAAGTCAAATAAAAACAGGCTGATGAAAACATTGTAACAAAGACCTAAAAAAATTCATGTACATTTAGGGTTTAGACTGCCATTGTTGGACTTTGCTGTTCTTGATGAAAAATTGATACTTTATGTGAATTAAGCCAAAATAAGTTAGTTAAATAATTATTTTTTGCTAGAAGGGTAATTTGTCCTTTTTTAATTCATCTTCAACCAGATTTCCAGAAAATCCACATATCTTGATAATGATATTATAATACAAAACTATAGCTAACATTCCAAGAATAAACTGCCACATTGACACAAATGGTTAATCTTTTATTCATTTTTGTTTTCCACATTTCCTCTCAGGCGTGTGATGGAGCTCCTCACCCAGGACTGGAGTCTGTCAGCGAAGCTCAGGCTGCCAGCCATCAGCCGCTTACAAAAGGTTCATAACACCGATATTGCTCTGCAAATTCTCAGAAGCAAAGGGGTCAACCTAAAGGATGAACAAGGTAATTATAATTTTCCTCCTGAGCAAATTGGAAAATGGCAAGACGTTCAACCTCAAACAATGTTTGCCCTCAGCTTAAAGAAATTAATTGTTGAGAAACTCATTTTAATGTCAAATTACTGTTGTCTGTCACTTGAGAACGGAATGAAAACATTGTCCTGCTTTACTTTGGTTGATCTCACCCAGTAGAAGGATAAATGTGGTTTGCTTGGACTTTGACTACCAACTTATTGCCACTGTACAAAATGTCACAACTTACCAAGTGCACGGAGTACCAGCCTCACCTTAGGATATTAAGTTTAATTATGTATGAAACTGAGTAAAACGGAGAATTGTCATGCTTGAATAATGAGCTTTTCTGCTGCCCTGAACAAATGTGGCTTTAAGGTGTTCAAGCTTTATGTTTATTTATATTTACAGGCTCCGTCATTGATTCCAGAGACATTGTGGATGGACACAGAGAGAAGACATTGAGCCTCCTATGGAAAATCATCTTTGCATTTCATGTGTGTATCGAACTTGGCTGAGAAATTCGAGTAATTGTTTTTTTATTAATCCCATGAAAGTAGTTGATTAATGGGCAGCTATTAAATCATTTAAGGTGGAGGTGATTCTGGATGAGGACCAACTGAGGGAGGAGATTGGCTTCTTGAAGAGAACCTTAAGGACCAAACAGAGGCTGGATTCTCTGAGGGCCAACCGGGGCCTTCAGCCGAGTCCTGTAAAGACCAGGGCACCATATGAGCACACCAGCACCAAGATTACACTGCTGATGGACTGGGCTCGTGCTGTGTGTGACTTCTATAGTCTGAAGGCAAGTTTGACTTTTCCATTTCCAGGTCACGACCACAGAAAAAACCTTTTGCAAGGGAATATTTCTAGTTGTGACATTGGTCTTGCATATGCTGCGCTGTTCACCAACTGTACTTAAAGGATTTAATGTAATTAAACCTGGTGCTTTCTTCTATTGATAATTCACTGACAGCGGAATACACCTTTGTCATACTTTGTGGAGAATTTATTCACTTGCTATTATGTGACATCGGCTTCATTTCTATGGCCACGTTGTTTTGTACTTGAATTCACAACAGGGGTTGGATTAGGCTCATGCATCTGTTTATATGCAGTGCTTCTCAGATACAGTTTCCTCAAGGCATATTCTGTTTCCTTGCAGTTCATTTTTCTTAGATTGAAAAATGTTGATCAGTGTTTCCCAAATCTCGAAGTAACGATGCTTTCAAATAGTTTCGTCCACAAACGAAAATTATTAATTTTAATGATTTGTTGTTATGTGGAGCAGAGAAACCAGAAAATATTCCCATTTAAGAGGGTGAAAAGTCAGAGAGACTGTTTTGATTATTTAAAACAACACTCAAACCAATTAATCAATTTGTTAAAATAGTTGATGTAGTTGGCTATAAGCGATAAATCATTGGAACCCTACATATGCTCACTGTATAGGGAATGTTTTTGATGTCTCATAAGTCACCAGAGTTGTTGAATGATTTGAAGGATGTAGGACCTCAACAGGTTAATAAAAAATATACGTTTAAAAGAACAATTACACATAACCAACCATCAGTACCATGATTCAAGAAATGTCGAGCCTTCAATTAACATTGTACATAACTATAATATGTTTTATTACCTTTCTGACTTGACACCAGCATACACCTCACAATTAACCTTGATTTAAATGTTTTTTTTTCCCTCTGTGAATTTCTCTGTCTGCACAGGTGGAAAACTTCACCGTGACTTTCTCAGATGGTCGCGTCCTCTGCTATCTCATCCACCGCTACCACCCAGGGCTTCTGCCTGAGGAGGCCATCAGTCACAGCACCACACAGACTGTTGAGTGCTCGCCGAGGGGACGCCTGGAGCTCAACTGCTCAGCCAGCGACTCAGACAGCGACTTGGACTCCATATCGACCAGCCTGAATGGTACATGTATGCCTTGTGTTGTGTGCAGCTGTCTGTTTGGATGTGCTATTAAAAAAGTTTTTAAACATAATTTGTGCAAACATACTTATCTTAGCTATGTGTGTGGCAATAAGGAAGTTCAAATGATGTCTGTCAAGTTAAAGGGGTAAAATAAGGAGTTTTTATGGTATATTGTTCAGCATGTTTTCAACAGAAATTCACCTGTTGTAGAATTTACACTTTATTTTCTATAAATCTCATAATTATGAGAGATTTTCAAGTAAATTGTCAGACTGCAGATTTTTATTAAACTAAATCAGAGCAAATGTTTTTTTCCTCAAATGCATCATATGCATATATTTGTACTGTGAATGATGGTATTTGATTATAAAACAAAAAAAACAAACCTAAATGTAATGTTGGAAACCTGTATGTATGACATCTAATCATAAAGAAAATGGAAAGAGAGATTAGTTGTGGCAACAGCATATGTGTGTTTTTTTGTGTGTGAACAGACCCAGATTCATCATCAGTAGAATTTAAACAGCTACTAGAAAACGAGAGGAACAACTTCAGACTGGTGAACACTGCTGTCTCTTTCCTGGGCGGAGTCCCTGCCATGATCAATCCAGCTGACATGTCCAACACCATCCCAAATGAGAAGGTGAGAGCAGATGAGAGGTTTCTCAAATCCCCTACACACACACAGAATTTAATGTTTAGCCCATTTTAGAGAAGTAATAGACTCACTCAATGAATGTCCGTACACAAGACTTCTTAAGTCTGCTGTGTTGTGCTTGAAAGCATGTCAGAAAGTGTATGGCCAAAAAATTATTGATTGAAGGATTGTGTATTTTTTAGTTATCAATGCATTTGTTTGGGCAATTGTTAGTGAATTGATTTTGGGTGACTTGAGGCAAAATGCATCCACAGAAAACTCCTCACTAAATAAGACCTCAGTGGGAAAAAAAAGAGTTCTGTCTTCATTAATATGTGTTTGTTTGCAGGTTGTGATGTCTTACCTGACCTTCTTATGTGCTCGTCTGCTGGACCTGCGAAATGAAACCAGAGCAGCTCGGGTCATACAGGGTGCCTGGAGGAAATACAGGTTAAAGAAAGATCTACAGCTCTACAAGGTCAGTCATTTTTGTTTAAAATAATTTGATTACCAAGTTTGTAATGTAATATAAAGCTTTTGCAGAAAGATTGAACGATTTTAAGAAAAAATTGAATTGCGATTTTTTTTTTTTTTTTTTGCTGGCAGATATTGCTATTTCTTTAAATCAGGTTTCAGTGCACAGCAACATTTGCAAACATCAGAGACTTACATTATACCATTCAATAAATGTCAACTCTAATGCAAGAATGAAACCTAAAGTCAAGAATTGATTTCAAATGTAGTCCTATTTATTAACAAGAAACATACTATACATATTAATTTAAAGTAGTGCAAAAAGTCTTTTAACTTAAAGTAGTGCAAGGTCAGTCTTTAATGGCTCGACTGCAAAGTAATGGTAACAAAAAAAAACTCTCTTACTAAAATAAAGTGACCCTATCTTTTTTCACCTGCAAAAGATGTCATTTAATTTAATGAGATTTAATTGAAAATATAACAGAAATATTGCATCTACTCTGTTTAAAAAAAAAAAAAAAGCATTATAAATAAATTATAGCAATAAAAAGTGAACACCTTTTTTAAACAAAGACACCACTGCTTGACCACATATCAGTAGTTGTGGCATAATACTCCACATTTTCCAGCTCTTTCACAACCTTGTTTTTCTGCGTACAGCTGTGTGATGACTCCCTGGTTGAAGTATGTGCGGCAGGGAAGCACATACCTCTTATCCAGCGTGCGGAGGAGGCTTTTAAATGAGTCTTTATGTCCTTGGCAATGTAGTGTCTTACGGCAATCGTTATCTTCCGGTGTCTTCGGCTGGCTTTGTCATATGAAGTTACACTGGCAAAAGAAGCTCTACTTTCACTTTCACTTGACTGTCTCGCCATGCACTCGTCATGTAAATGTACGTGGTGAACTTTCAAGTGGCGGTAAAAAACCGCGGCTTTGACGATCCCAAAATTGTGTTGTCTGAAATCGCAATTTTCGGTCAAAATGATAGATCATTCAGCCCTATAAATATGAAATACATGGCCCTATTTAAACGGTGTATAGAGAATGAACGTAATTGCATTGCAAAAGTGCATTAGGACAAATTCAACTCCTTTTGTGATGGTTACACAGTGCATAACCTAGGTTATGTGCGATGAGATGCATGGCCCAAAGGGGTGGTGTTTAGTGTCTGAATTATTCATTGGTGTATTTCATGTAAGCCAATCAGAGTTTTGCTTGTCATTCTCTTTAAAAACCCAGGTCCACCTGTATCTGGCTCAGTGCTATTTAAATAGTAAAAAAAACAGGAAAGATACTTGGTCCCTGGCTGGTGGAAACACTCCCTCCTTTGTCCCATCAATGATTTTATTAGACTGCATAGGACAAGGAATTGCACCGATGTTCAACCTATATGAGGAAGGGGAGGAGACATGTCTCTAAGTGCGTGCTGTTTAGATAAGCATGAAAAATACCCTTCCATTGACTTAAGAGCTGGGTTTTTGTTGGTTAATGACACAGTGGCTTTCTGCTGCCTGTAATGCACCAACAATGTACCTGGCCAGAACTCAGTTTAAGACCAAGATACCCATGGGTGTGTGTAAAAACTGACAACAAAAGCAATGATGCTTGTGCTGCACTATGTGATGTTTTGCACTGGATGTAAGATGGAGCCCAAAGTAATTTACTTCTGTCTTTTACTTTTAATTATCTGCAGAAGCAGAGAGCTGAGATGCAGAATCGAGCCGCTGTTCTCATCCAGTCAGTCTGGAGGGGTCATGTAGCCCGCAACAGGCTGAGGCTGAAGAAAGAGGCTGAACTCCGGGCTCTGCAGAATGAGGCAGCAACTGTCATACAGGTAGGTTTTTTTCCTATATGCATGGGTGGGAAGAGTTCCTTCAGCAAAATGACCAAGATATTCTATGGTCTATTTAGATTTTCTGACTTTTCGCAACCCAATAAATTGAATATGAAAATAATAATCTATAACAAATCCTGCAATACAAATGAAAGACACTGTATTTCCTCATCATTGTTAGGTGTTGACTTTGTCTTCATTACCTCAAACAGGGATCCTAGTTATAAGTGCATTGTCCACATTAATGTTAATCTTGGTTTTGCATGCTGTCTGTTCAACATATCTGCCAATATCTGTCTGTCCACTTTGTTACGGCACATTAGAGTCAATGCATAATGAAGTCTGCTTGTGTTTTTTGTTCTTTGAGTAAATGATTGTTGTCCATCCAGGCGCAGTGGAGGATGTATTCAACTATGAGGGCTTACCAGCGCCTCAGATACTACACTATCATTGTCCAAGCACAATGGCGAATGAGGAGTGCGGCTGCTGCTTATGGAAGGATCTACTGGGCAGCAACAGTTCTTCAGAAATACTGGCGAGCACTGGTTCTCGCAAGAAGAGATCGGGCATGTTATCTCTCCCTTACAACTGCAGTGATGAAATTACAGAGAGGGTACAGAAGATGGAAGGCCCAGAAAACAGAGAGGGAAAATCATGCTGCCATAGTGATACAAAGTGTGTTTAGGAAATGGCACAAGGAAAAAATGGCCAAAACAAGTGCCGCTGCTATAAGGATTCAGTCTTGGTACAGAATGCAGAGGTATTTCAATCAATACAGACAGATCAAAAGAAGCACTATACTCATTCAAGCTCAGTACAGAGGTCACGTGCAGAGGTGCCGCTTTAAGATGGTGATGCTTCAGCACCACTCGGCTGTTATCATCCAGAGTGCCTTCAGAGGGCACACTGTCAGGAAACGGGTGGCAATGATGAGAGCTGCTTCAATCATAATTCAGCGCTGGTTTAGGGCGTCTGTGAGAAGAGACAAGGAGAGATCAGAGTATCTGAGGCTAAGATGTGCTGCTGTTACCATTCAGGCAGCTTATCGTGGAAAAGTGGCCCGAGAGTTTGTGAAAAAACAGCAGAAAGCGGCAGTTGTAATCCAGGCAGCTTATAGGAGGTACACTGCTCAAAGCCACTACCTTGCCATGAGAAAAGCTGCAACTGTGATACAGCAAAAATACAGAGCCACAATATTGGCTCATAAAACTTTGAGGGATTTCCAGGCTCTGAGGAATGCTGCACTCATTATTCAAGCTAACTGGAGAGGCAGGGCTGTCAGGAAGAGGATAGAAAATCACCATAAGTGTGCAACTCTGATACAGGCTTACTACCGTCGGCACAAAGCCCAGGCAGAGTACAGGTTAAAGAAAGTGGCAGCTGTAGTCATACAACATCACTACAGAGCTTATGTGGCTGGAAAGAAGATGAAGGAAGAGTTTCTATGCATAAAAGCTGCCTGTGTCACTCTACAAGCGCGATTCAGAGGAGTGAGAGCCAGGGCAGAGATCAAGAAAAAGCACCATGCTGCAACTGTCATTCAGTCTACAGTCAGGATGTTTCTGTGCAGAAAACAATATGTTCTCCTTCAGAGTGCATCAATTATTATCCAAAGTCGATACAGAGCTCTGCTGCTTGGCAGAACCCAGCAAAATGAGTACCGGGAGTTAAAGCAGGCCACCATAAAGATTCAAGCTGTCTACCGGGGATTTAGAGTGAGAGAAAACCTAAAGAAGAGGCACAATGCTGCCAGAGCGATCCAAGCTCAGTTCAGGATGTACAGAATGCGTATGGCTTACCTTGCCACCAAGTGTGCTGCCATCATTATTCAGGAGCACTACAGAGCCAAAGTACTCGGGAATCAACAGTTGCAGAGGTACAAAGCAATGAAAGCTGCTGCCGTAGTCATCCAGAAAGCTTATCGTGGGCACATGGCCAGGAGGAAAGTTACAGAAATGCACAGAGCTGCTGTCGTCATTCAAAGAAAGTTTTTCACGACCAGAGAAAGAAATAAGTTTCTAGCTATTAAGATGGCAACTTTGGTTTGTCAGCAGAGGTTCAGAGCTGTGACCCTTGCAAAAAAAGACCGTTTAGACTACCTGTCAAAGCGCAAAGCAGCCATTTGTCTGCAGGCTGCCTACAGGGGATGTAAGGTCAGAAAGCAGGTGCGTATCCAGCACATGGCAGCTGTGACAATTCAGTCTCACTTTCGAAGATACCAGCAGCAGAACGCCTACAAGAGGTTATGCTGGGCGGCCAGTGTAGTGAAAGCACGTTACAGAGCTAATAAGGAAATGAGATTGGAGATGAACAATCTGAGTGCCAAGAGAAAAGCTGCTGTTGTCCTACAAGCTGCCTACCATGGAATGAAATGCAGACGAGTCATCAAACAAAGGCATCAGGCTGCTGGTGTTATCCAAAGAGCTTACAAAGCCCACTGTGAACACAGGGACTATCTAACATTGAGATCCTCTGTCCTCACCATTCAGCAGAGGTATCGAGCAACTGTAGCAGCAAAGGAACAAAAGCAAAAGTATCAGAAAATGCGAAGAGCAGCCATCATTCTTCAGGCAGCCTACAGAGGTTGGCAGGTCAGAAATGAGGTTGCTTGTTGGCATCGGGCATCCATTGTGATCCAGTCTGAATTCAGAAAGCACAGAGAGGCAATCAAATTCCAGGCCATGCGACTATCAGCTATCATCATCCAGAGGTACTATAGAGCCTGGGTTCTTCACAGACAAGACAGAGAAAACTTTCTGAAAGTTAAACATTCTGCTGTTGTTCTTCAAGCAGCTTTCAGAGGTCAGCGCGTACGAAACAACATTTCCAGGATGAACATGGCAGCCACTATCATCCAGGCAAACTTCAGGAGACATAAAGAGCAGTCATCCTTCAGGAGACAACGCTGGGCAGCCTGTGTCTTACAGCAGAGGTTCAGAGCCCAGAGACAGAGAGACCTTGAAATAAACCATTATCAGATGTGCAGAAAAGCAGCCATTGTTTTACAGGCTGCATATCGTGGAATGAAAATGAGGAGGAACATCAAACAAAGCCACTGTGCTGCCACTGTTATCCAGAGGGCTTTCAGGGCTCACTGTGAACGCAGGCACTACCTGACCTTAAAATCCTCCGTCCTCACTATTCAACAGAGGTATCGGGCCACTGTAGCAGCAAAGGAACAAAAGCAAAAATATCAAAAAATGCAGCAAGCAGCCATAATTCTTCAGGCTGTGTACAGAAGTTGGCAGGTCAGAAAAGAAGTTGCTCATTGGCATCAGGCTGCAACTGTGATCCAGTCTGTATTCAGAAAGCACAGAGAAGAAGTCAAATTCCAGGCCATGCGGCTGTCAGCAATCATCATCCAGAGGTACTATCGCTCACATATTCTTCAAAAGAAAGAAAGAGAAAACTTTCTTAAAGTGAGACAATCCGTCATTGTCCTTCAAGCAGCTTTCAGAGGTCAGTGTGTGCGAAACAACATTTCCAGGATGAACAAGGCAGCCACTATCATCCAGGCAAACTTCAGGAGACATAAAGAGCAGTCATCCTTCAGGAGACAACGCTGGGCAGCCTGTGTCTTACAGCAGAGGTTCAGAGCCCAGAGACAGAGAGACCTTGAAATAAACCATTATCAGATGTGCAGAAAAGCAGCCATTGTTTTACAGGCTGCATATCGTGGAATGAAAATGAGGAGGAACATCAAACAAAGCCACTGTGCTGCCACTGTTATCCAGAGGGCTTTCAGGGCTCACTGTGAACGCAGGCACTACCTGACCTTAAAATCCTCCGTCCTCACTATTCAACAGAGGTATCGAGCCACTGTAGCAGCAAAGGAACAAAAGCAAAAATATCAAAAAATGCGGCAAGCAGCCATAATTCTTCAGGCTGTGTACAGAAGTTGGCAGGTCAGAAAAGAAGTTGCTCATTGGCATCAGGCTGCAACTATGATCCAGTCTGTATTCAGAAAGCACAGAGAAGAAGTCAAATTCCAGGCCATGCGGCTGTCAGCAATCATCATCCAGAGGTACTATCGCTCACATATTCTTCAAAAGAAAGAAAGGGAAAACTTTCTTAAAGTGAGACAATCCGTCATTGTCCTTCAAGCAGCTTTCAGAGGTCAGCGTGTGCGAAACAATGTGACCAAGATGCATCAAGCAGCTACTGTCATCCAAGCAAACTTCAGGAAACAAAAACAGCAGTCATCCTTCAGGAGACAACGTTGGGCAGCCTGTGTCTTACAGCAGAGGTTTAGAGCTCAGAGACAGAGAGATCTAGATTTTAAGCATTATCAAGAGGTGAGAAAGGCTGTCATTCATCTACAAGCTGCCTTACGTGGATTATTATCCAGGAGAGTGATCAGACAAAGGCACCAAGGTGCCACAGTTATCCAGAGAGCTTTCAGAGCCCACTACCAACACAGGCATTATCTGAAATTGAAAGCGTCTGTGCTCAACATTCAGCGAAAATACCGAGCAACTGTAGCAGCTAAAGCACAACGAAAGCAGTATTTGGAAAAGCGCAATGCAGCCATCATTCTTCAGGCAGCACATAGAGGCTGGCAGGTCAGAGTGAGGGTTGCTCGTTGCCATTGGGCCGCCACTGTGATCCAGTCTCAATTCAGAAAGCACAGAGAGGAAGTCAAATTCCAAGCCATGCGGCTGTCCGCCATCATCCTCCAAAGATACTATCGCTCCCATATTCTTCAACAATATGAGCGAGAAATGTTTCTGAAAAAGAAACAATCCACCGTCATCCTACAGGCTGCGCTCAGAGGCTGGTGTGTCAGACGGGAAAGGAGACAATTAAATCACAGTGCCACCATCATCCAGTCATGCTGGAGAGGTATAGTGCAGAGGCGTATCTTCCACAGGAAGAGAGAAGCAGCTGTGACACTTCAGCGCTGGTTTCGGGCAGTGCAGCTTGGCAGAGAGGAGAGAAACAACTACACCCGAATGAGGCAAGCTGCCATCACACTTCAGACAAACTGCCGGGCCTGGAGTGCAAAACGACAGGTAAGACACTTCATTCAAAGTTAATAACTTGCTGGAAGTTTTGTTTTTCCCTCTACTGCCTGTCTGGAGGGAAGCAAAATTCTAACAAAATGTGTAAGTGTATTATAAAAGGCTGGTCATATAGTCCTGTATGCTATTATATTTCAGGTACTGGAGGCTGCCAAAGCAAAGCGTAGGCTCAGGTTTACATCGGCAATTTTCCATCATCTCAGTGCCATAAAAATCCAAAGAGCTCTGAGAGCTCACTGGGCTTTGGAGTCTGCGAAAAAACAAATCCATTCTGTCATCACCTTACAGGTACCTGACAAACCTCTGTGCACCTTTTGTCAATGCAGAAATATTACAATGAAAGCCACTCTACTCTTGTGTTGAGTTAAATGGGAAAAGTAAGCATTTTATGATTCCCCCTTTTTTCATAGCGATGGGTGAGAGCGAGGCAGCAGAGGTTACAGTATCTGGAGGACAGGAGGAAGGTGATTACAGCCCAGCGAGCAATCAAGTCCTGGTTAGCCCGTCGCCACAAAGCTGCGTCTATCATCCAGCAGGCTGTCCGGCAATTTCTCCTCCTCAGGCATCAGAAGAGGGTTCAACAAGGGATTGTTAAAGCTCAGGTACTGATGCCAGTGATTAAATAGTTTGGTATCACACATGTTTTGCAAAATCATCTTGGGTAAACCTGAGAATATGTAATAATGGAAGGATGAGAATTTAAAGTCCAAGGCCAGGATAATGTAGTTAAATTGCCCTACCCATTCTAATATTCTCTGATCCAGTGCATCGATGGTCAGCAAATACGTTTTTTCTTTGTTTCCCTCTCCAGGCCCTGTGGAGAGGACACTGCTCCCGCCGACTGAATGACAATCCTAAGGTCGTGAAACTGAGACACCGCTTACGCCAAATCTCTGCTGCTGTCCAAGAGGAGGACAAACTGTGCAACAAGACGTCATCTGCACTGGACTACCTCCTTCGATACAAACACTTCTCTTACATTCTAGAGGCCCTGAAAAACCTAGGTAAGGATTTATTATTCCTGGGAATTCAGCCTTTTGATGCAGCTATAAAGCCTCCTAATATCTTTGTGGTGGGGGTTGTTGCGTATGCTGTAAAGCAGAATACAGACCTGCTTAGGCTTTGACAGGGGAGCCATTCACCCCGTGTACCATCAAAATAATCAACCTTGTGTCGATGTAACTAAAACCAGGATTCATCAGTTTGAGGCCTAAGTGAGTTTATGCCCATTTTACCTTTTCTCATGGACATGTGTGTCAGGTTCAGGGAGTTATTGTTATAGTTTGCTGATTTTTATGTTTAGGGTGTTATTCTGATATCTGCCACGGTTGAGTAGATTTTGGGAAACATGTGTGACTCTTACCTCTTACGTATTTATTGTGTGATGATAGCTAATAATTGGTGTGAGTGAGGCCTAAGATCTGATGCTAACAGGTGGGCCTCTGTGTGTGTTTGTCTGCACAGAGACTGCCACCAGGCTGTCACCTGAGTGCTGTGAGCGTCTGGTGGAGAGCAGAGTGACCAATGTCATCTTCACGCTCATCCGCTGCTGTAACAGGAGTGTCCCCTGCATGGATGTGATCACCTTCTCCATCCAAATCCTCCTCAACCTGTCCAAGGTACCACAGCTCTCTTTTTATGTAATGTTGACACATAACATAATCATGATGTAAATTATTACTACTAATTGTTTTTGCACAATGAAGAACATTTATGCAGTATCTACTGTATATCTGCAGTGACATGTTTGAAAAATTATTTAATTTCCCATCGGGCTAGACTAAATGACTTTTGAAGTTGGGCAAGGGGAGTAAAATCAAAATTAACCTAAGCATTAAATTTCAGTATTAAGGTAATTTCTCTGTCCAGGAGGTAGTGAATCAGTTTGAATTTGACCATAGATGAGTCCGGTTGTCTAATAACAGCTGATATATATTGAGATTGGAAATCTATTTTACAAGGGAGACCTAGTCAAGGTAGCAGCCATACAAAATGTGCAGAATATCACCATAATCAGTCACAGATAGGAAAGTTTTTTTTTTCTTTTCAGAGAATGTGAAACCTGCTTAGAAATATGTACATTAAATCAAAGCTTTTCATCAATCCTTATTCCCAAGTACTTAAAGGAGGACAACTTTTCAATTGATGTTACATTAGATGTAACAATTCTTAGATTATCAACTTTTTGCAAGTACACAGTGATCATTAACTTTTTTCTTTGCATTTAAAACCAACTTTAAACCCTTCAAAGGTCTTTGTAATAACTGAAATATAATCTGAAATTCTTGGAGCACACCTTTATTTATCTCAAGAATGTCTGTTTTGTCGCCCCTCTGTTTGGAAACACTAAGTCCTACTTGTTAAGTAATGTGTAAGCTATTTAAAAGCCTTAGAACTAAGGCCAGTGCTCCTGAGTTTGTCTAGAAGTAATTCATGATGCACTAAATCAAACAATTTTGAAAGATCTACAAATAAATCAGCACAGTGCTGTTTTCTGTCCAAGGCACCAATTAGATCATTTGCAACATCCATATCAGCAGTAATGACCAATGATGACCAGAACGGTCTCCACCTTTTTATATAGGGGAAGAATGTATGCAGCTTTCCAAATTGTAGATACTGTGTTTAATTAAAAACTGAAATTGAAAATATGAGCAACAGACTCAGCAATAATGTATGCAGCCATCTTTAAGATGTAAGGATCCAGGTATACTTACCTCGGTTGCTGGGCTGGAAGCATGAGTTAATGTCACTTTTTTCTCCAACCTTGGAATTCCCCATTGATTTATGTTGTGTTTGGCACTCCATCATTTTATCTTTGCTTTGTGGACTTTAACTGTGCATCTTGCAAAATAACCCATGAGGCAAGAGGAGCAGCCTCGACTTTTATATTTAATCTCGCCTGGCTGTTATTTTAATCCACTTTGAACAGTAGATAGTAGTGGTAGACATTGCACATTGATAACATAAATTAACACCACTCTTTTAATGCATATGTCAACAGACCTGGCAGCAGCGGCCTGAAAAAAAATCGTGTTCACACGATAACGGATCAGAAACGTGTTGCGTAAAGATGGGAACGGAACACATGGTGAAATCGATGTAATACATATGCTACACCTACATGTGGCGCTGTAAACAGACTCAGACAGAGCCACCGGACACACTAAAACAATTGTTGCGTGAGGTTACGTCTTGTTCTGGTCACGTGACGGTGAAGGAAAAGTGACGCCATCGTTTTCAAAAAGTATCGGTTTCCTTGTCTACATGACAACGTTGCCAGATTTTTCCACTCTGGAACCCGTTCTAAAAAAGTATCGTTTCAGGGCACCCAGAACGCTGTTCCCGTGTGTACGAGAGGCCGAAATGATAAAAAACTTTATTGGATCGACCTAAATCCGTTCCCGTGTTGACGGCGCCTTAAAGGTCCATTGTGTAACGAGTAGGAAGGTCTATTTAGTCAGGGGCCTTGGTTTACAGAGGCCGCCATCTTACACCATCATGTTTTAGGGACATGAATGAACATTTCACACAAAACCTTGCAGTGTCACTAGAATTTCTCCCCTTAGCACCAAGAACATCTGTACCAAATGTCTTAGCAATGTATTAAATGCTTGTGGTTAATATTTACTGAATTTCTGGGTATATTTATGGGTACAGACTATATTTGATCTGTCAAATTTCTTCTTTTTCTGAACAATGCCTTGTGCCTCCATATTTGTACCCATCTTTCATCTTTAATTGTTTCCTTGCCTCCACCTCACCCTTTCTTTGTTTCCTCCCTCAGTACCACAAGACTGTCGAGGCAGTGTATTCAGTGGAAAACTCAGTGGTAACGCTGCTGGACCTGCTGCAGAGATACCGAGAGAAGGCGGGTGATAAAGTGGCAGAAAAAGGCGGCAGCATCTTTACCAAGGCCTGCTTTCTTCTTGCTCTCCTGCTGCAAGACAAAGAGCGTGCTGCGGTCCGTAACTATATCATGCACGTTTTGTTATATATCACCCCAACCCTTTTATTAATTGTCTTTATCAGGCACTCTCAAACTTGGGAGTACAGGGGCCCACTCTGAAATCTGAAAATCCTATGAGGCCCACTACTGATCAACATGTGGGACTCAATAATTCCCATATATATTATTGTTTTGATGAACATGGGGATACAAACATTCAGTGTAGACTAATAATCAGTCCACTTCAGTTTTAGCCTTTAACAGGCAGAAAATATCACTTTAATATTGAATCATATCCTTCAAAACATGAATTTTGATGCACATGTTCAATTCAGTCACTGCTTAGGCTTGGTTTACTATTTGAGACACGTAGAGCATTGCATACCTGCTGCTGTGTTGAATGTTTTGACCGACACTCGCTCTGATTGGTTAGCTGTGAGTCTGTAGGATGCGGAAGCCTGAAAAAAATAAAAGCTGCAAATCAACAGATGGTGACACATGCCATGTCAGATAAAAGAAAAATAACACATAATTTAAATTCCATGGCTTTGTTTTATTCCTTAGAAATATTTCTTAAAATTTGTTGCACATATTTTACATCAATTTAAAACTTAATTACACCGTTTATTTATTTATATTTAATGACCTTTCACAGCCCACCTGCAGTACCATCGCAGCCCACACTTTGGGAAACATGAGGAATGGCAGCTTTGTTAATGTAATGCAAATTTCCTTTCACTATGCTTAGGAGGCTATGAAGCTGCCCAAAGCCTTGGACATTATTCGCAGTATTTATCGCCTCACTGCTCGCAAACACAAGATGGATGCGGAAAGAACTGTAATCAAGCAGAAGATGAACGCGTCGGTCAACGGGAGCTTCTTTGTTCAGGCAACACCTCGTAAATCACGACCTGCACCAAAGTATGTATTCTTTATGTGCGCACTAAATGTGTCAGAAATCTACAGATGCATTTGTCTCGCAGAGGTAATTTCCATCCTGTGCTTGTTTTTCAGGTTTGCACCTGACTGGGTTCTTAGAAAGGACAAGCTCAAAGACGTGGTGGCTCCTCTCAGGGCCATTCAATTGGTGGCAGACACGTTGTCCATTGTGTTGTAAATAGATGAGCTTTTAGATATGAATTCATCTCCTTTTCTTCTCAGAAAATATTATTTTATGTTGTTGTTTTTTTTTTTTTTTTACACATTTCCATGTCTTGCATGTACATATTAAAAATGGATTTGTTTCTTAAACTTGTATCATTTCTGTGTTTTCTTAATTTTTTGATTGATTGAATAAGGTTAGCCTGTTATCTTCTTCCTTCCAACTTTTAGTTGGTTAGGGAAGACAATTAAATGTAATGTTAGTATGCTAACAGTGATGATGTTCATTTTGGTTAATATTTTAATTGATAAAATGAAATATAATGTAAAAAAAAAAACCCTGAATTCTTAATTGTAAACCAATGTTATAGGCAGTAGCTGAAGCTTATTAACACTGAGCCCTTACCCAACCCAATCTGAATTTAGGGCAACAACAATAGCCAAATTGTTTTAGCATTATGTCAGTACCAGATTAAAACAATATTGTTGCCTGTTCAGCATGTTGTAACATTTTCAGAACCACCTTTCCACAGATCGACTCCCCTGTCGGATAGAAAATCATTTTAACAATGATTTTAAGGAATATCTTGACCTCAGCGTGTCAGCTGGGAGTCTTTGTTCCTCAAAGTTAGAAATCTCACCAGTAATTAATTAATGTGTACTGTCTGACCATGCTTACCTTCTTTATCATGTTTTATATTTTGTGACACTGAGCAGAGTGACACACAATGACCAACAGAGAAAGTAGTGTGAAACCAACTTGAACAAGTTAAGGCCATTACTCATTCTTCGAAATGACAATTGATCAAAGCTCTTGAAAGTGCCACAGACAGTTTGTCTGATTTTCTTTTGGGCAATATTTGTAAATCATTGGGTAAAGTTTGAATTGAATTTCCCTATGAGAGGAATTGTGGCATTAGTTATGTGTCTTTATTATGACCGGACAGAATTCAAACAAGCACAGGACCAAGAATTGAGAGAATGAAAACAGAAACTGAGGCGTAAAAACAATGTTTTTATGAGTGTTATGAATTCAGATTGAGATTCAGATCGATATGAAGGTCACTTTCATGTCTCAGTTTTCTCACTTTCACATTGCATATTGCATATTTTGTGAATATAAGATTTTTACATTTGGCCTGTGAAATCAAGAGTGAATTTATTGTTTAAATAAAACTCCCACACCTGTCAACACTGGAATAGACACATAGGATTACTTAATAACCTAGACAGTGACATGTTTGTTCAGTCTCCTCTTATCACTTCATTCTGAGAACAGTATTTTTCTTTTAAAAACACATCAAAACAGCTTTATCATAAACTTCATATCAAACCATTTTAAGTTTGACCTCTTTTAGGAATTCTTCAAATGCAAGTTTATGAATTTCATTCTACTGAAGGCCTTTATTGGCAGATGGGCAGGTTCATCACGCCATTGACACATGTCTGACGCATTGCCACTCGAGTGGCTTGTCTTCCTCTGGTGCACGAGAACTCGATTTGATCATTGTGGGGCAAATACAGCTTATCGTAACGGCTATATTTGAATCGGATGTTGTGTTTGCTCATGGCTTCTCTGTCCACAGTGCAGGGTCCTGCAAACGATAACAGATACATAACATACATTACTTTACTGTTCAGCACACTATTGCACATAACTATTGCAACCTAAAGTTGCATAATTAATGTTGACATAACTAGTGATTGCTTATGGCAGGTCTGTAAAGAGCAGAGTACAGTGTGAGTATGAAGGCAAAATCCAGCAATGTGACAACTGTAAATGGGATTGCAACTTACTGAGGCATGTCATGTCTCCAACCCATTCACCATTGTTGCATGTTTTGAAGGGCCCACCGTCCATAACGTAGAAATTCTGACAGACAAATTCAACCTTTTCATTATGTCTGTAAGTGTCCTTAAGACTGGCCCTGGTGTCTCCATCTGCTAGACTTGGTGGCCTCCCACAATCCCTAGGAGCTGAAAGAGTGTGGAAAATTAAAGTTTAGGGTCGTATTGTTTTGCAGTTACATGTATTAACTTTTCATCCAGAGTCACGGATTTCTCACGTTGTTCTGCACATGCTACAGCAAAAGCAAAAGGAATCTTAAAATGTAATTACAGAGTGATCACTTTAATTTCATTTTTCCCCCTCATTTGTTGATTGCTACTTTTATGAAATAAGAGACTTTTTAAACTCAACTGAACCTTCTTGACATTCTACAAATGGTACGTTTGCACCACATACTTATTGTTGTTGAGTAGATATATACTGTATATGCATATCTTAATCCTGTTTAATCCAATACTTAAATTGGATTATTATAGGATAGGTACTCCACTGCACTTAATTCCATGAAAACCATATGCAAAGTTTGAGGAAAGCTTTAAACAATGACTCATTAGTAGTACATTTATTAAATTAGTAATTTAAAAGTACATTTTATTCATATTGGTTTAAACATTTACTATGATATAATAACAGCATGTTACTATAATCATGTTCTGTCCAAAGTAAAAATACATTCTAAATACAGGTCTATCAGTGTTTTACTATGCTCTGTTCATTGTACACAAATAACAATTTGTGCAGTTGTATGAAAAAATTGTTCTATTTTTGTAAGTATAATTTTATTTTCACTTTACGTACATCTCCCATTATCTCTAAAATATGTTTATATAGCACATCAGCATATTAAAAAAATCTTCTTACCATTCTGTGATAAAGACAGTTCCACACACCCCAACAGGTGAAGAAACAAAAGCATAAAAGACAAGTTCATGGTTGGTTGTTTTTTGAAAAATGCTTAACAGAATAACTGTCCTGAGTGGGAGACAGCATTTATCATGGACATGTGTAACATGGAGCACACCATGTGAGTGGACACTGTGTACCATTGTGTAACACTCACATTTCCAGAGCTTTTACACTGAAACACAATCAGTGTTTGTTGATTTTTTTTAGTGTGATTCAAGCCAAATCTTCTGGTAATTTCAGTTTTCTTCTTTAAACACACACATCATGTATACTAGTGAAGACACATCATAGACATAATGCATTCCCTACCCTAACATAAATCTGATTCACACCCTAACCCTAAAACCTGGTCTTAACCTTGAAAAGCCTTTAATGTCATGGGGACCAGACAAAATGTCCCCACAAAGATAGATTTGTATGTTTTTTGGACCTCACAAAGATATAAATACAAGAACACAGGCACACACACACACACACAATTGATCAATCCTGCCAACAGGTATTTTCCTGACTGTGCAACCAATTGTGACATTTTACTCTATTTGTGTGTTGTTTTTTTTAGTATGCATTATAGACTGGCTTCAGTTTTAGACACATAAACACTGCATGTTTATCTTGCAGTTCTCATAAATATCCCAATAACAAGACTTGATGTCTGTCTGTTAGTGAAAAATCAACAGCTTTGCATGTCCTTAAATCAAAACAGTCTGAAATGGAACTTGAATTGCATTACGTTTTGAACGCAGACTTGACCTAACATTTTTTTTTGGTCTTCTTATTGAATTCCTAATTATCTAATTATGTGTATTACTTTCAGCTGTTTTATAATTAGGACTTTATTTATTTACTGAACTACTTCTTAACTATATTTCATTTTGTATTTATTTACCTGTAGCTCTACATCTGGTGTTTCCTCATTTACAAACTGATGAGATAGTATTTCCTTAGCTGCTTCTTTCTTTCTTTTTTTTTTTTTTTTTTTTTTAATGTGTGATCAAACCCTGCCTCAGTATCTTAGTTGTAAATGCACTATATGGACAAAAGTATTCGGCCACACCTGTTAAGTGTTGAATTCAGGTGTTTCAATAGGCTTTGGGCTCAGCCCCTTATCTCCATTGAAGGGCAATCTTAACGCTTCAGCATACAAAGACATTTTAGACAATGCTATGCTTCCAACTTTGTGGCAACAGTTTGAGGAAGATCTCCAAAGACCTAGCTTGACTTTGAGTTTGGTGTGGAAGAACTCGTCTGGCCCGCCTGGAGCCCTGACGATCTGTCGAGTTATCCTCCTTTGGGATGAACTGGAACAGAGATTGCGATGCAAGCCAGGCCTTCTCGTCCAACATCAGTGCCTGTCGTCATGAATGTACTACAGAATTAATGTGCAGACATCCTCATAGAAACACATGAAAACCTTAAGAAAACCTTCCAAGAAGAGTAGAAGTTGTTATAGCTGCAAAAGGGGGACCAACTCCATATTAAAGCCAAGTATTTGAATACATCATCACAGTCCCTGTTGGTGTAATGTTCAGACGTTTCTCCATATAGTGTACATACGGCACTGTGCAAAAGTCTTCAGCCACCTTTAGACTTGTTGTTTTAGCAATGATACAATTACCATACACTGTTATTGTTTCTCAATCACTTTATGGGAACAAACAGGTTTATTCAAGACATGATTGAGTATTACATACAGATACATGCAACTCATTGACAGCTTGCAAATACAGTATATTAGACCAATTTCTACTCACGTCATTCCAGTCCTAATGACAATGAACACAGAATATGACAGACGTTTAAAAAAGCGCCCTGAACTGTAATAAATGTTGAGGCAGGAAAACATGGTGTTTGGGGATTAAATGTCTTATTAAAATGACACACACTGCCACTGATGGCAACTCAAGTTTATCAATTTCATTCTACTGAAGGCCTTTATTGGCAGGTGGGCAGGTTCATCACGCCATTGACACATGTCTGACGCATTGCCACTCGAGTGGCTTGTCTTCCTCTGGTGCACGAGAACTCGATTTGATCATTGTGGGGCGAATACAGCTTATCGTAACGGCTATATTTGAATCGGATGTTGTGTTTGCTCATGGCTTCTCTGTCCACAGTGCAGGGTCCTGCAAACGATAACAGATACATAAGAGATCAGATCGGTTTAAGAGGATATATATGCAAAACAAAAGAAATACAACGTAAATATATTTTTGAAAGTGTATTCAGTAACATGTCTGTAACTAACAATCCTAAACTTGCACGTGTAGATACTCCACATTGTCTTTGAGCAACATTGACAGGAAAACACTCTATCTATTATTAATTCATCTACTGTATATACACAATGTTCATTATTCCTGTCCATTTTAACTGGGTTTATTTTTCTAGAAAATAAAGAGATAAAAAAAAACTATCTAAAAATTATTTAAAACATGTGATTTAAAGTTTACTTAATCATACAAAGTCACATAAAATACACTGAAATTAGCAATCCTTCCTTTACTTTATAAAAACAGATGCTGCAAAATCCTAATGACACCAAACATGCAGGATCATCAATGTATTTAACTTTGTATAGAGGAGTGCATTATTATTATCAGATTTTTTCTGAAATATTTCTCTTATTTAGTGTTTGTTTGCCTTTTTGTTGCAATTAGTTCACCACTGCATAATTAATGTTGACATAACTAATGATTGCTTATGGCAGGTCTGTAAAGAGCAGAGTACAGTGTGAGTATGAAGGCAAAATCCAGCAATGTGAAAACTGTAAATGGGATTGCAACTTACTGAGGCATGTCATGTCTCCAATCCATTCACCATTGTTGCATGTTTTGAAGGGCCCACCGTCCATAACGTAGAAATTCTGACAGACAAATTCAACCTTTTCATTATGTCTGTAAGTGTCCTTAAGACTGGCCCTGGTGTCTGCATCTGCTAGACTTGGTGGCCTCCCACAATCCCTAGGAGCTGAAAGAGTGTGGAAGATAAAAGTTTAGGGTCGTATTGTTTTGCAGTTACATGTATTAACTTTTCATCCAGAGTCACAGATTTTTCACGCTGATCTGCAGGTGCATGATATTTTTTGCAGTCCTGATTTGTGACCATTCAAGTAAATCCATCCATTGTCTCATGCATTACCCTCCAAATGAGGGTCACAGGGGGCTGGTGCTAATCCAGGCTCACACATGAGGCGAGAGGAGGGGTACACCCTGGACAGGTCACCACTTCATCACAGGACCAACACACAGAGACAAACAACCATTCCTTCTCACATTCACACCTATGGTCAATTTAGAGTGTCTAATTAACCTCTGCATGATTTTGCAGTAAAAGCAGAGAACTTGGAGAAAACCCTCACACACACAGGGAGAACATGGAAACTCAACACAGAAAGGCTAACACTGGGATGCAAACAATTAAGTAATTTTCTCAGTGACATCCATATCTGTCAGTTTTGACTTTTTACGGGTCAGGTATGTGTGTGCCTCTTTATTTCTCTTTTGGGGAGGCGGGGTCATTTTGAGATGATGAGCTACACCTGGGCCCATGTAGTTAAAAACCTTCTTCTACCTCCAGATGCTCTCTCTCTCACCAACAGCTAACACACACCATCCACGTGGGCCTAGCAGCATGGCTGTTTGTTCTATTTTTTTCTGTATGCATTCACGCACTCACACATCCATACATGCCTATACTGACTGAGGACATTGATGCATCTTTGCTTCTTTAGCAAATAAACCTTGTTATTTTTGCTCTCAGCCTTATCTCCTTTCCCATTTTTGTTACACTGGATTGGATTTAAATGTGGGCTGCTTTAGAAACATGCTGGCTCCAGACTGGGGCCTCCGTACCAAAAGCTCCTTACTGGAAGTACAGATTAAAGGCTTATTCTTTTCTTACGAAGACCAAATGATTTTTATTTTAAAGCAATTAAACACTTGCACAAACAGGTTTGGGTAGTCCTTGTAAATGTTAAACAATGGATCTTTTTAAAAAAATCCAAATATAAAACATATTCGCAGACAAAAACAGGTCAAAATAGCAAGTATTTTTTTCTAGAAACCATCAAAGACACAGAATTATTGAGGAGGAAGTAGAGTTCTGTAATAGAAAAGATGATGTGTAATTTTGTACTTGAAAATACTGCAGTTAACTTTGGTGTGCCTTCACAGTCCACCTCAGCCTGAAAGAACCTTTTCAGCCAGAGTAGTTTCACAACACAAATATGTTGCTCCACTGCAGTTTGCAGTTTCAACACTCATACAACACACACACACAGTGATATGCAGGGTAAACAGAACAAACAGAACAAACTTACTGACTCACCTCCACATGTCGGGAAGGGATGACTCCAGTGTCCATTGGCTAAACATTCAACTTCTGCTTTTCCGAAAAGGCTGTGACTACGAATGCGGCAAGTAAACTTTACCTTTTGCCCTGCACTTAGGTGACTGTCTGGTGCATGTGAGGAGATGTGCACACTATGTGGTACTCCTGTGATTTTGCATTTGTCTGTTTAAGGAGAGAATGACTTCTTATCAATATGTTTATAGAGTACAAGCAAGTCTGTCAACAAAAATCTCTGTATTCTATTCATTCTATTCTACACTATTAACTACTACACAATGCATGCAATGCAAGTATTTAATTTTCAAAACTAGATGATTGTTTTTAAATTAGCTATTTTAATGTTTTTATTTTTATTTTTATTTTCACCAATAGTTCACTTGACCATATGTGAGAAGGGCCACAGTTTAGTGGTCGCTTCTAAAATTTTTCAGCCTGCAAATGTTGGACTGCTGTGGATTAGAGACACAGCAGTAAATGGCTCCTGGCGTGCAGCATGTGTAAATAAATAATTGCTACATCAATAGAGAGACAACAATCAATCAATCCATTTTTTTTGCAACCAAAACGAGGTCATCACTACAGGTTCCATGCAGATCATTAAGGAAATATCCAACGTGGTAAATGTAGTTTATTTAGATTTTGATTGTATTTAGCTTTCATTATATTTTATAAACTGCACTGTTCAACTATGCTTTGCCTCACAAAACAGGTTAACACAAATATAAACGTAAAAGTGTGTGTGTTTAATATAAAGTATGCCTACCAGCACAAGTTGGAAAGCGGTTACTCCACTGGCCTGTTTCCAAACACTGAATTTCTACAGATCCATGCAGTGTGTACCCTTCACCACAGTAAAACTTTAATTTTTGTCCAACCTTCACTGTTTCATTTGCTGGTGATAATCCATCTGCACTGAGATTAGGGGGCATCATGTCCACTTTACAAGTGATTTCTGAAAAAAAGGACAGATCAAATTAAAAGTTATGTGGACGCGCTTTTTTCGCACCCAACAATATTATGCTATATGAAACGTAAGACCAATAAAGAGGGTTAAAAATAATATATATATATATTTTTCCTTTTCCATTTTTTCTTTTATCTTATATGGTTTACCTTCACAAGTGGGGAAGGGATGATTCCACTTTCCATCTTTACCGCAAACTAGCACTGAACTGCCATTTAGGTATTTCCCAGGACCATCACAGCTGAATGTGAGGAAACGGTCAGGAAGTATGGGCTCATCATTATCCGGCAAACCTTGAATTGTAATCTCTACTCCTGCAGGAGGCAGGTGACAGCTCAAAGCTGAGTAAAGGCAAAGAATCAGTCGGGTCAGTAAAGACAGAGAAAATCTCAGGGGGTAAAGTACAAATATGCTGCTTTTTAATTCCACTAATTATTTTTAACAACATTCTCTGTGCCAAAACATGTTTTTTTAAGATAATATAAATTCTATTTATTTATTTATTTTTTCAACTGCTAATTTCCTCACAGGTCATGCTTTGTAAATAATTTTTTGCATGCAGAAAGCTACACTTATACACTACTGATTATGTGTACCCATCAGAAACAAATCTTTGGAAGACAGACCTTGGAACCCTCCAAAATAAAAGCTGGGATAATACTCAGCAAAATCACTAATGTGAAAGCTTGCATTAACTGGTTTCAGATCTTAAAAAATTACGTAGGGTGAATTTTAAAAATATGTCTAGTGTCCCAAGGCACTAAATGACAGAACTTTGAACATAAACGCTGCTCTGCTGTTGTAACTTACGTTCACATATTGGCACATGATTGGTCCACTTGTCTATTAAACAAGTGCGTGTGTCCTCCCTACTCACCATCTGATACCTGCAGTGAACACCAAAGTAAAGATATTCAGACAAAAACAATTGTGATTACATCAGCAATCAATCCTCAATTACCACTTTATGTACCTCTAAAATAACCATCCTACTTTTTATCGAGCTCCAACCCCATCATGCAGCACTCAAAAGATCACCATTATGGCAGGGGAGGCGGGGTACATTGTAGGGCCACATAGGTACAAACAACGATCCACTCTCACATTCACATTCACATACGGGCAATTTAGAGTGTCCAACTGGAGAACATGCAAACTCCATGCAGAAAGGCCCTTGCTCTGACTGGGTCGCAAACCCCCTTCTTCTTCTGTGTGGCCCAGCAGCAGCAGCAGCAGCAGCAGCAGCAGCAGCAGCAGCTCTATACCGGACAATTTGTCAGGCAACTTGTCTCTTCACCAGCTGTTTCCATAAATAGGTGAAGATGGTGGATAGCTGTTGTGTGCTAGGATGGCGAAACAGTTGAGGACAGGCTAATTTGACTGGATCACCAATGCTAGTGAGGGCAGCAGCGTTGGACCACTACAATAAATCACTCTTAAAGGGAGCATAAAAGACAGTGATGGGGGACCAACAGGCAATGGATTCCACTTGTAGACTGATCACTACATATCAGGCTAATCGAGATGCTGAAGTTCGTGTCCGGGTTTGCAGCATCCTGGTCAGCAGTTAAGAGGAACCTTAAGGAATATTTAAGGCCTTCTGCATTTTAAGACTCACTATGACATTCATAAATCCTGTATTCTCTTAGGGGCATGATCGTTCGAATCCCCTAAGTTTCCCTTGGGTTTCACCCTGCCAACCATGACGCTGTGATCTGGATACCAATTTCAGCATCATTACGCTCCAGCACCAGTTTACTTATATATCTTTTTTATTTTACATGCTTTTATTATGATGTGTACGCTTTCTCTGGAGAAGAATGAGGGGAAGTTTATCAGAAATTAGATTTTTCTTGCCAACATGGTGGTGTGAGCAAACTGAGTCATGTGACATCCGGGGCTTAATGAATGATTCCACATACCCTTCATTACAAAAGTATTTGATAGTTGCTCCAAAAACAAAGTCGGTACCATGGATAAGCTGAAAATAACCATTGGCAGTCTCATCAGGAAGTTGACATGGCTTTACTGAAAAAAAGAGAGAATGTTTAATAAGAAGAAGTTATTTTTTATTATAATGCATGTGCTATACACCTTATATTGTATATATTAAGTGAGGTGGTGGCATTTGTGCAACTACGTGACTTCCAATTAGAGGCTAGAATTTGTTGACAGCAACATAGTTGAGCTTCTTTTAACTCTATCAAAAAAAAAAAAATCATTAATTACTCAATAGTGATTTATGTAAAATTATTACATTTGGACCAAAATCTGCAAACTTCAGAACTTCTTTTCTTTAAATAACAATCTTACTTAGCTACAGGTTTCACTGATTATAGTCTAAAATTGTAATAGATGTAAGGATCTTCACTTCCACTTTGTCCAGTTTGTTGTATCCTCTTTACTCTACTTCAGCAACATGATCTTTATTACATGCAGCTAAATAAAGAGCAAGGGTGAAATTTGTTAAACTTACAGTAGCACTTTGCCCGAGTAAGTGCTTGCCAGTCATCACTTGAGCATATATATCTGATAGTTGGACCTGATATGTAACCTGTTTCACAAGTGAAATGTATTATATGTCCTTGCTGATACTCGTCTCTTCTCGTGTCTTCTGACACGACGGCGTGAGGAACATCTGGGAGCTTTGAACATACTGACAAACAAACAAACAACAATAAAAAAAAAAAAACATTAGGGCTAAAGTGGAAGACTAGTCATCAGCTGTACAGTTTAAAGTGAATGTAAAGCAATGTCTTCACATGTGATATGTACATGTAAAAAAAAAAACAGTGTCTGGGAACATGTGGATAAAAACACAACTGTGGTAAATACTGGAAAATGTTCAGGATTGTTAAGGTCATTCTAAAAATATGGCTTGATGATGCACCGGAGTCACAGTTAACATAACTCCTCCTCAAAATATATGTATCAAAATATAAAGCATTTATAGCCGTTAACCGGATGTCACGTGACTCTGCTTCTATGAGTCGCCATGTGGGCAGATGCGGCAAAATGAATGGGACTTATGCTCAATTAACCTGTTAGGGTTCACTACGCACTTCTATGGAGATTGACCGATATATCACACAACTTGACAGACTGAATATATAGGATCCTTTTGACGCCCCTGTCCAGAACGGACATTATTACAGTATCCTGACATCCTCAACTTCCCGATTAACATCCCTTCGTCTTACTCCTGATAGTCACCGAAAGTTTACAAGAGCCTTGAGGGAAATAGACGATATCTGGCTTTGTGATGAATATTCAGAATTGCTGTGCAGACTTGTCTGTCAGTTAGATTGAGTCAATTATTTACTGAGAGTTAACCACAAAATCCTTTGCTTGTGTTTGTTTCCATCGCTTTGTTTTCTTTTGCTCACTGTGAGCAGCATTTCACCACCGCCATCTCTATGGATCTATGGGATGAACTGCATTGTTTCAGAGGCATTACCTCGGTTGTGTGACATCAACAAGTCTTTGTCCCGGAAGGGAATCTTACCTCCATTGAAAAACATACAGAAAAGCTTTACCTATTCATTTAAAATTCCTAAAGAATAAGAATTGCAGTGGAGAATAAGAACAGAAAGAAGAACAGACTGTTGCTTTGAGGCTGCAGTACCACTGATAGAGAAAGAGGGAGACAGAGTGCAGGACAGGGTCATTTATGTGTCTATTCTGCACAAACAATGATGAACAGTGGTGTTCACTTGCTTTGGTCCTGACTAAAGCAGTGTGCGTGTTTGTTTGGCTCACCCAGAGACATGGCCACAGGGTTTCATAGCAAATATGCTGTTGATTTTTACATGATTTAAAGTCTAATTTAAACACTTAAAGACTTAATAATTCAAATTTGGAAAGATGATTAGTGACACCGTATTAACCTACTAGTGATAGTTCAGGTTAATGCAGTTTTATTTATTGTGGTTTAATTAAATGAGGTATTGACTTCACCCAGCCACCATTTTCCTGAACCAGTCTGTGATCCCCTCAATGATAACATGGCTGCCAGCAGAGACAGAAGGGAAAACAGATCTGATAAAACCCATGCTTACTTAAGTTATATCTTAAGTATTTGTTCACTGCATTATCTTACTGTTAGACTTTTTTTCCCAGCTTGAAGTTGAAGTTTGTAAAATGTTCACCCTCGCACTCAAAAGTCCATAGAGAAAATCATTTTAATGACATGGGAACACAGGAGCTGCATCATTTGGTAAATATTTGCTCAGGTAACATTACTAAAAGTTGTCCAACACCCGAATTAACAAAATAGTACATTTGCACTTACTGATAGAGGCAGCAGAAGATCAATAACTCTTGTGTGATGTGATGTAAAATTGTTGATATTTTTCTGTAGACTGCTACAGGTTTACACAGTTCAGTTTCCAGCCTACAACAGGCTGTCTAACAGTCATAAAAAGGGGTGAACACATTCTTACAATGTAGTCGAAGCAGGAACAGATTTTACTTTACTTTATGTTCAACGACTAAAACGGGTTTTATCTCTGTCCCTCCTGGGCCTCATGCTTAATACAACCACATTTGAAAACAAAACAAAATATAACAGTACTGAACTATGCCCTTAAAGTATTTAACGTTTTCATCCCCATATGACCCACCCATGCTTTACATGTATGCACTTTCATTAAACAAACCAACATTCAGTTTCAAACTCAGTATTTGAAATGATGGACTTACCATTCTGTGATAAACAAAATTTCACATTGCTCCACAGCTGGAAAAGCAGAAACAACAAAGGCAGTCGCATTTCAGCAAGCAAGAGACAAAAAGGCTGAGGCTAACTCAGATGACACTGAGCACTGAGTGAAGACTGCCCAGTGGGACTGCACAAGGCTGCATGAACGCAGCATGAACGCAGCATGAACACAACATGACGCATGGCAAAACAAACATGTACACACTGTTCACACAGGGTTTACTCAAAGCTCCAGAAAGGCTCCCAGTCAGTATTTCTTGCACACCATCAATCAATTTATTGACTTAATGTATACCTTTTCAATATTCCTTTGCAATCCTGATTTGGTTCATCATCAAATCGACTTCTATTCACTCCACTGGAAAACTTTGCCTCTACTGATTTTATGTGACCTCATTCGGAGGAAGTTATCAGACTGCTGATGCAAAAGCAGTTCATTTAAATTAGATTTGATGATGACACATGACATTAAACAATTTGCCACATAACCTGCAGCATGCCAATTCTCTGCAGAACAATATATGTAGCATTCAAAGATCAATATCTGCCATGAATGTGAGTATCTGCTAACTTTGTTTACCATCTCATAAGGCATGCAGCAATGTTGTTGTCAGTACAGTGCAAAGTCCACAGTAAATATTATTCGGTGATGCTTTTAAAATGAGCAGAATTCAATGTGTTATTTACAACAAACCAGCTTCACTCTTGGTTTTTTTTTTAGTAAAATCACAGTGGCCTAGTATTAATTTGCCCTTTCATATTTGGAGTGAAGCACTAGACTTAAACAAGTGAACCAGTTTTGATTTGAAATGAGAAAATCTTCAACTACAAATAAAACAAAATACTT
>JAFBJR010000023.1:234611-407566 GCA_016785285.1 Brachirus orientalis
TCATGTGAAAATGTTTTCTTCTCAGGGCCGCCTGGTGATCAGAGGACCCCAAGCAGCCTCTTAGTTCACTTATGCCTTTGCTGTCAAACATGTATCACTGTTGGCTGTTAAATTTGAGAACACTGTGGACCAATGTTCAACATTTCATCACCTTTAGGATTAACCTCTTAAGCTCAAGTCATGTAAAGCATGCAGACACAGATGAAAGAGATTTGATAAATGAATGGATGACGTTTTAGAAATTCAGTCCATTTCTCACTTTCTATGTTTTCTTTTAAATTGTGTATATTTTGCTTAAATCATGCTTAAATTCTTAATATTTCCTAAATTAAGTTCATGATTCATGAAAGCAAGTTTTGACCACATTTTTCATTCGTTTTTGCCACGAATGCACACAAATTTTTGTGTTTTTCAAAACTAAACATCTAAACCCTAACCCTTACTGCAACCAAAACCTAATTCTACACTAACCCTGAGTTCCAAACTCCAAGGTTCAGTGTAGGAAAAAAAAGAAGAAGCAAAAACTAAATAAATAAAACCATCCAACAAGGCCTTTGTACTGTTTACCTTTTTTATTTCAACATGCCAAACTTTCACAATATCAGCCACCCACTGTTCTCTTTCCAAAAGTAACATACATCTCAGCAGTGTATCAAGGTAGTCTATGTGGTAAAGAAAAAAACAAACAAGTACCAGAAAAATCCCTTTTTTTGGCATTTAAAGGAAGCACGGACATCGGTTTCACTGGTCCAGAGCTGTGGGTGAAAATAACAGATCAGAATCATATCACATAATATGTTAAACATGTAATGTCTGTGTTAACAGTGTGACTCATTCTCCCAGTTCCATGTAACCTGTGTGATTCTTCCATTTAAACAAAGTTATAAAGGACAAACTTGTCTTTTATGATGACAGTCATATTAACAATGCGCTTTCTATTTTTAGACTAATTCGACATCTTCTCATATCAATAAACATCATATGACATTAATATCGTATAGTCTTAATGTCATGATTCCTGGATAACCTAATTTGCCATTTATTCTGTTTCCACTTTTTGTTGTTCTGTTTTCTTTATCTTGAGTTATTAGTTCTGTTTCCTTGTTTCCTGTTTTATTTTTTACTTCTGTGTGTGTACCTTGTTAAGTTTGACTCTCTGTCCCGTCTTCCTTGTTAATTGTCTGCCTTGCCCTAACGTGATTCACCTGTTTGCTTGTCTCACCTGCGTCTGATTGTCCGTGCCTCCCCAGTGTGTTTATTGGGGAGTCTTGTCTGTCAGTCTGGGTTTCATGTATTCCTGGATTGCTCCCTGTGTTTCTTCTCCATGTTGCTTTTTTGGGGATTTCAATTTTACCTTTGTTTTCCTCTTTTTGTTTATTTTTTTGAAACTGCATTTGGGTCCTCCATTTTTACACCCCCACGAAAACAATATCATTAACATAGAGTATTTTTCATTGTAAACAACATGGCTGTCATATATTTGTCCTGGGAAATATTGGACAAGAGGCAGTTTGAAATCGATTCACCATTTTTATCATTTTGTACTGCATAGAAGGAGCAGTTTTAATATTCCATTTCTATCAGCGGCAAAAGGTGTATTCTTACTGTGTCCATGCAATAGTTATACAAAATGAACATGGGAACATTCAGTTTTTTAATGATTTGGGGTTTTCATCTGTCTTCCCAGAAGGTTTGGATTAATTTATTGGCTGCTTCCACTCACTCACCTCATTACACAATTTCGTTTGAAGACTGGTGACTGGTGATACCTGATTGACCAACATTTTTATCGCGATAAAAATGTTGGCAATGATAATGATTTAGCTAACTTACTCTGTGTGTGCTTTTAGTATGCAAGACCCTTATGAGCACGATGAGCAAAATGGAAACAGCCCAGTATTTTTCAGGCTTTTGGAAATAGAAAATCTCTGTGGCGTACACTTCGCTTTCTATTTCCAAAAGCCTGAAAAATACTGGGCTGTTTCCAAAGTGTACGCCACAGAGATTTTGCCGACTCCAGCATAAATGCACAGCGCTCCTACAGCTGTTTAGGTCACTTGAAGATGTATCGCAGGAATGTGATGACTAACAAGCAAATGAGTGGACTTGCACTAATGAACATCCATCATGATATTGGCCTTAATTTTGGGGGGCTTTCTGTTCTGCAGGAGTTTGATGCAACAGGGAGACAGAACAGAGAAGGTAGGAATATAATTTTATTTCATTTTATTTTCTCATCTGGCTTCTGATGGTGTATTGTTGCAGCTTGGTTTGGGTTTTGTTGTTGCATTTATTGTTGTTACTGTGTTTGTGCCTAACTGTTCTTATGATAATGTCATATATGCGCTGTCAGCTGAAAAACTTATTTGAAAGATGGTATGGTCCCCACTGATCTCTATCATTATGAGATTCTGATGATAATCATATTTCATATGACATAGGAGATCTAATTTTAATTCGTACTACATACTAATCTGTTTGTAGTTTTGGATGGATTTTATTATGTAGATTTCTCTATGATTGATGTGCGACACATTGGCTAGATATAAAAGCACATTCAACACATTTATGAAGGGAATTTGAAAAGAAATCAGCTCTCTAACTGAGCTTTAATAATGGACCTTCAGTTGGTGACACTGTGAAAGACATACGTACGTCTACATTTGATGGTCCTCTCGTCCCATTTCCCATCCTTGCAACTAAGTGTTGTTTCTCCCTGAATTTTATGGCTCTGACGACACTGGTAAGTGACCTCAGAACCAGACAAATATTCCTTCTGGTATGACGTCACAACAACAGCATTGTCGACTTTAGGTGGAGCACTGCAGTGACTGGCAACAGCTGAAAGTGTTGAAAACATAGACAGTATTTTGTTATACCCTGTAATTCTTTATTTATTATATTTATTATTCATTTATTTATTATTATATTTAAATTAAAGTAAAGGTGACTCACGTGCACAGATATTGTTGAAAGGTGTCCCATCTGAATGCCATTTTCCCTCGACACACCTCAAGCGATCAACCTGAGCGCTGTATCCTTCCTTACAAACAATCTGGAGACTTTTGCCTTCTTCATAATAATTATCTTGATACGTCATGTTCCCATTAGGAATCATAGGCACTGAGAGACAATTTGTTTTTGCTGTTGTGGGTATAATAACAAATAATTAGGTTTGTAGTTTTAAATATCAACACTAACTTTGATCTAACTTTGCTACATGCAGGTAATAACTAGACCTGTAAGGTATTTAAAGTGTTCATTACCGATGCACTGTTTAAGTCCAGTCCACACATTACCATTACATGTGGCTTTGCCCCACCAGCCTTTGGTAACAAGCTTATAACCATCATCACAGGTGTAGTACACGGTCTTATTGTATGGACCAACGACAAAACCATGTGGGATTTCTACTTTAGGACACTGTGTATCAACTGAAAGAAAAAAAACAAAAACAATTGATAGATTTCTATTCTCTACTGGCCTCATAAAACTCACAATGGAATTTCTTCTTTAGTTTTGTTTATTACTAATTCTCTTTTTTGATCAAACCACAGAAACAACAGTCACTCAGTGGAGCCTTTTAGAATGAACGCCCCTAGTGGCCGCATAAATAACAGCAATCTGGTACCTTGGCGTGTCACCACTGGGGCCGTACATTAGGAAAAGCTCCTAAGGGTCACATTTGGGGGGTGAAGGAAAGGTTGTTCTGTGATCAACCTCTAAACTCTACTTAGGGTCATTTTTGCAGCTGTATTTGCTGTGTAATCTTACCTGTGCATCTTTGAATCCCAGTCCAAATGCCTCTTTCACAAACAACAGTGAAACGTTTGGAATCATCATGGCTGCATGCATAACGGACTTGTTCTCTGGTCCTGTAGCTTGGCTTGTCATTGTGTATGATGTATGCTTGGCTGATGTACAGTTTTTTACACATCTTCTCTGTGAAAGGTGTGAAAGTCAGGTTGTCTTTAGATTTGCTGTTTTGGCAATGACCAAACTGTATATATAGGTGTACAGTGACCTTCCCTTACACTTGAACAAGAGCACAAACCTGGTTCTCTTAAAACTGGAGTGGAACTCTAATTAATTAATGTTATTGGTTTGTCTCACTATTTCGTGTAGACAAATATCTGCTGAGGAAAAGGTCTATTCAAGATATACTACACTGTGTATGTCAGACATTACATGCATGTTTTGTTAAACGCATTGACAGCTTGGTAATCAGTTATCATTACCATCCAATAAAGTATATATAGGACTCACTCTCACAGTGACCTCCATTCACTGTACAGCCTGTACACAGCCTAACCAACAGGGATACAACAGGTTTTCTGTGCTGTTCTCATTCACATCAAAACAAAGCGTAATTGTGTTTTAGTTTGCCTTTCTACCTTTGTAACTCTCCAAACAGACAGCTGCATTTATTAGGGCCCGAGCACGAAAGCCAGCGGCCGAAAGGCGCATGGCATGAGTTTGTGTGAGGAACCTGGGGTCCATTTCTGTACAGGCTCCCAGACAGTTTTGTGTGTAGCTTAAATGTTGCTGTGAACGCTGACATTGATCTAAACAAGATTCAACTTGTCCAGAGGTAGATCATCCAAAACAGAAAATGCCTTGCAACTTTGCCTTGTTGAGTGAGGGAGACAGTGAGGTCAGAAAATTGCTTCACTCCCTGACTTCAATGGGGGGGACGCGAGGGCCCTTTCATGACTGCGAGTGCCATGGGCAGTCCTAGTTATTACTGTATTTGTATTCACACAGACACAGTATAAGTACTTAATACACACTTCACCTTTGAAAACCCTTCAATGTTGTGACATATTCCAATGACAACAACAACATACACTGCAACAAGTGTAATAACGTGTTGCAGCTCACAGCTCCATGGGCATGCATTTTAAATATGTCCTCTGCTCTTGATTATAGTTCTTGTCTCCAGTGCACATTGACTATACATGCATTAGCCTGCATGTGTTAGTAAAAATGAACAGAGAGAGATTATAACCTCAAAAACCTTAGTGTTTCATGATTTAATCAAAGTAAAGGCATATTACGATGGGATTAATGCAGACGTCACATTTACTATTGCCAACTGCTCTGCAAATAAAAAGTAATTCTTATCCAGGCAAAATCACTGTGTTAGTCCATCTGTTCCATCTGTCTGTTAACCACATAACTGTCAAAACAGTTTGCTTGGCAGTCTTCAAACTTGGTAGGTGACTGACTAAGAGCACCAGTGTGTGCAGTGCCAACTTTGGCAGTGTTTGGACAAGAAATGCAATGGGACGGGTGCTGTTTCACAAGTGTTTGTAAAGAAAAAAGATGAAATTCTGTAGGACAGAATCAAACTAAATATCAACAGCACATTTGTTGTTCTACTGTATATTTCCTTACCTCTACAATATGGGGTTCCTCTCCACTCATTATCCCGACAGGTTAGATAAAATTCTCCTTCATATCCATTCTTGCACACATAATTCACCTGCTCATTGTAAAAATATTTATCTTTGTAGTTGACGATGTCTGCATCTGGATAATCGTATCTGTCGCATGTGATTTCTGAAACAAACATAAAGTAAATAAATAAATAAACAAACATACATCACAATGTTCAAACCCTCTCCTTGGTATTAGGTCATGTAGTTTGTTTGTCAGTGACATTTATCTTTAAAATGTCACTAATAAAAAGAGGTCAGTGCAATTTTTTTAGGTTGTGGGGAAAAAACAAACAAACATGAAATTAATCAGAGACACTGTGGTAGAAAGAGAGTTATTATCTGGACACTTTTTGTTGCTCCGGGTTTTTGGTTTGTTGTGTCTGGCTTTCTGTTTCTTGTTTCCTGTTTTAAGTTTTTTTTCCTTATGTGTACATTGTTGAGTTTCGCTTCCTGTCCTGTCTTCCCTGTTGATTGTCTGCCCCATCCCAATGTGTTTCACCTGTGTCTTATTAGTTTCACCTTAGTTTAATTGTCCTTGTCTTCCTTCTGTGCTCCCTAGTGTCTTTCTTGGTTTATTTTGTGTGTCTGCATCATGTCACGTTTTAGTTGGTTCTGTCCTCCAGTTTTTCATGCTCTGGTTTCCTGTGTTTTTGGTCTGCTCTCTGTGTTCCTGCTTCATGTTTGTTAATTTGATTTTTTGTTCTACCTCAGCTTAGAAACCTTTAGACAGAGTTATACAATCACTACATAAGAAACACAAAAAATAGTCATGCAACTTAACATTTTAAAAGAAGTGTCTTCAGATGCTTTATGTATTGTATATTGTTTTAATATATACTTTTAACTGTGACTACCCAAAATTATTACCTCTGCTAAAGAGGTTATCTTTTTAATTGGCATAGGATTATCTGTAAATTTGTCCTTTTAAATTTGTTCACAACTTCCTGGCTACAGATTTTGACAAATCAATCAATCAGATTTTTTGCACAGGAGATCACATAAGTGTGTTCCCATTAAATTTAGGTAGGAATCTACCCACTGATGACATCTCAAGAAATTATTATCTCTTAGACTCAAAAATCACCAGACACTCCGATCAGATCAGACTCTCTGCTGGGAAATGCAAAAAACTGTGGATGCAGTCATGGTTGAAAAGACAGAATAATTTGGTTTGTACAATTTATGATTTTAAACAAAAGAATGCGAAATCTGTTTCTCTCTTTGGTTACTGCTGGGTTTCTGCTCATGCCCCAATTGCTGTTCAGTTCATTTGAAATTGGGAAGACTCTGATGTGTCCAACGATTTAAAATCACATGTGTTAACCCCTCACACTACAGGATTATTTGGCCAGATAATCTGTTTTAATCTAATCGGATCGGGAACAAAATCTGGAAAATTGTCATCTTGCGTGGGGTGTGCTTTATAGTTTAGGACTGTGGAGCAACAGGCAACTGTTCTTATATTTTTCGGCCTCCAGTGTCCAAAGGTCAAATAACTATGAAATGAAGACCATAGTTATACCAGTTTGACAAATACGGGTATTAAATGAACAGTAAGGATTAATTTAACAGTACCTTGACAGAGTGGATTTGGTCTCCATCCACCTCTGGTGCACATTGCCCAGTTTGTGCCATCCGTACTCTTGTAACCAGTGTTACAAGTATACCTAACGGTGTCACCCATCCTGATTATTTGTCCCCAATAGACATCCCAGCTTCTTACAGATAAGTCTCGTACATTGCTGCAAGTAACCTCTGGAATAAGAGAGAGACTTGTTACTCTAAAAGCACCACAAAGACAAAAACAAGTCTGGACACACTTCATAGACAGCCCACTGAGTTTTATACCTTTGCATACGGGCCCGACATTCCACTCTCCATTTTCTTTGCAGGTAATCACTGCTGAGGTTTGTCGTTCATCAGAAATCCAGTACCTCTCTCCACATGTTACTCTTACTGTGTCCCTGGGTGAGAATACATTTTTCTGAGCAGGTTCGTAGCTGGTTCCTTTCAGTGGCGGCAGTAAGAGTTTGCATTTGATTACTGCATTTTTCGGGGGTTGAAGCAAGTTTTCTGTTAGTTCGCTCTAAAAAGACAACCATGACATCTGTCCCTAAAACAGTAAGGCTGATGTAACTCATACATATGGAGTTTATACTTACATTCACATGCAGGTATGGGGGTCCACTCTGCTCTTAACCCTACTTTTGTACATTTTGAAGGTCTGCCCTCAACAGGCCTATAGCCCTGTTTGCACTGAAAACGCAGGACTTCGTGCTCTTTGAAGAGTTTGACTTCTCCAAGGACATTGCCATTTTCAATCACAGGCACGGGACATTTTATCTCTGAACAATGAAACACATGCATGAGGATGACTACATTTGGTGTTTGTGTGAGAAATATGAAGCAGAATTATTTTAAATGACTTTGCAGTAGCAACATTGTAAGATTGTATTTATGTTGTTGATTATTTTAGTTCCACATTTTCTTAATTCTTAATAATACAGAATTTATTTTTGATGTTTTTTTGTTAATTCATATTTGGGGACATAATCTTATGGTGGATGTGTTCTGTATAGAAACGTTTATGTTTTGTTTTACAAGTTAGTTGCAACATCATACTGAATGGACAGATTAATGGATGGTATCAGTTTTCTGAGCATACATTTTGGAGATTTCTTTAAGATTAATTAAAGAGGCGGACACTCTCTCTGTATTTAAGGTTAAATTTAAAACCTTCATTTTTGAGAAAGCTTACAGTTGGAGCTGGCTCATGGAAACCTGAACCCTCTTAGTTATGCTGCTAGACCTAGACTGCTGGGGGATTTCCTGTGGTGCACTCACACTCACTCTCTCATACTCACTCCCTCACACTCAGGGTATGAATGTGAATGTGAAAGTCTGTGCCTTCCCTTCCTGTCCCCTCTGTGTCCTCATCTTGCAGGCTGCAGGACCCAGATCCAGTTTTCAATGCTATTATTATCACTAACAGTAGTATTACTGTCATTGTTATTATGCTTTGATTAAAAGTTCATCAGTAAAATTTCTTATCAATAATCTCTGCTGTTGCTTGTGTCAATGACACATTAGTTCTATAAACATGACATAACTGATTCTAAACTTGATACAACTGTTGTATATTTGCTCCTGGTCTCTCTCTTCTCTCTTTTCCTCACTTCCCTCTTTTTCTTTCTCTACCCCCCTTTCTGTCCCCCACCTCTCCTCTGTCCCCCATTTTCCTCTCACCCCAACCGGTCGAGGCACATTTTTGGGTCTGGTTCTGTCAGAGATTTCTTCCTGTTAAAAGGGAGTTTTTTCTCTCCACTAGTACTTGCTCATTGTGTGAACTGTGCGGTTTCTTTTCTCTCTGTAATATTGTAAAGGTTTTGGCCTTATTATGTACAGTGCCTTGAGATAATGTATGTTGTGATTTGGCACTATACAAATAAAAGTGAATTGAATTAATTTGCATGTTTACCAGGTCTTAACTAGTTATCCATTCTTTGTATTTCAATTTCAATAACAAATGAAACAACCAAGAAAACATTATATTTTGGGATAATTGGACAGTTTACGATGATTAGAAGCAAGGCCATGTATGAGTAAAAAGAACAAGAACGGAATTCTCTGCAGAAAAGGAACTTGTTGGTGGTGGATTACTGGTGGCAGATGCTGTTTTATGCATGTGAGTTTCTCGTCTCCCATTTTCCCTTCCCCTCCTCTGCCTTATAGCCTGTTGTACCTTCACATTTTGGTGCGTCACCATTCCACTCTCCATGTTCATTACAATAGAGCTCCTGGGAGCCAAGCAGGACTTCGCTGCTGGACTTGCAGCTGAATCGAAGTACGTTGCCAAAGGTCGCTTCCTCTGGGTCTCCATCCACCAGAACATTGTTCCTCACATGAATCACTGGGCACTGTTGCGCTGGAAGGAAGAAAACATGATGTACAATAAACTTTGAAATGTATCAATCAATTTAAAAGTAAGCAAAAACATTATAAAAATAGTTTCACATAAAAAATAAATTCCTTATTTTTGCTCTTACCTTCACAGACAGGAACAACACCATCCCAACCTCCTGCCATGCAATGTCGGTGGTTTGTCCGACTGACCATTTGATAACTGAAACCAGTACAATCTAAAATATTTATTTTTATATTTGGAAATGTCTTATAAGGAGAAGCAAATGTGAAATATTCAGGTTATTCAGGGGTAATAACAAGGGATACAGTATTAAACTTAACAACAGTATGAGTTTATGATCATAATACCCTGTTTGGCATTTGTATACAACTTTAGACCCGAAAACAAAATCCGATCCTTCTTCCAGATGAAACTCTGCAAATGCTGCATCACCAGGGTGACCACAAGATTTGGCTGAAAAGATTTGAATGAAAAAGAATGTTAGTTAATATATGACAGTGAAGTTAGAAAAATCAAAATCAGATTCAGCATTAATAATTTCAATCATGAGGGATGGCTCAAAACAACCTTTTTTTCCTTATCTTAAAGTGATACTGATATCACCACCAAGAATAGCTAGCACTGTATCAGACTGATACAGCAAAAATCACTGTGTCAGTCTGATACAGTGATTTTTTTTGCATTTTTCCTTTCAGCCTACTGATATGTTAACACATTTGTCTGCTAATGCATTTACCACCTACAAATAACCAGCCTTTGCTCCTATATAGAATAATTTAAAAGCACATTTAGTGAATTATTTATTTGAAATATTTAAATCGGTGACTCTGAGTTCTGTATTGACTCATCTCTACTAATCATCCTAACATAAGGCTGGAAATTCAGTAAAAAAAAAAAAGAATCATTGTGTTGCGAACGCAACACTGTATAAATATACACATTATGTCAACAAAATATACAATTTGTTGGAAGTGTTACATGTTACATTATATTTTATTTTTGCTACATAAAATGGCAGCATAAATATTTATTCTTAACAAAAGGTGATAACTTACGTTGACATTTTGTGCCTCGAGACTCCCATTTACCTTCGATACAGAGCAGTTTGAAAAAGCCACTGTAACCAATACTGCAGCTCACTCTTACTTGTGATCCAGGAGAGTAGCTTTCCTGCAGTCCAGTAATGTCAAAATTGGAATCATACAGGGGGCCTTTCAAAAACTGATCAAGTGTGCACTCTGTGAGAGGGAGAGACAATGAACAAAACTGAAAACAGCTGCTTTTCTGAGTTCAGCCCAGCAAGGAAACATCAGAGAATATAGATTAAATAATACAAATGACACATGCTATATCGTCTCACCTTGACTTTTCACAAAGGTCAGTGTAAGCATCCACAAAAATAGGACACAGCTTCGGGCTATTGGGTGCATTTTATCTTCATTAACGTGAATCGCCCAACAGAAGTAGAACCTGGAGAGTGAAACACTATTGTACACAGAAAGCTGCGGATTTCACAGGCGCAAAGAGAGAGATTGATCAATTATTTACACAAGTTGTTCTGTTCCAGCCTCCAAATACAATCACAGGCTCAGTAAGAACAGGAATGTCGGAAAGTGACCACGCAAAGCAAACTTAGATGACACACTGACTTTTATGTATGTATTATATCCATATACATAAGACTACATTTAATATGACAGAATAAGCTTAATTGATCATATAATCACTTGAGCAAAAACAGCAATTTGTATTTAGAGCAATGCAATTACTGTATCCATGTCTTTATGTCCCTGTGTAGTTAGGCTTTGCTTTGGTTAACTTTCAGTGAGAAAAACAAAATTGTAGTCCTGTAATTGTTTATTTTTCTATTTCTTTCCAGTTAATCATTTGCAGCAATCAATTGAATAAACAAAATACACTGCATTTCACCAAGTCAGCTCAGGGTGCTCTAATCTAAAGTAAACACATTATAAAAAAATGTTAGTAGTATCATCAGCTATTCTAAAAAAATAAAATAAACTAAACTAACTTCCTTAGTTTATACAAATGTACTTTTAAATCACAGCTACCAGAACAAGGCCAGTGAACAAATATTGAAGATTTCATCTCAGACTGGAGACACAACCAAAATGATGTTGTGAAGCAATATGGGGTTTTTCTTCATTATTTAAACATTGTACACTTTGTACAGTACAGTAGTCCAGTAATGATGATGATGATGATGATGATGATGATGATGATGATGATGATGATGATGATGATGATGATGATGATGATGATGAGTTTGGTGTGGCACCCTCACCATTTTTAAAAGCTCCCTCAGTGACTTCATTATTCATCCAGATTTGTGAACTCTGAGGAAGAATTTAAGTTCCAGTTCTTAGCAGCTTATTAGGAATAAATCTGCATCCTGTAAAAACTATCCAGAGCTGAATTTGCTATTTACACCACTTTATTTAAATGTTGTTCATAGTTGGTCCAAATTACGTAAGACAAGTAATGTTTTATGTTATAAGGTTCTGTAAGTAAAACACTGCTGTGCAAGATGACATCCTCTGCAAAGCAAGGCCCTTACCTAAAATGACATAAAAGGCTTCTTCTAAGTCCACGAAAACAATACAAACATGCACATGGGTAGTGTATTCAGTTTCTGCCAATAAACCAGGGGCGTCTAACTCGAATGACCTGGGGGAACACTGAGCATCGTCAGTGAAAAACACTCAATATTTTTGGGAAAAACCAATTTTAGGTGGGGTGCGATGTTCTATTATGAATAATAACTTTTAATGATGGTATTCTAAAATAAAAGTCTGTATTGCTGTATTGAAATAACTATATCAGGTTATAATAGTTAACTATATATGTATATATATACATATATATAATTTCTGTTTTTTTAATTCATAGATTCATTATAAATATATTTTTATTATGAATTATATATTGTTCCATATTAATACAGACACCTTTATTTTGAAATTCTGTGAAATATCACCACAAATATTGTCTCTGTGATACCATAATAGAATATGGCAATATCATTTTCATCACCCACCAATAGAATAGACTAAAAATGTGGGTTATTTTTCACTTGACTGGCCCCCTCCTGACCAGACTTGATGCTCAGTGGCTTCTGGGTCATTTGAGTTTGAGAGCCCTGAACTACATTATTATAGGTATGCATATTATAGTTAAATATATTATAACTTGATTTTAAGCCAAATAAAGTCGATAAACCCTCCTTAATGTCGTTGAACTTTTAATCTATAATTGAATCCAAGTTGCCATAATTTCATGTGCACACTGCACCTCGTGAATATTCATTTTTTGTTCTGTCATGTGTGAAATCTGCTGCACAATAAGTGTTTATTTAGTTGCTGTTTTTACCTCAGAACCTCAAAAAAAAGGCAAACTTGGCAACAACTTTTATTTATGTCTTGCACACACTGTTGCACTCTCTAACCCTGATGACACAGCTGTTGAGGAGTTGCTCAGCAGTGACCTCCTGAGGTGCTGCATAGCTGTTGCCCCATGCAGATAAAACATTAAACTGCACATAGAGAACAGCATACAAAATCTAAGAGAGCCTCAGTGCAGTCACACAGTTAATGAACTTTTTTTAAAGTTAACACAGAAAACTCTCTATAATTTCATTTTTTTTTTTTTTTTAGCAAAAACATTTTTTGATGGATGAATAATTCCTGTTGAGATTAAATGAATGTTTTTCTGAATCTGGTTTATAAAGAAAATTATGGGGCAGAGAGACAGACGGACGAGTTTACAGAGCAGACGTCAAAACAGATGGCACTGAATATTCAAATTGTATGCAATTAGAGACAAGAAGAATGCCACAGATAGACATGATGGTAGGATATGCTTGTTTCTACACCAGCAGTAGAATCAAATGCACCTGCTGGGAGTTTGTGTTAACAAAGTAACAAAATATATGCTTATGAATGGCATGTAGGACATCTGCCACTTTGTTTTGTTGTTTACTTTATTCACTGTCAAAAATGTACTTGGTAACATACACTTTCAAACAAATGGGGGTAGAGTCCCTACAAATAAAGGGACAGTTTTCAGTTCAACCAGATATTGAGAAATGTGTCCGTCTCCAAAGAACAATGTCTCTTTGCAGCTGTGCAGGTGCTGTTCTTCCATTAAGTACACCTGTTAGTCCATTGTTCCAAGGTGGTCACACACAGGGAGAATATCACAACTCTTCAGCCGAACCGGGATTCAAACTGGTGACCTTCTTACTGAGAGGCAACAATGCTGGCCACTGGTCTGCTGTATGGCGTGGGGTATACATTCCATTTATATAATGCAATGGGTTTAAAGTTACTTTTATTTACCTATTAACCATTAGCCAACATTTTTGGACAGTCCCAACCAAAAAAATGTTTAACAAAATCATCACCAAATCTTTCCACAGTCTCTCCAGCATAATGGTGAGGGCCCTCCGTCAATCAGTCCATCAGTCAATCAAATTTTATTTATACAGCACTTTTAATACAGATCTAAAATACCCCCCATTTCATGTGGTATAAGATTTTATATGTGTTTTCTTCCCTAGATTTGTCTCTATCGCATTAATAAAGCACTGTTCAACATTAGTCTTTTGAATGGCTTCATATTCACTGTGAGTCATTATATAGTGTTTTATTTGTATGTATTATGGTCCTCTGAGGGCAAACCAGATCAGTATTGTTTGCTATCAGCATCAGGTCCTTGCTACTTTCCTCCCCAACTTTCCTCCCTGTCCCACACTTTAAGCACATTATGTGACCACTCATTAGTAATATTCGTATTATTACCCCATGTATTACCCCAAAATATTATTACAGTGTTTCAGGAATTCAGTTTTGTTTGAATTATGCTCATTTTGTACCCAAATGGAAATGATCAACTCTAATATTCCTAACAAATGCAGGAAAGCTGTATAATTTTATTGTGATGCGATTAATGGTTTGTGGGTCAGTCTTCTTCTTCAGAATACAGCACAGACTCAGCTGTGGAAAATGTGGCACGTTCAAATCCCATGGGGCCACCCACACATACACACACACCGTTTCCATGACTTCAGAGGACATTACATTGACTTACATTCATTTCCTGGAGATTTACTCTTAACTTAACCATAATTACTAATGCCTTAACCCTAACCTTAACCTAACCATAACCCCAGCCTAACTTAAAACATGCCTTCACCTTAAAATGTAATAATTTACATTATGGGGACTTAATTTTAATTTGGTCCCCATAAGGAAGACAAGTACTCATAATGTGACTGTAAACAGATTTAGGTCCCCACAACATAAGGAATACCAGGTACAAACACACACAGGTGCATGCACACTCATTCCTCCAGGAGATTACCATGTTAGATAGAAGCATTCACTCTGGGTCTGTTTGATGGTGCACTGTGTAATAGAAGGTCACCCACTTCTAGTAAAAAGTGTAAGAATGGCTACATGAATGTGTGAAGACAAGGTTTACACTGGTAGTGTTTATGCACAGAATGGCTCTTGATAAGGAATATCTGAAGAAAATCCTCCCCACGTTCCTCCACTAGAGGACAGAAGCGATCCACAAGGCTGCCAAAAGCAAACAGAGGGTAAAATTTGAAAGAAAGGCAACTTAATAGATAAATAAATAAATGAATGAAATCTAAAAATCAATTGGAATAATTTAAATTCCAGGTTTTTCTATTATTGAAGCATTAGAATACAGGAAGTACTTTCAGTTACCCTGTCAATGACCCGAACTTTCCTTCTCAGCTTGTTGGTTTTGATCGCACATCAAGAAACTATATACATAGAGCACATGTTTTCTGCCATTTACACTTTTCCTGTATTTAAGGAAGAAGATTTAGTTGCAGGACACTCATTTAGTTGCATACATACACACAGAGGGATTAGACAATATTCAGGTCATCAATCCCCTCCTGTTCAGTTCTTCTTCAGGAATAAAAAACACAGAAAATACAGTTTGACCTTAAGGAAAACACTATGACCACCATTGATCATCTTTTTAAATTCTTGAATTACTCTTAGCTGTGGTACATTTGAACCAGCAAAAAAGAAAGTATAATTTATCTGAACAAACTTCTCCCAAGTTCATAATTTAGTACGTGTAAAATATACATGATGTTCGAGCATTAAAGATATAAATAATTTATACAACGGATATAATTAACCAAAAATGTGTCACATAAATAATTCTGCTTCCTTTTAATTAAAGGAAATTCAAACTTTTAATGACGTAGAAAAAAAAATAGATCTTTATTACTAGTAATATTGCAAATATCTTTATATATTTGCCATCTAGAGCAATTACTGTAGTGCTTCTACTGTTAGCATGGTTTTGCTGGCTGCTTAGATAATCTGAGCCTGTTTATTCAACAGGATGAGCATGAATGTTAAAGCCCAACAGCAAACAAACAAGCCGTCCCTGAGGATTTTTTTAGCTCAATACTAATGATATACAGTAAGCAGTAGCAATTTTTTTTCCCTACAGGTTAATGAACTTCAAGTTTTGAGGAAGAGATTTTCTTGTCAGCGTTTCGAAGCCTGATGTGTGAAAATGACAGATTTGTCACTGTAAGCTCAGTCTTTGCCGTCGTTGGCGTTCAACAGAGCTCATACTTGTACGTGTTCCACAGCTTCTCCTTCCCTGATCCTTGTGTTTCCTCACTCTCAGAGACGTCTCAGACTCTCAAGAGACGTCGGTGACCAACTCAAATCCAATCTATTTTTTCCTCTGCAGCTGAGGTTCCTGCAGCTCTGTGCTCATGTGTGACCTCCTGATGCACAGGGAACAAGAGTTCCTGTAGACAAATCATGTAGAGTACCACCTGAGAAAATACTGAGCTCTCAAAGTAGCACCATTATCACCAGTGTTAAAATACAGTAGTGTAAACAGGCCGAGAAAAGTCAGCTTTTCACAGGAGGCAGATTTATTCCCAGTAAGGTCATTTGCTCTCTCATCATCCTCCTCTTCCTCACATATACTTCAAACACTGGTATAATGAAATTAGGTTAAGATGGAACGAGAGATAAGGTGACTCTAATTACTATTATTGAATTTCTTATTATATTTAGTTATTTGTTTCATTTTCTACACTCTCTAGTCAAAATCCTTCAGCTCCACTCTGATCACATATCCTGGTATATATTCCGGCGGCGCGGCCTACACTGCGATGCCACATATCCATTATGCCTATATTGGATGACGGACTGTTCAAAATTCTAGGGTACATACACAATCAAATGTTTATGTGCTGTATGTATAATTCTGACGTGTGCCATTATTATGTTCAACTAGTAATAATTGTGGACTAATTGATGTTATGTGGTATATGGATGTGATATTTCAATTTCCCAGCTTGGGATTAATAAAGTATCAATCAATCAATCAATCAATACACTGGAGAACAGTATATACCACCAGAGGAAGCTCACGGACCACTAGTGGTACACCCTCCACAGTTTGGGAACCACGGATGTAGACAAACTGGCAGATATTAGCTGGTCATCCTCACACCCTTGTAACTTCCACCAAATGTCAGCAGAGGTATAAATTTGCAGACAATCTGTGAAAACCACAGCAGAGCACTAACACTTCATTACAAGTTACAAACTGTTACCTAAAAATATAGATGTATTGGCACTAAAAATGTACTTTAAGTGTCAAAACTTTTGCAGAATGAAAATGTTTTTAAAGTGCTTTACTGTATAGAAAGCACTAAATTATCATCAGCCACTGTGTAGGCATTTACTCATCTGTTAACGGCATTTTAGTGAGTTCGTGGCAGAAGAACAAACGATCGCTGCTTTTGGATAAAGAAAATCTACATTATTCTACAAAATCCATGATAGCTGCTGACTTCCATAAGCAAATAGCAGGTTGAATTTATCTCACATCAGTGACAACGGTTTAGTAAATAAAACACTTAGGTCTCAAGAACATAACAAACAATTGGCAAAGTAAGACTTTTGCAGTACTCTGCAAAGTATTTGCAGCAATCGGGAAGAAAAAGGTGTTTTGTTCTAAAGAAGTGGTTGACAATACTCAAGTGCAAATACATCATAGCAGACACTGTCCACTGGACTTATCACATTTGTACAATTTAAATTGTAATTTGCAGATCTATCTTAGTGGTTTTCAAATTTTTTTTGAAAATAAAATACTGGAAAAGTGTCTTCAAAAGTCCTGTGTCAGAGTTTGTGTCTCTTTGTGTCTTTCAGCTCTGTCAGCAATGGAAGAGAAAAAAAAAGAGACTCAAACTTTGCAAAACTCACAACTTTCTCTGTTCTCAGTCTACAGAAATAATTCAGCAATGCAGCACAGCCAGCTAATGTAACCAGATGAACATACCTGTCTTTGGCACATTCTTTGACATGCAGGCACAGCATTTTATGTGATGGCCGATAAAGAATCACGCTCCGTGAGGCTACACAGGGTTAAAATAAGCTATAAATAATTGTACAAATGAAAATACACTTACCTACTGTATAGGGCTTCATATTTTAATATATACAACAAAACTATAAATTTCAGGCAAACTAGTCCTGATGGCAGTGACTGTTCCCAGTGGCACAAAAGCACAGGTTTCCTAAATAAAGACTGTGTGACGTCACCAACTAGTTTTGCCAAACTTTTTCTCTTCAAACAACAAAATGATGTTGAACAGATTAATTTTATGCTGCACTGTGCAGTTTCACTCACCACAATGGAAATAGCACCGACTTCATTTGTGTGAAATCTTACTGCTGCATTTATAGACATGAAGACTTTATCGTTAATAAAGATGTGAAATATCACTTTCCACAACATGACACCTTAAAATAGTGTTACTTTCCAGTAACATAAAACTTTAAAGGAGTAATGGAGGGTTAAGTCGTCTTAAGGCACCTTTTTAAGTCCTCTATTTTCTCTTGTAATACTACTCCCTTTACTTTATGTTTTAATTTAACAGTCTTTTATCAGTTGCAGAGCAGTTGGCAGCATGGCACTGAGAAAATAAAACACTAAGCTGGAATGAGTTATGAAACATTACAGTCTGTCTGTTGAAGTATCATCCCTGGGGAAAGGTTGGGAATATGAAAATCTGCATGGGATTTTGTGGTCTAGGCTATAGTATAGTATAGTATAGTATAGTATAGTATAGTATAGTATAGTATAGTATAGTATAGTATAGTATAGTCATGTTTTATGGTTTGAAGCTAATTCTGATATTTGAAGATGTGGGTCTTTGCAGCTTTAACAGCAGACTGATTTGGTTCTGGCCTTCCCCAAATCCCTAGTACAGTCAATTAACTTTAATTCCTCAGTGTGAGAGACAGTGACAGGGTTTTCCTGTGGTCAACTAACCTCAGTAATAACTCTTCATTAGATCAGAGGGGGCTAAGAGGGGAGTGAAAGGATTGCTGTTAGTGATTCTCCCACTGGTGCTTAATAACATTTCTGATTTGCATGATGAATACCTCATACATACAGAATCTGTAAGAAATACATACCTTAGGATTGCACCTTTGTCGTTGGTGTGCATGGCAAGTGATTAGACTGAATGACTGTTGATGTGTGAGCAGTATGTGGATTAGAGGCTGTAATGGAAAATATATCTCTAACTGTGTTTTCAGTAGATCTGTATCAACCTTCCTACATGTTTGGCTTTTAGCTCATGTGCAGAAGCTCACATACACATGAAGTCTGCAACTCTTCATCTTACAACTAGACATGTTGCTTCATTATAACCGACAAGAAACACAAGTGTGACCTTGGATGATTGCTACCTCCCTAAAGGGATGCATACTTCTCTCTCACTCTTTCCCATGACACTGATCATCTGATTTTGGAATTAAAAAACACAGTTTTTCAGTTGGAAAATATAAGCTCTGGTTTTCACAATGATTTTAATGTATTGCTTTTAGGGATAATCGAACCATTTTCAATTGAGCTCACACAATACTGGTTAAGCCTATCAGCTCCATGCAGGCCTGTGTTTCTCAGTAGAAAGAGAAAGAGTTGGACTACAGTCCAGAAATAAATACTACAACCTGGATGTTCAATAGGACTACACACCCCAAGTTTAATCACAATCACAATTTGACTTCTCACAAACAAGACCATCCAATAGCAATCCAAGAGCAATGTGGAGTTAAGTGTCTTGTCCAAGGACACATCAGCATGTGGACAAGTGGAGCCGGGAATCAAACCCATGACCTTCCACTTGAAAGACAACTTGCTCTACCACTGAGTTACAGGCGCTCCAAACAACAAAGCAACGCAGACACAAAAATATAATGTCTTGTCCTGTCTTTTTCCTGTCTCTATCAGTATTTCTGCTCCTATGTAATAGTTGTGTAATATTAGTCAGGAAAAACTAAATATTGACAGTGTAGTTAATCAGTAGTATTCAGAACATGGTTTGATGTAGTAGGTAACTTGCGCCTTCTACCAAAACCTAATATGAAAGATCCAGACATATTTTCTTCTAATTTCTAATGTGTTTCTGTTGTCAGAGGTTGGCCTGAGGCTGACCGTGTATCGTGTTGCAGTCAGTTTTGACAGAAAAGGCCCAAGAAGCTTATTCTGTTCTTAGTGCAAGCAACAGAAAATATTCAACTAGTAAAGATGCAGTTTTAAAATGCATGAGTTGGTGCCAGGGGCATAAAGGCAATATTTCAGGTCTTGAAGAAACTTTGATAAATAGTCGCACGGGGAGTTTCCATGTGATTTAACTAAACATTTCAGCAGGAGGTGTTTTGCTTTGGAGGTCACCAACCTTTGAGATCTGTGTGAGCTGATCTGTCTAGAGCAGTTTAAATATTGCATCACTTGAAATTGCTTTGTACATTTAATGTACCTTTGGACTTCAAATGTGTTGAGTTTCCAATTCCTCTTGTCCTGCACTTGTTTTATGTTTTACTTTGTTTATTTCCTTGTGTGCATTGTCTTGATTCCTGTTTTCCCTTTTAGGTTTTTTCCTTGTGTGTTACGTTTTACTCGACTCACTATTTCGTGGCCAGTTTCTCTCCATTGTGATGAGCTGTCTGCTCTGATGAGTTTCACCTGTGTATTGTAACTGCCACCACCTTGTGAACTGACTTCTTCCTGCTTAGTTTTGAATCACTGTTGTAAGGGAGTATTAAAACACTAAAGGTGCTTTTCCTCAGAAGCTCTCTCCATTGTTTTTGATACATAATCATGCAGTTCTTTTGTACTGCAAGTTTAATTGTCATTTTATGACAATTAAACATTTTAAAAGTCCAGTTGTAGTCAAACTAACACAATACTTGTCACATAAAAGTCACATAAAGTACTGACTGAGTTTAAAGTGCATTGGCTTATATACCAATATAAACAGAAACTGAAGCGATCACATTGTAATCACCTTAAATTATTTAGTTTACAGAGAGACAGAGATGTGAAGAGAAGGTGGCGTTGTCTCTGTCCTGTCTATCTGTGTCCCTGCTGTAATCCATCTGTCTGTCCTGTTCCCTGTCCTCCTCCATCCTTTCTTCTTTTCTGACAAGGAAGCTGAAGAAGAGGAGAAGGTGGCAGACGTATCTCACGTTTTCTATTTTAAAACTTCATTTTCTTTTGACCTATTTCTTCTCTGAGGAGATATGGATATGAATTGTTAAGTCAAAGTTGTTTTACACCAAAATTAGTGTCTTTTATTCCCTGTATTCCCTGCCTGTAGGTTTATATATGTGTTGCCCCTTTGACACCTGGAATAACAGTGTTATGATAGGTTAGGTTCAGTGTAGGTAAAGGCCAGCAAAGAAAAAAAACAAATACAAAATAGGAGAGAGCAAACACACACCATAATTATAATAATTTGCATCTCCAACTAAAACGGAACCAAACAAAATTAGCATAATTGGCAGCCTCCTCCTCCAGCAACACAAAGACAATGTAGATGGCATAACAGCTGTTGGAGGACAATGGGACTCTTGTTGAAGAGACCAGTTTACTCTGCAGATGCTTGCTCTCTTTCTCTCTTTCTCTCTCTCTCTCTCTCTCCTTGACAACAAACAGCAAAACACAAATATTGTAGCACATGGCTTTGATCAGAATGGACCCAGCAACTGAGGCTAACATTGATGCCTCTATAGATTATATATTTAAATGGATGGAGTCTTTTGGTTTCCTTGGTGAAGTCAGTCAAGAAGAGTATGTTTAATAGCTACCAGGGGGCGACCCCATGCATCCATAGTCAATCGCTTATCCGAGATCGGGTCGCAGGGGTAGCAGCTTGTGTAAGGGGTTCCATACTTCCCTTTCCCTGGCCACATTGTCCAACTCTGACTGGGGATCCCCAGGTGTTACCAGGCCAGTGAGGAGATACGGTCTCTCCACCTATTCCTTGGTCTCCTCCCAGTTGGACATGCCAGAAACACCTCCCTAGCTTTTGCTGAGGCAACATAAAAACAATAAAAGCAACATAACTGATTGACATTACTGAACAACGTTGGTAATTTAATACTGCTTTGAGCTGCACTAGCCGAGAAAACTCATGTGTATAGATGTGTGTTTATTTTTGGTTTTGCAAGATTCAGAATCATTCACTCCTGTCAGCTACTATATAGTGTTCTAATGCCCATAAGCAAGGCACTTATATATATATATATATATATATGTATATATATATACATACATATATATATATATATATATATATATATATATGTAAAAGACTCTATTTGTAAATGTCTCTTTCACTCATCTTCTACTGCTATATCCTAATCCCAGCTGACAAAGGGCTAAAGACGGGGAATACTCTGGACAGGTCGTCAGTTTATCGCAGGGCCACAAATAGAGACAAACAACAATTCACAGCTACAGGCAATTTAGAGTGTCCAGGTGGTCTAATCCCCAAATCTGCATGGAGAACCTGGAGTTAGCACTCTTGCTAACCACTACACCAAGCGTGCCCCCCCCCCCCATTTGAACCTCCTTGTGAATAATCAGTGTTCTTTAAAAGTGTGCTGCCACAATACTCATTTGAGTGCTGTCATTCTCTGCTCATGCATGGAGGTGGATGACTTTTACATTCTAAAAATGAATATAGTATACACAGCACTAAATTTATTGTTTTGTCACACTGCACGCAGGGGAAACCTGGAATGGGATGCAAACTGAGGGTCAGAGGGTCATAGCCATCCATTTTTACAGATTTATTCTCCACATGAGGGTCATGTGAAATACCCTCATGCAGAAAGGCCCTCTGCGAAACCAGGGTTCAAACTGCCACAAAAATAATAGGACAGCCTCTTCCTGCTCCTGAAGAACCTTGAGTGCCTTGAAACTCACCCTGGACACAACCTCTCATCTCTGCTTCCATCTGAAAGACACTATTGGGCCTTAAAGACCTTCACCTCCAGACTGACAAGAGTTTCTATCCCTGTGTAATCACTGAACTCAAGTAAACACGCCTCCTCCTTCCCCCTTCCTCCAGCATCACCATAAGAGAAGGTCAGAATAATCAGTAAATCATGTCACACTGTAAAATGTTTTTTAATACAGTTATTCTGTTAAAGTGGTATTTTTATACCTCATTGGGCATGTATTATGTTTCAAGTGCAATATTTCTACTTTGGTAAATGGCCAATAATTACGTTAATGCACTAATCTTGTTTCAAAGTGATAATGTGTCTGTACACTCATTTTGGTAGCTAAAAGACAGATTTTTGATTTTTATATAGTTTATTCAACCATTGTTATAGTTTAGTTTTTGTCTTTTACTTCTCTTACTCATAGTGTACATATTTTTGCACATCTAGACAAACTACTTAATTCATCATTTTAGATGAAGTTTAAAATGCAGGAAAACTGAATACTTTTTGTGTGAATGTTAAAGCGAGCTGCATAACAAACATTCTCTTCTCTTCTCTTCTCTTCTCTTCTCTTCTCTTCTCTTCTCTTCTCTTCTCTTCTCTTCTCTTCTCTTCTCTAACAATGAAACCCCAAGCCTCCTGATCAGCTTGTACTGTAGACTCTCCCTGATGTTGGTTTCAGTCACTTCCCTGGAGACTTGATCTGAAATCAGTTACTCTGAAGGGTCAGAGCAAAATAGAGCCAACTCACTGCTGCACTATTATTTATAGATGGCCCTGTGCTCATGCTCTGCTGCAGCATCACATAAAAACAGGTCACTGCACATGAATATGTGCATGCATCCTTACTGATGTGGCTTGACCTCAAAAAGTAAGCAGTACACTTCACTCAATTGTTTAATTGTTTAACATTTGTAAGGACTTGATTTGATCATATAGGTGCACTTAAGAGGTGACAATTGACCTAATGGATCACTTTGAAAGTGCTTGTAAACCTGCAGTTTACTCAACAGTAGAGACAGGGTTATGGGACATTTTATGTATATGAGCTATTCCATTTATAGCCTTTTTATAAGATACATCCAATGTCCCCTAGAATCAGTTCCATTATTATCGACCACTTTTTCATGTCTCGATCTCGAGGAAAACCTTCCATATCAGTGTATTATTTATAATTAGTTCTGAGCTTCTGTGTAATTTTGATACAACATGGAAACAGTAAATGGACTGTATTCAGGATATGGCTCTTTTCAATTCATATAAATACCTTCATCCATTCGTGCACATATAGTTCTCCTATTTAGAACAGCTCTATACTAATCTATCCCATTCACACACTGCCAATTTGAAAGCAGCAATAATTGATTTTTTTCATCATCATTTTAAGCCCAGTATTCCAGCTAAGTCTTCTACAAATTCCATTTATGAGCAGCTAAAGTGCAAAAGCTGTAATATTTTGCATGAAGCATAAATGGAATAAGGATGTGAATGAAACACGTTCCCTGCCTCAAATTTATATTTGACCATGTTTTTACAGAGGCATTTTTTTCTATAAAATGCATTTGCTATCACATTTAAGTTGCATGGGATTGTCATTCATTGGAGCTTTGATGGGAAATATTTTCTCTCACCATGACAAATACACACTACTGAGTAATTGTTGGAGCAGTGTGAATACCAAAACATGCTACTGTCTATTTCACTAGATCAACTGCCAGGGCTACAGTAACTGGTAAGTAAGAGCACTCTTAATACCAAAAACCCCCTGTATTTCTCATTGCACTATAATAAAGAAGATGGTCCTGTACACAGTACAATAAAAGTATCCAGAAATTACTCATGCAGACTTTTTTGTTTCATTAATATTTATTCCATTTATTACCACAGAGTTAATTCAAGAAGCCTGTAACAAAATTGCTAGACACTTACTGTAGCTGTGCAAGTACAAATGGCAAATTAAATCTTGAATCACATTCATATCAGCAGTTATAATGTATGCAGATCCGAGAATGCTCTAGTTATGCTCAAAGTTAGAATATATTATAACATTGATGGTGAAAATCCTGAGTAAATCTTTTCAACTGGTGGAGAAATTTTAATAAGGGATAGGTGACCCACAGAGGCCGATGTGAGTGGATTGACTGATTTCATGTCAACTCAGCTGAAGCTGGTATACAAGCAGGCATCCAGGATGGAGCTGGTGCTTTTTCTGGCTGAATATGATAACAAGCTGAAAGAGCTGCAACGTACAGAGCGTTGTAGTTCATTTTAAAATCTCTCTTTGCAAACACTGTGTGCTGCAAATTGCATCTCCTTGTCTATATGACTATTTATATAGTATTTTCTGCTGGCCATGAAAAATTAATCTGCTTTTTCTGAGGTTTGCATTTTATTTTCTGATCTTAAGTGCTGTTTTCAATACTCTTTCTCTTAAATCTTGAAACAAATCTTTGTTACTGTCACCTCAATCCAACCCGTGTTATCTTGAAGACTGCGTTGTCTCTTCTTATCTGCTTAACAGCTAGTGATCAACAGAGTGGAGGCGAGAAAGTCTCTGGAAGACCATATCTCCTTAATACCACAGTGGCATTGTCTGCAGAGGCAGATCCTGTCATGAGACTGTGCATCAGCAGAACAAGAGCCCTGATGTGAAGCAGAGTTTATCTGTTTGGAATCTGAGCAGTAACTAAAGGAAGGTTTCAATCTAAGTGCCTTGAAAGGGGAATATTTTCAGGTAATGTCAGATACAAAATCTCAAATGGTGCATGACTGGCCAAGACTGATATGTCTCAAACTGTATCGATCATTTTCCTTTTACCCCGACAGCAGGTCAAACTTTTTAAGTTCTGAGTGTAATATTTCAGCACCTCCACATTGGATTTTTGATGCTATCTTGTTTTGAGAAGATTTTCTTATTGACTTTGGTGATTCCAAAATGCTCCCTTAAGTATTACCTTGAGGTTTGATTTTTTTTCTTTTTTTTGTGGTTTTGAAGGAAATGTCCTGACAACTTCTGGATGAATTGTCATGAAACTTTCATATATAACTCGACTGAAACCTTGAAGGCAAAAGCTTGGCACAGAAATCTCAGGTGTTTACAAGAGCAAGGGGTCAGTAGACAGGAAGGCAAACGACGAACAGAGAGATAGGGAATGATGAGGTTAAAAAACAAAAAACGTTAGTGCTAGATATTAAATGACCTATATCTATGTTCAGGTTGAAGGACTTGTACAGAGTTGTAAGGGACCAGAGGGTTTATAAAATGGACAAAACATGGATTATTCACCCAAATTAAAGCACATTTGTATACAGATAGTTTAGCCAGGAAAAGTACAATTAAAGCTGCATGCAGCATTGTATAGGCCATTTTAACGGGTGATGCTATGTCCTTGTTTCATTTTTCATGTGCCAAATGTTCTCTGGCTGCGTCTCTTAGCTCACATGTGAAGTTTCGAGCACATTGGTAGATGAATGGCAAAGTTACAGAGCAAAGTTCCAATGGTTGTTGTGGCCATGTTCGATTGAATATGTGAGACCAGTACAAAATAATGTGTTTTTTATGTTACATTTATTGTGCTCACACAAGTTTGTTCATTTACAAAACGTGGAAATTGCCAAGACGGACGCTGAATTCATAATGGCCAACTTCCTGTTGAGTTGAGGCCCTGGTCCCATTGGACTTTTTTGTTCGTCTTGGGCTGTGACATATTTCCACCAGTTTTGTGAAATCTGGTGCAGCTTAGTTTTGGCTTTGTCCTACCAGTTTTCACCTTTGATGGTGCTACTGTGCCATTTTACACCACTTTTTTTTACGTATATCCCTTATAAAATGTTTCTCCAGTTCTGTTTTGTGTGCCAGTTTCTGTCGGTTCTCACCAACGTTTAATACTCAGAATTATGTTCAGGAATTCCACTTTGTGAGTGCGTGGGCCCTAATTATTATGTAAATGAAGACTGTAAAATCCTGAAAATGAAACATGGCAGAGTATGTAAGGCAACAGAGTAAGGTCAACTGTCTGAAGGTGCAGGCCTATCATGTGGTGACATTTTGAGGCATGTGTTTCAGGCTACTCCTAGTAGTAAAATGCAAATCACATGGTCTTGCAGGTATAATGGGTATGAAATTGTTGGTCTGCAGTTGTTTGCTTGGTTCAGGAAAGTACTGGTCAGAAACTGCAATGGTGAAAAGTCAGCACATCATTTTGTTTCATTAGTGTTGATAAGGTAAAGGCTGAAAATGAGAGTAAGTTTCATAATCTACATTGTTCTCTCCAGTTTAAACCACTTCACTTCTCATCCACACCTCCAACAGTTCCACTCAGTACGTCTCCATTCACTCCGCCTCACCCAGCCTGTCAGCCATATCCACCTCATCTGTTGATTCGACTCACCTGGTTTGCTCAGCAGCTCTACAGCTCCAATCAACCCAGTATAAAACTCCTGCTTCACACTCACTAACTGCCAGATTGTTCTTCACTTCTCCTATGGAAGATTCTCCAGCACTCTGATGGACTGATTTTTCTGTTGCTGACTCTGTCTGTTCCTCACCTACCTGCCTTGTCTGAACCCTGGATTTTACCTCAGCCTTCTGTCCCTGATTATGAGAATTGCCTTAGCCCTACTGCTTCCTGTCTGCTGTTGCAGTGTGTGAGTGTTGCTGCCATCCTACCTTCTCTGTCTGTGACAGTTCAAGAGACTTCTGTTGTACTGTGTACTCTGGGTCCAAATTTCATTCTTTATAGTAAGTGTTAACTGAGAGTTCTGGCCCATAAAAGCCAATCAGGAAGTGATTGCAGGAAACTGTATCATCATTTTCAGAGGTCTCCATTGCAGCACATCCATACTAAAATGCAGCTCTGGAGTTTTCAATGTGTATATAAAAGGAGCCAACAACTTATTCAAAATTCTATATTTTGGTGCTTTACAATGTTAGGGTAATGTGGTTGTCAGGCATATTTTACAGTATTGTCCGTGTTGGTTTGCTTTCGTTATTTACTGTCACTGCCTCCTTTGTCTTGTTCGTTTTGTGTTTTGTAAGCAATTTTGGTCAGAATTAGATCAATACTGACAATAAAGGGATAATTGTTATAGGTGGCAGCAGAAAAATATGATCACACCAGCCCACATCTGTGGGATCCACACTAGATTGTGTGATCAGTTGTCTTGCCTTTGTGGGAAACATGTACAACTCTCCTTCTCTTCCACTGGTTAACACATTCTTACACGAACATCTTGTAGCCAGCACATCACACCTCTGCCAAGGACAGTCGGTGAAGGAAAAACACAACACTGCTAAGGGGTTGAGGACATTTATATGCAGCAACACATCTGAACAGACATGTGTGAGAGAGAAGGAGAGGGACAAAGTTACATAAAAGCTTCTAAGTGTTATTCCTGCTCTTCAGTCTGAACATGTACAGTGCTTTCTATTCCCTGAGTTGCGTGCCTCTGCTTTTGATCACGTCAGCTCTGAGCGGCTCTCTAGGATGGGTCACTAGATGGGAGCTTTGGACCTGGCTCCTCCACCGGGAAAGAACCTGGACCTCAAAGGGAGGTCAGAAAGAGAAGCTCCCAGAGTCTTTAGGGAGAGACATACTGCTTATCAGGGGCTTATCAAGCCGTGGCGGGTTATATGCACAGTCAGGCCTCTGAGAACTGCCATTAAAGCTGAGGAGGTAAGCGAGTGAGTGAAGATGGAGGGAGAGTGAGGAAGGGGAACAAAAGTGAATGATGGGCCAGGATGGGGTTGGATTTTTGTCTCTGAGGAAGAGAATAAAAAGGATTAGTTTCAGATAAGATGAACTTCATTGTCAGAGAGCCAAATATTTCTTTGTCTTTGATCAGGTTCTCCCCCTCTTTCTCAAAGCAGAACAAGAGAGCATAGTTTGGATAAGGTTTAATTCTGTGTCAGCACTAAAAACAATTGAGGGGCAATTTAATTTTCATTAGAGGGCCTGATGCTCATCAGCAAATTAAAGAGGGTAGAGAATCGCAAGATGCAAACTGACGGGAACATGTTTAAATGAAATATACATATGTTTTTTCCAGGTTTTTTGCTTTTTGATAAAACGATCTTTAGCTTTGATGTCCACTTTTATTGATTTGCAGCATGCTCTGCATCTGGCCAAGTGATTGTCCATGTGATCTTGGGCAGACCAGTCTTCTTAATTTCTTTTGGTGAGCCAGAAATCTTCGAATTTGTATTTCAAAGACATCAGGTACCTTCTCTCTCTTGCTTAACGTTACTCGCTAATTGTTCTGCATGGACTCTCACGTCAATAGTGAAGAGAGACAGCGTACAGTGAGTGTCCACTACACCGCTAGTTATTACGACTCTACATTTGTAATGTGCAGGCCTAGTCTACATACATTAAAAAATGCGCAGGAGACATTTACCTAAATATCAATTTTACTTCTTTCTTGCACAAATTTCAAGCACTTTCAACAACCCATGTCTTTTTAGAGTGATTTTCAAAAACATCCAAGGGCCTTGAAGTTATTTTTCCAAATCCAAGGCTGTCAAGGACCTGTGGGAACCTTAGAAAATATAATTATTGAATAATTGATCAATAATAATATGCTGGCTGGCAATTAATCAATATGCTGGCTGGCCCAGTATGTTTAATGTCAAATATAAATAATTTTATTTAGTTAATTACAAAATGTTTTTTTCTTTTTAAGGAATGAGATTTCATTTAGGATTTCCTGTAACTCAGGCTCACAAAATCGAAACAATTTGCAAAAGTAAATGCATATTTGAGGACATTTTCTGCAGAATGTTTCATGTTTTATTGAAATTCAGCGTTTGATTTGAAACAAACAACCTGACGACAATACCATATAAATAGTCTCTTTTATGACAACATGATCAAAACCTGCCACAGAATAAGCCAGATGTCAAAATTCATTATTTTGCTTCCAATTCTTGGTTCATGATGTTTAGGGACAAAGCAGTTAAATTACCTCAGTTGTAAACTGTTTCTGTGACGTCAACTTCTTTTTTTTCCCCCTCCACTGGCACTGGAAACATGTAACATGTCCAGAATGCTATTTCGTCTTCTGTAAACAGACATCAGCCTGCTGTAACTGTGTGTAGAGAAAACTATACTATACACTTTTGATTTTAGGCAAAATAAATATACATTATCAGGACAAACACATAATTTTTATTTTTAAAATTTAATATTAAATATTGTTAATCACATAATTTTCCCAAGGGTCACTCAAACTTGACGGATGAGGTATAATCTCAACACACAGTCAGCCTACACACAAAGCTGGAATCTCTGTGCAATTATGCCATACGTCAGTTGAAAATAAAGGTCCATGTCCACTATGAGACCAAATGCTGCTGACAGGCTGCCCAGTGTAAATCCCCTGTTACTTGTACTTTCTTTTTGTTTTTTTTGCAACACCAGTTACGTTTCTGTAAATCTATGTTGCATTTCATGTGAGATAGAAACTTGATACCATTTATAGGGACTGAGAGACTGACAACAACTGCAGCTGAAGAACAATTGCACAGACAGCACCCTGTTAGCCTGTGCTAATGAGGCCTGGCTCGCTGCAGCAAAAACTTGAAGCTATATAACTGTATTCGGGCCAATTATATCATCTTTCCAGCTAAGAAACTAAAGTATGTATTGTGTTTGAAGTAAACCAGGCAGAGGGGAAAAAAGCCTTACAGATACAAAGAACATCAAATTGCATCAGTATCAAGGCTGAAAGAGTGGATGTCTCTGAGTCCTACAGGGATTCAAAGAGACTGTTTTAGCAGTAAAAGGAAAACAAACATTGTCCTTGCAAGAATGGCAGTGCACCATGTGCTCAAAATAGAGACATCATCTTGCCTCGTTTCCACGCAAAAAAGACACAGTTAAGGCTCTTCACCATTTCTGCAAAGTGATTCAAAAATGCTTTTGTGAAGAAGGAACTTCAAACTTAACCAAGAAGTGTCAAAACTGTCTCTCAGTTACAACAATAGCACATCTCACTGAGTTCTTTTTCCTTGGCTGCTAGGTTTTATGCCTGTGATTGATTCAAAACAGAGGCAGTCACATCAGAAAATGCCACTGCAGCCTAAACCCAGTCCACCAGTCGTCAGTCACACTTGTGTCCACCGATATGTTCCGTACGTTTGTTGTCTATTGTAAATCTATTTACAAAATCTACATCATGTGCTACCGAAGAAGACCCGAAGCTAGTGAATGAGACCATGTTTTTGTCAGTAAAACGAAGGTTCGTTTTACCACCAACTTCCTTCCAATGGACCTGTTTTTATAACCAGTGAGTCACTTCCTATTTCCACTTCCTATTTGGTTCCAGGAAGAAACTGGAAGACTTCATCTATTTGTTTCACATATTCTTTGCTTAGGACATTGTAAATCCTTAAAGGAAACTTGCAACTGGTGAGTCTTTACCACAGTGACCAAACAATAAAGCCATGGTGTGGTATGTATTTTTTTGAGTTTCCATTCAGTTTCAAACTAACCGTTCCCAACTGTTTCTTTTTCCGCACACTTCCCTTGGGGTACCAGCATAAAAATGGTAAGGTACAGTTTGGGTGGAGCTAGATCAGCTTGACAGTTAGCTGATTGGTTGACAGAAAATTGTCACAGAGGTCACCTGTTGCCCCTTAATTTGAAGGTGTGTTTTTGCCCACCTTTTAAAGTATCAAACATTTTTGGCCGTGTTTTTGGTCTGTACCAACTTCTATGGGAAATACTGTATTTGGTTCAGTAGCCTCTTAATGCAGCACTGTGTTGTAATAACCAGTTTCAATTGCATATTCACTTACAGAGATGAAATACTGTCAAATGTAAACAGCAAATGTTAGATAACACTAAACACACTCAGGAAGCAAATCATCTAAATGAGTAATTACAATGTTCCATCTCGGTTGAACATGTGCACCCATGTGGACTTAATTTCAAAATAACTGTGTGATATTTTTCCTTTATTGTGGGTTAATTGGTACCTGCTGCAAATGTAATCAGCACCGCCAGAAAGCAGCATTAACTATCAGGTGTTGAAGGCTACAAACAATACAAAGGGAAAAAACAAAAACAAAAGAAAAACAACACATTGACAGCACATACTTTAGCTCGTACATATCCACCAACAAAGTGAAAGAGAGAGAAAGAGACAGAATGTTTCCTAAAATTCCGCATTTTGCTGCTTTGTCTGTGAGAGATGTATCCACACTGGCACATCTGACATCAGCTTTGTCTCCACTTTCAGCTTTCTCTATTTGAAAAGTTTTTTGAAAGTTTGCGAGTTTGAAAAAATACCTTTCAAGGCCTTTGAATGTTTTTGAATATTTCCTCAAATAGACATAGCGCATTAAAAGTGCTTGAATTTTGTGCAAAAAGAAGTTGATACATTGATATGTTTTGGTACGACGCCACCTACTGTTTCTTGCATTGCTTGATGTACGTAGACTAGGCCTACACAGAACAAACATTGAATTGTAATTAGTAGCAGCATAGTGAGCACTGTACTCTCTCTCTCTCTGATGCTGATGGGAGAAGTTGCCTTCCCATCTTAAGCTGTGCCAGTCAATGTAGTCCTTGAATTTTAAGGAATTGGTCCTGGAAAGTGCTTGAAAAATCCTTGAATTTGATGTAAACCAAGGTGGGAACCCTGTTTAATTTATCTCCACTGTGAACTTGTTTTTTCTTCTCCTCTGGTTAAGACGTTTTTGAGAGGGGTAGTGAGGCTTCAAGAGTTTGATAAAGTCCAGCATTTCCATTGTTTTTAACTGGCTGCTCTCTGCTCTAACGGTTGGCATCCACTGTGTTGAACTGCTATGAGCTATGTTACTGGGTGGGTGAAGCAAAAGACCAAGACACCAAATCAATATTTAGAGTTTGTGACCTACTAATTACGTATTATTTTGTGAATATACTGGCTGTGCTATTCTTATCAGTGAAGCCAGTAGTTCAGCTTTACATGTTTCATTAATGTCATATGACATTAGCCCATGCTGCTGGCTGTATTTTATTTATTTTTTTCTAATAGTATACTTAAATATACTACTTGACATAGCACAGTGTTTAACACAGATAAGGCTGCATCTAGTTTCTGGCTCTTGTTATGTCAACAGTGCACATAGATGGATGAATATTTCAATTATTCACACAAAATGAAACATCAAAACACTCTTTCAATGAGAGAATTAACAGGTGCAGAATCATGTTAAATCTCTTTTCAGATGTGATTATCATTATTACTCTTATCTTACCATTCATTATACCATCTCAAAGCCTCGGTTCCTTAATCAGCATTCCACCTGAAAGCAGCACAGCAATTCAGCTGCTGAAAGCAGCACAGCAATTCATCCAATCACAATTAGTGTACGAGTCATTAGGCATATGGAAGTGTGCATTCTATCTTAATCCCCTGTCTCTGGCAATATGAAACCTCTGGTTGTAAAGTGATAACTTTTGTTGAAGGGACTGAGCAGGATGTTAATAATCACAAGATGTTTGCCATCTTGGGGCACTTGTAAAAGCATCAGGCCACATCCCATAGAAAGTCTGTCTCCCAACACCTTGCCTCTTCCTCTTTGAGAAATTGCAGATCTAATGGGACACAATATGGGCCAAATGGTTAATGCATGAGAGACGGTACTTTAGACTAATAGCTGCTGCAAAGTGCAAAAGCAAAGCAGGGTGTGTGGAGAAAAGTCCAGTAAGGGGCAAAAAATCAAGAGAAATGGAAAAAATAAATGTGACTGTGATTGAAAGAGAGCAGCAGGGGAAAAAGTTAGCAGGGAAGACGGATTTTCAGGTCTTTTTGGACGGACGACTTTTTTTGTTGAAACATGGCTTTAAAAGAAGCCCTCCTGACCACCTTCTGACTGGCCAATTCCATGCACTGCTCTGGCCTCTCTTCTGTGTTTGGGGTGAAAAAAGAGATGAAAAGAGAGAGACAGTACAGTGATGAGATATCAGTCCACTCTAATCTCCCTGGTCCGCCCATATTTAAAGATGTCAGGTTATTCATAGGTGAGCGAAGGTGCTGGTGCCCAAGACTGTGACATATCCACTGAGGTAATAGATAATAAGGAGTGGGTGTCTGACAGATGACCTGTATTAGAAACTGTGTTACAGCCATGGAGGCAGAAAAAGAGGGTAGTGATGGGTGAGATGGGGTTTGAGTGCAGGAAATATTCATGACTCACAGACTAAATGACTTTAAGGAAACCTTTTTACACAGCAGCATTCATCAAGTCTTAATGAACAGCTGAGAGGGTACAAATGCAAATATGGGGACATGGAATGGGGAAAGATAGAGAAACAGACGGAGAGTGAAGGAGGAGAGAGAGAGAGAAATGGAAAAAAGCAACAGAGAGAAAACTATCATCACTGTGATGAATGGGGGTGGTGGCAGAAGCCCTCAGGCGATCACTCAGTCACTGAGACAGACTTCTGTGGCCCTAACTTCATTATCATGACACAGTCACATCAACACACTCCTTCAAATGAGAGCACAGCAGAACTTGGCTCTATAAAGAATCAGTTAAACTGGTCGGGGTTCGGTGGCTTGTCACAAATAGGGAGGGAGGCTATTCGGTTCTATTCAGGTTTTTTGAAACCTGTCAGGAATTTCTGTTTGCTCTCTGGAAATTCTGAAATATACTGCATGTTGAGTTTATTGTGATACTGCCTTTTTTAAAAAATGTCATATAAAAAAATAGAATAAAATGACTATATATAATTTCAAGGGGATATATAACATCTGGAACATCAACTGATTTCCCATGAGGGTGTAAATGCTGTTTGAAAAACTGTAGCAGAATATTGTAAAGTTTGAAGTAAAACATGTTGAGTTAATTGTTTGACATGTAGATAATGTAAAAGTCAAAAATAATATTTGTAAAGTAGTATTTGGTTGAGATTAAAGGGAAGACTCATGGTTTAGGTTAAATGAGAAATGTGTCTGATGTCATTGTTAAACCTTTTGCAGATTTCTACACTATATTCATTGATATATGTAAAAATGTGTGCATCAACAACCTTGAGTGTTTAAAACAGTGCTGAAATATGGAAATAAGTTGTTGCACGTATACCCAGCTTTACAGTAGTCATGTTAAATATTACTACTAAGATACTGCTAAGTTTAATATCGACATATTTTCCACTCACCAAATGTACATATGAACAAAATATTGTACAAATTTGTTGTATAAAGACACAATTTAAAAAAAAAGTATCTAACTGCAGTCAAATCTTCTCACTGAAAAATGATGCATCAAACAGCATTTGGGTGTGGTTGCTCACAGTGGCTTCCTTTTGCATATTTTGTCATATACACACAGTTTTATGTGGCCTACAGTATCATACTAACTTCTGTATCTTATAAGGTGCTTCAGAAGACAAAGCCAATTTACATAGTCGACATGAATTTGTTTCTTTTTGTCGCATTAGTCCACTTTGTATTCCATATCCACCCATGCAGAACAGTTCCACTTGGCATACTTCAAAGAACCAAGTGCCAACAAACAAGCCTTGTGCCTTGAGCTAGGTTATTTATCATAATTGGAATTCATATCCAATTTTGTACCAGTTGTTTCATCTTTGTCAATTTTGTCCTTGGGTTAATTTTGCTTCACATTGATTGCCATCCTCCTGGGCGATTTGCAGCAATCTGTGTCTGATTACTCCTAGTTTGATTGATGAGGTGCTGTGGCCTCCTGTGCCTTTGGTCTTACACTGAGACTAAACACAGGTGTTACTGGGAGATTTGAAGCCACCTTACAACATGAAAAACTGCAATCACATGTCTCAGCATTACCAGACATTCTAAGCCCCCCCCCAGCTTGTGAAGGGCCTACACTGATGGCATGATGGGGCCTTAAAAGGTTAATTATTGGGAAAGACAATCATACTAATGCTTTGTGTTGCCTGTTTTTATGGAAGAATAACAAACATAAAGGTAATGAGGTGAATAGTTTCCATAGTTGCTAGCAAAGCTGTAAATTGTGAGCCCAAAGATACATTTTGCAGTTAATTGAAATATGGGTGGTGGGAATATAAAAGGTCCATATCAAATATTTATGCTGTGAATTAGCCTCTTTTCAAATGTGAACGAGAACATTGCATAAAATATTCATGAGAGGATCGGTCATTAGGAAGCAACTTACACCATTTCTAGAGTACAGGGAGAATACAGCAGAAGCATAGAAGGTATTAGATGAAATACATCATGTTGGACATAAAGGGATACATTCATATTAAAATGGAACATGCAGCATATGTATTTTTGAGGACCCACAGAGACGTTGCAGTGCAGGTACTGAAATACTTCTCTGTCAGCTAACCTTCAAACATATGCATCGAAGGTGACAAGAGTATACTTCATTTGCACAGACACTTGTCTGTAATTCCTGATTATGCTCAGTAGGAAAGCGTCCTGACTATGACGAATCCCAGAAATGAGCAGTTGTGACAAAACCAGCCCACAAATTACTGACATCTGTGAAAAGCAAGGAGATATTATCACAGAAAATGTTATCATCATAAAGCCAATGAGCCGATCAGACTGCACAGCTCGATGGGTCGGGGAACCCATATCCTAATGCTTTAGAGCAGGTGTTGTTTGTATATGCTTAGAAAATCAAAGTGCTTTATAATGCAATAACTACAGTGGGATCTGGGTGTACAGAGCAAAATTGGTATTTTTTTATGGCCAACTACATAAAAGATCCGAGCTTTAATTTTAGTTTTGTATTTTAAAGAAATCCAATAAAGGATACAAATGATTGAATCATGTTTAATTAGGCCATGAGAGGATAACAAGACAGACTAAGACCTAATAGGTATCATTTGGGTTTTTTCAATACTGGTGCTAAATAAAGGTCATTTGTAAGAAAGGCATGTATTGTTTTTTGGGAGCAATTTAATGAACAGGTCATGGCAAGACCTAAAAAGATGAGACCTTTCAAACAATCCTACAATAGACTGTAGGCTCACAGGACCATTTGCCTTGGGTAAACAGCAGCAGCTGATTGACACACGCTGTTACAGAAGCAGTGAGTAGCTTGCAGTGAGTGAGTTGTTGTAATTTGAGTAAGAATGAAGAGTTTGCCAAAATCAACACACAGCTGACTCCCAGCTCAACACAGACTTCAACAAAAAAATATACAAATGCAGAAAAAGCTAGACAAAGTGTTTGTGTGTCTTTAACATGACACACAGACTGCTGGACCGGACAGAAAGCAATAAATCCTTCTCAAAAGTAAAGATGGACACTCATCAGCCACAGACTGGATGTTTTTTTGTTTTTTTTTACTGCTTTTCCACTCAACATAAACCTTAAGACCAAAAAGAATGAAGTCTGCAAATATCAACAAATGACCTGCTCCCAGCACAACACAGACTGCAACAGAAACTAAAACCAAAAGCAGAAAAGGAGAATGAAAGTTTTATCAAGCGCAGCCCGTCAGGCTGAACATAAAAGTGACTAATGCTGAGCAAGACAAGAGTGTTGCTTTACTATCTCATCAGATTGAGAAAAATGCTCCAGTCTCCTCTGTAACACTTTTGGCTGGAGCCCAGTATGTGTTGTTTGTGGCTGTTGCATTAAGAGCCTACTTAGGGTCTTGTGTTTTCATAGAGAAATTTTGGAATTTTTGTTTTGCTCTTTTATACAGTGCCTGCACTTACTCCTAAGGCAAATACGAATAATTTTAACACCTTATATATAAATGCTCAGCAAATTCATAATTCACAAATTCACAACAAAAAACTGAATAACAATTATTTTAAAGCAAAAGTTTTAAGATATATTTCTGTTGGAAAAAACTTAAGCAGTCCTTTAACTGCCATAAAGGCATTGATGTTTATTTATGTCATTTGATGTTTTGTTTACATGTATTTATACATGTATTTGTATAATTTATTTGTGCTGATTTTTTTTTTTTTTTTTGAAGTGTTAGGTAAACCTTGTTTTTACGGACTGTTGCGCCGGGGACACTTTTAGGGATCACAAGATTTTCACCACACAAGTTTGCTCTACTTGGAGATAAAAGTTCAGAGTTTCTTCAAGAAGTGTAATTTTTGCCTTGTCTATTTTACTGAAGATTTTTTATGTTTGCCTAGTTTTCACCCCCTCTTGGTTTGTGCAGCCAGTGAGGTACATTTATTTATGTGATATTGTGTCGCGTGTATATTGGTTTTCAGTCTGTGATATAGAAATATGTTTATTGTGTGCTTGTTGTATGTTTACTTAGTTTGATGGTGGATTTTGATCGTGACGAGGATTAATTCTATCAGTGCAGAAGAACTTTGGCGTGGTTTCCTGGAGGGAGTGATAAGTCCTTTCGAATATTGTCATGTCAGACACAGGTCCTCGGTTGTGTCAAATCTGTTTGCTCTCAGCGAGAACACACATTTAAATCAAACACACAGCAGGTACACAAGGTGACCTGTCACAACACATTGATCTAAATTCTGATCAAAGAAAGACGCACAAGGATGATGGAAACATTTTTCTGGTTGCTGCCTTCGACATGAAGGTCATCTTCATTACCATTCAGCAGCACCACTGTAGTGTAGACCTGTGAGCTCATGGACAGACAGAGTGGCACAGTCGGCAGCGCTGCAGCCCACAAAGCAGGTCGTGGACAGTTGGAGTCGGAGCAGATTACACATTTAGCAGGTCTGACCTCCTAAAACCAATTGCAATGTCCACAAGATAACCAGCAGCTCCAAGGGAAAAAAAAAATCTGACACCATTTGAAGGTTTGGCAACAAAAATGCCAAAACCAAAATCCTAAAAAAGCCCTATTAGATCCATCTGTATAAATCAGAAAACATCCTGTCTGACTAAGATTAACTAAATTTTTAATTTATATCCTTGTTAAATTTTAAAGCAAGTGATAAGTCCACTTTTGGCTCAGTAGGAAACCAAATTGGGACTGGAGACCATATGGATCCACGTGATTCACTGACAAATGAGAAATTATTTTCGAAATATCTAGGGCAATTTCCTTGCAAGATCTTCTGCATATGTCTTAGCCTCAGCTGCCTTAAGCTGAGCAGACACTGAGTGTTTTTCTTTTCAATCTCTTTGTAAACCTCCAGCTCAAACTGTATGACTGAATCACATGCGATGAAAAGCCAAAGCTCTTGATTTATGTGCTCACACTATAGGGTTCAGGTGAGATGGCTTGTGGCTCTCCTCCGACAGTGCGACACATTCACGTGGAGTGACCAAAATTTCAAACAGGTTTGATTTTCATCCGACCATACGGTTACCGATCGGGAGCTGGTCGTTAGGGGTTAATCGGTGCTTGTTACTCCATGTATACTACATGATGCATGATTTGTGATGGACAAAAATGCTGCACATGCTGCACTGCTGTATCAAGCAGTGCAGGCATAATCAAAGTGGTGGTGAATTTACACAGAAGCTAGCATTTTTACAGCTTCTTTATCAAAAAATTATGCCTTATGTGCATAATTTTCTGAGTCGCCCTAGTGATAACTGCCCCATGATTTCCCCACTCAGAGATCTGTCCAACTCACAGCCTGGACACTTCTCCAAATCAGTTTACTTACAGACCTTAACATGAAATAATAAGTGCCAAAATGTTTTGTCTACAATGGAGGATATTCTGACTGCAGGTCATTCATTTTAATTTTCCAGTTCTTGTGATATTTTACTTCAGGGAAACTCTACCTTAATATTTTTCCTGCAGTTAGATAAGAAAACAGTGATGTGTAAGTTTGGTACAAGTAGCGGATGTCATATAAAAATAAGATTAAGGGCAACTACAAGGCAGATTACAAAGATATATAGCAAATATGCCTCACCATGCTGTATGACAGTTGCATCAATGGAGCAGAATGCAGTGCAGCTATGTGCAGTGTTATGATGTGGATATATGAGTTCAGACTGAGGCAAATGTGTATGCTACATGTACTGTACATGTTTATTTTTATTTCATTTAGTTCCTTTGGAAAAATGTCTTAGAACTTGCCTTCTGTAGTTGGAAAGGACATAAAGCTGAATTATTAAAAGGCACAGTGCTTATTAATGAATATACTACCCATAAATATGTTTGCATATGTGTATAATTGCTTTTAAAGTAAAATGTGTTTGCTTAGAATATGCCATTCATACTTTAGGCAATGGCCTTGCATCATGGAGGCCAGTATTTCACATTTTGAAGCACAACCTTAATACAAAAAAAGGAAAAAGAGCCCATGCACACACAAATTCAATGCAAAAAAACTACAAAGAAGAAGGAGGGAGAGAGAGTGGGAGAGTGGTAGAGTAGAGAGAGTCATGAGAGTGTTTCCATCCTCTCTGGTATGTGAAAGACACCAAAGTTCCCTAACATGCGAATGGAAAGGTATGAGGGGAGAACTTTGAGCTGCACTGAACAATGTTGAAGTGTGATGAAGAAGGAAGGGGAGAAGAGGATGAGACTGGGAAAATGTTGAACGTCAAACTGTGGAAGGCAGAAATTATTATTATTATTAGAAGAAAATACCTCCATATGTTATAATCTGTGGTCTCACCCACTGGACCTTTATTCTTTTTTTCTAATTTAAATTAAATTAATTTAAATTTAAATTAAATTTCTGTGGCAATTACATTATTTTGTTGCATTTTAGTTCTTCTTCTCTACAGGCTATGTGCGTCTGCTGCCTGCCCTGTCACTCTTTGGTGGACATGCACTTAAACAACAAATCGATTCCTACACAGAAGGCATCTACAACAAAATGTGCCTTCAACCAACTGTTACAAAAACATATATTTTTCTTTTTGCATCCTTTTGGGGAAACATACTCATAAACACATACAGTACAAGCTGCAGCCTCAGAAAAAAACGATTACTGCCAGGCTGAAAGACAGGTGTCTTAAAGCTTACCAAGGCATTCGCATACACAAGGGTGGACATACACTCGGCCCCTCACTCGATCAAAGTGTTTGCTAAAATCCCCACAAACACAGGTTACATGACCCTAAAGGGCTGCTGAAAATCATGTGGAAACATGGTAACAGTACACTCTCAAACATCCTGGTTGGCTCACATAAGATTCAACCAGGATCATATAATTTCCCTTTTTAAAATCCTGTAATTAACAAATGTGAAAATCACACATAGCAACTCAGAATTGAATACCTGACCTGGAGCTGCGGTGTAACTGTGCATAACAGATAATGAGCGGATCATAATGTCAGTGGCAGAATCCCAGGAGTATTTCTTTAAAATAAGTCATGTTGTTAAAAGTGCTCCCTAAGTTTCAATGAGATATTCCTCTTTGCTCAAGTAACTGAAGCATATAACAAGGGAACACACACCTTGAGCAGCAGGTCTGCAGGTCACTGTGTATTTTTTCCCTGCATTCTTACCCCGTTCTCCTGCTCACCTATACCATATCTAACATAATGCCAAAAGAAGTTAATCCCTGATTTATTTAATTAAATGTTATAGAGTTTGGCATACCTTATATAATGACTGATAACATCACTGCCATCTTCATTAACTAGTTGGGGTTTTTTTTCTTTTTCTTTTGACAGAAACAAACTACAACAAGTAAACATGTAGCTTGTAGCCACTTTCCCTTTCTTTCTCTCTGTGTTTATTCCCGTCTTGTGCGTGCTTGATTGCAGTATAGGAAACGGATGCATCAGCAGTCCAGTCACCAGCTGCTCTCTATCATCGTCATCATCCCTTTCTGCCATAAATACCTGGAGTTTCTCTGATTTGACCTGGACTCCTCAATAGAAATGTGTTCCTTGAATTCAGTACCAAACATTACCTTTTATCAGTGCTTACTGTCTCTGCAATGCAAATGTAGATACAGTTTTGAAAAATATGACCAAACTTTGGTCTGGTCTTCAGCATTGGGACATTAAAAGCAATGTAAAAGCAACTAGTGGTGGCTAAATTCTTGCTAATGCTGTACTATGCTTAACATCAAAGACAAAAGTGAAAAAAAAAACACCTGGTAATCTTCAGCAAAAACATATCCAACTGAAACCTGAAATCAACCAACCAAAGAAGTTGAAAGCGATTCTTTGTCCACTGGGATGGCTGCAGTTAATTAGGCAAGTGTGACTTTTCAGGCTGGAAAACATGTTGCATTCCTTATTCTTCGGATATATTTGCTGTTTTTCTAGGTGTTTCTTCAGGTTGCAGGTGAGACAATGACAAATGTCTGTGTCTGTTTTTGGTAAAATGTAAGTTATGACTGCTTTTGACCCACAATTGTCCCCTGCCTCTGTGTGCATTTAACAAGATACAGCTGTGTTTGCCCTCATTCTGAGTTCACATGACTCCCATACCAAATTTAGTACCACTGGATTTAATGTCACTCAGTACTTTCTGGCACTAATACAAGTTAGTGGGCACCACTAAAACTATCCATTTTGGTCCACTTTCCTCCCTGTGGATCCTACTACAGCCCCTTTCCCTGGACTCACAGTGTCTCACACATTGCTCAGCTTTGGCCCCCAGCTTAAGCCTTCTTTCTGACTTCCTGCCACCTGCTCCAGCTCCACTTCCCCTTCCCCTCAGTCACAGTTTCTGCTTCCAAACTATATCTGTAATGCATATCCACACATTGTATATACAAGCCAGAGGGGATCCATCCCCCTTCTCCATATATCCCTGCCTCTGCTGCATTATTTCTATGCCTAGTGGGGTCTCAGTTTCTAATAAAAAATTGATAATGACACAAAAATATTTTTATACTTTGGTGTGTTTCCCATACACTGATTTATTAGTGGTGGCCTCCACAATGAATTTTTTTTCTTTTCGCTATTTCAAATGGGTCAAATCATATTTCATTGTGAGTTTTGTGCAGTGCATTGACTCCCCTCCTTTGTCCTGCTCTGCCTTTCGCTTTCTCACTTTCTTTCTTGCTGTCAAAAACTGAAGCAGACCTTTCTGTCATAGATGGACTGGCCATCTGGAGCACCAGGGGATAGTCTTATAAGAGTGCACCTTTTTATGTTTTCATAAACATAACCTTTTTTACACCATAAATGATATAGCAAAGACAAAAAGTGGTGCAAAAAAATTAAGAGGGATGACCTGTTAATCTGTGTTTCAACTGAGTGGAACATTTTGGTTTGGTATAGTACAGTACAGATTTTTTGTGTTGCCATTAGTAATAGTACCAAAACAACTGATTCCAACCTTTCCATTCTTTGGCACCCTTCCCTTGGGGTACCAGAGTAGAATGGTATGATACGGTCAGTGTGGCTTCACCCACAACATTCATCTGATTGGGCAACATAAACAAGTCACTACCTTGTGACTGTTGTAAATATCACATGGAAGGTGAGGCACTCATGGTCAATTCTGATACAAAGCTTCATATCTTAAAAGGGGGGGGGGTTAACAATGGATTACATTTATATTTCAAAAATCTTCCTATTCATTTTTGACCACATTTAATGTATTATTATTTTGAAAAAGCTCTTTGCATTTTCAGAGATGAAACTTATATTAATATTGCTATAGATGAGCCTCACTTGGCCAAGACAGAAAGCCAGACAGTGCTTTCTGCCCAAAGCCTGGGAATGTGAGTGTGAATAGTCATTTGTCTGTATTTGTCACCCTGTAATAGGTGACCTGTCCACGTCTTATGTTCCCAAAAGAGCAGTGGAAGATGTAGCTTGACTAGAGTGTGTGTGTGTGTGCATGTGCGTGTGCATGTATGTGTTTGTGTTTGAGAAGTTGTTTCATGAATGAATCTAAAATGACATGATGAATTTAGCACTCTTGCCTTTGCAGCAAGAGGTCCCAGGTTCACAACCCGGTTGGAACAAGTGGCCTTCTGCAAGAAGCTTGCATGTTCTCCCTGTGGTGCGTGGGTTCTCACCGGGTACTCCGGCTTCCTCCCACAGTCCAAAAACATGCAGATTTGGGGATTAGACTAATTGGATACTCTAAATTGCCCGTAGGTGTGAATGTGAGAGTGAATGGTTGTCTGTCTCCTTGTGGCCCTGTGATGGACTGGCGACCTGTCCAGGGTGTACCCTGCCTCTCGCCCCATGTCAGCTGGAGTTAGGCACCAGCGCCCCCCACGACCCTCAGTGGATAAAGCGGTAGAAAATGAGTGAGTGAGTGAGTTCACAGAATATTTTTTTGTTAAAATAGATTTTAATAATTTGGTCTCATAAAAAGTGAAAGTCAAGATACCATGTCAAAGGATAATCGATTCAGCTGTTAAATGGATGCATGCGGAGCAAGAAGTAGAAGGGGTCATCTAATTAAAAGGCTGGTGGTTTGATTCCCAGCTCCTGCAGCTGTATGTCCATGTGCCCTTCCACAAGACACTGAAGCCCCAGCTTTGCCCAATTTTGTATGTGTGTGAGCCGTGGTGACTACTAAAATTGTGTCTACATTTGCTTAAATTTTCAGTGCAGATCTTTTTAGCTTTATATAATAAATATTCCTACTTTTACTTTCTGCAGCTCTTTTAAATTCAAAGTGATTGTTGCTAACCAACTGTTGACTCCAGACAAGCTCATTATAATGTATAGTTTATGAGGAATTGATCATAATTCAGAAACTTTAAAAGCCTCATCTTGCTCAATGACTGTAACTCAACCAGTTTTAATTAGATCGGCTTGAATTAATATCATGCCTGGTAGCTAGTGTTTTTAAACAGCCTTGCACTGTCAAAATGAGAGTTATATGTAAAATATTTCTGTGTGCACAGCCAAAACCCACTTTGTCATGACTGTTAATTACTGCCATTCAAAAGGTCCCAGGAGCTGTTTAATTGGTGCACCAGGATGAAGCGTTAACGATAAATAAACCTTCAAGTTGATCTCTCATGAAGTGATTGCTCATTAACAAACAGCTCCATAATCTAATTCTCCTCAATGAATTCCACTTTAACTTGTGTGACTGGGTCATGAGAAGTAAGAAGTCCTGACGGACAGGAGGAGTTTTAGAGACGGTTTATTTATTTATATATCAGCAATCTTTGAAGTGAGACTTTTCAACAGAATGCCCCCAGGCATATACTTGTTCATTAAAGGTAAAAAGGGACATCTATTTTTGATGTTACCAGATTTCAACAACAAAGTAACCTTTTGATGTATATTAAAGAAAAAGGGGTTGAAATCCTGAGATTAAAAAGAAGGGTGTAAGGAAAGGCAGCCTTTGGTACATTTCATCACTACACATGAAAAACCTGGTTTATTTAATCACAATTTTAATTTAAGAAACTCCATTCAGATATCCATGGTTCCCTTTAGTGAAAGTGAAAGACATTTGCTCAAAATCAGTCAAATTATATTTGAGTAATACTTTATAAATATGACAATATGACAAATTAATGATGGAGGCTATGAAAAAGCAGCCGCCCTGTTGTTAAAATGATTTGTACTGTACACTAATAGAGATTTTGGTGGTAAAATCCTATTTTTCCTCTTGGTGTGTGGCTTGTGTATTTATAATCTTCCTCACCCTAATGCAACCTGTAGCTGTACAATGAGATAAGACAAAGAGACTTACACAACAGTCTCAGTGCCTGAAAGCACTCTGTCTTGCTTCCTGTCAATGTTGCTCATACAGGTTTTCCACTGGGTCATTCACTTCTGACCTGATGAGTTCCACCTCTTCATTTTTGCTAAATTTCTCAGAAAAAAAAGTCAAAATGAAGGTCAAATCGAGAAATCCTGTCCCCAAAAGTAGGTGGATGGAAACATATTTAGCAGCATGAATTGTTTTTTCTACCAAAGCATTTTTTGTGAGCTGGCTGTATTTGCAAGGGCATTCTAAATATGAAGAGTGAATTAGACAATTTTTCACAGTTGTGAGTAATTTGGTAAATATAAATTGTAGATTCAGCCCAGATTAAATAAAATAAAAATGTTACATCAAATATCTTAGTTATTAGGCAGCTGTGTTTCAGTTTTCATTATTTAATAGCTGCATTTATTCTTCACTATTCATTTTTTATACTCAGTAATCATGTCTTCCTTTAAATGGTTTTTGCGCTATACTTTTTTGCCCGTTTTCAGACTTTCCACAGTATTAAAGAAGATATTCTTTTGAAGTAGGTCTATTCCCGCTGAGCAGCATAGCCAAAAGACACTGATGCGGACAAAGAAATTGGTACTCGGGGTGTACGGGGCCGGATCGAGGATCTTCTTTTTGTCTGCCGTTATTACAGAGAAGATAAGCCAATGTCTGGCAGACAGAGAAGCGTCAAGGTTATACTGAGGTTTTCCTCTGAAAAAATTCACTCAGATACAGCCCCCCCCCCCACACACACACACACACACCCTAACTAATCCATGAAATAAGCAAAATCCAAAAAATCTTATAACTGAGGAAAAATAGGAAGACTGGCAGTTTAAGTGTGGGTGTTCTTGTATTTATGGCTTTAAGAGGACCACAAAACATATAAACCATACAGAGTGAGGACATTTTGTCTGTCTGGTCTTCAGGTTCGGGTTAGAATTGGTTTTAGGTTAGGGTTAGGCATCTAGTTATGATGGTTAAGGTTAGGGTAAGAGGGAACGCATGTCTATGAGGGTCCTCCCTTTGAATGCTGCACTAATGTGTGTGTGTTACTGTGAATACAACCCTGTAGTAGAGGAAATGGACCAAGCAGGTGGATTTTTACACACTGGACACATTTAGTGGACATTCTCCAGGCTGATGTTACACCAGCATATTTGTAATGTTTCAAAGTTAAAATGAAATATGTTACTTTTAAATACAAACAAATATCTGTGACTTTTTTTCCATTTTCATTCAGTGACCATGAATGTTTTGCGATACCCCAGTCCTGGTTAGATCAAGGGAAAAGGGGAATATTTGTAGGAATATAGACTTGGACAGGAGGCATCACATTTGAAAGGGGGGTTTTCTTACATGGTTGGAAATTGCAGTCGTTGGAGAGAACAGGAGAGAAGAAGGCAGCAGAGGGTTTAAGATCAAAGGAATAATTTATCATACAGAAAAGGAGGGTGGACAAATTGCAGAGAAGGATGACGATGAGGACTGCAGAATGTGTGGGTCACAGAGAATTGTTTTTTTTTTTTTTTTTTTTACTTCACATTACAGTCACCTTTTTTATTTTCTTTTATTTTATTTCTACTGAATGACCGCTTACACCAAAAATGTCTTGGAGCATTTATTTCTCAATTTAATTCTTCAATAATATAAATGCAGGCCAAAAGAAGCACATATGTAAATAAAATCCTTTTGTCCATTTGACACTTTAAAAAGCAATTCAGTTTTCTGTGAATTGTTTTGTGGATGATAAGTGAAGCAGGTATAGAACTATAAAAGAGAAAATCAACCAGACTTGCTGAGGCAAGGCTGGTGTCAGGTTTCCAGTTAAAGTGTGATAATTAATTGCCCAAATTATTAATTTATTCTGAGACAAACAGCCTATCTTTGATTTGTACAAAGAGAACATGAAAAAACAAAAAACTTAATTAACAGTGTCCTCGAAGCGCATCTGGTGTGTGGACAATAAAGGACAGTAAGGGAAGCTGATGTGAATGCACTGGACATCAGCAAGATCTGAGAGATTGGACAGGAAACAACAGTGAAAGCTGAATTGTCTCAAAGCTGAGCCATCTCACCTTGGATTGGCTTCTCTGTTCTGTTTGTAGGTCATGGCATCTTCTCCTGGGGAGGCACCTGCAATGATCTCTGTCCAAGGTCATGAACTTACACTGGTGCATTGTGGGTCCTGTGTCCCAATAGTGAGCATTTATGTCCCCATCTGTCACACTTTAAAAATCAATAGTTTTTTGTTCTTCGGGGTCACTGAAATGAGGTTTAGTTCTAACAGTATTTTTCCTTCATCCATTTGCTCTTTTATTTTCTTAAACTGTATGGTTGAGAGCTTTTATATCGTAGTTATGAAATTTTTACTATTATTTACTAAAGTTCACCACAGTCATTTTCAAAACGTCATTACATATTGTCACTTATCTGGGGAGGCGGAGTATTTGTACATCTTTTTTGATAAATGATTGTTATTTCTTATATTCACAAAAAAAAAAATGCACTAAAGTTGTTTTTATAAATACAAACTCAAACAAGGGCACGCATGAACATCTGCTTTTGGTTTAAAAAAAGCAAATCAGTAAATTAGTTTCTAGTGATTTTGTAGGTGGGGACTAACTCAAAATAAGCTGCGGTGTTCATTCTCATTGTGAGGACAAAACAAAAAATATAATCAAACAAAAGACACCGAGTGCAATAGGTTGAGGAACAGTCAGCACATAATAACTTTAGCCTGCTTTCTATGATATCTTAAAAAATACTATGTTTACTGTTTATCTTGCCACACACGTACGCACACAATTAAGCACACTGCAAACGAGTCCCTGACAAACAGCAGTTTTTCTTTTAATAATAAAATAAAAATAGCAAGAGCATCAGTAAGGTAGACTAATCCACATTTTCGTTCAAATAATAGATTGCTTTAATTTAATAAAAGACAGAGGCCAGACCTTGAAGCAACTATTCATGAAATATGAGTCACCAAAGAACATTCCTCTATTTTTATGACAGAAATTTTAAATATTTGACAACAAACCCCAGTGAAAGGAGAGCCAAGAGTCGATTTGGTTGACCTCACTTTAACTGGCATCTGCTGCCTTTCCAGAGAGAGTCTGGCGATATACGGGAAGCAGTAATTTCACGGAATAAATTAAACTTTTTTTTTTTTTTTTAATCTCTCATGGGGAATTTCTGAAATTCAGGAGGTTCTGATCATTTCTATTGTAGACCACTGGCACTTGCACAGAGAGGAGAGAGCGAGAGAGAGAAAATGAGAATGCCAACAAAGGCAACAGGCATCTGCACATCTCTGGAGAAGAGCACACAGCTGTTAATTACTAATGAAGGACACACAGGGATTTCTTGTTGAAGGTCGACTAAATGAGAGAAAGAAACACAAACAGCACTAAAAAAAATCCCACTGGATATATTGGCATGCAATTAAGGCAGACATAATGGAGGTAATACTAGTGATTTAATTAAGATAAAGTTAAATTACGAACAGCAGAGTTCTCCGTAAGAACATAATTCAAGAAAATTACTTTTTTTTGCCCATGCTAAAGCTGAAACTGAATGACATTATTGATTCAAAATTCATCCCAATGCAGGGAAAAGATTAAGACTCAACAAAGGATAATATTGAATGTTGCTGAGAAGATATTTGTTAATTGATCAGTTATTTTGTAAGACCTTGGACATCATGTAACTTAATATTCAACCAAGTTTAAATGCAGAATATGTCGATGTTTAACTGTATTTTCACTAAAACAACCACAAATGCATTACAAACACAATCTCCAGGCTTGTTATGGTGTCATCATCATTATAAAAGCTTAATTAATTTTTTTCTCATCTTGACGATTGCAGTCGTCTGTGTGTGGGTGTCAGTCAGTCAAGCCTTATCTCACCTGTAGCTGGTTTAAAGACGGAGAGACTATATCTCCCATGTACAGGCTTCACTCCACTGGTAACTAGTGAAATACCAAATTTATTTTCAGATAATAATTTGGCTGGCACAAGTTTTCATCTCTGACGCCACACTAACCCTCTCCTTGCACTCCTAGACTCTTCATAGCCAAAGCCTGAAACAATGGGGAACATAGAGGGGTAAATTTAACATGAGTGATGGAGAAGAACATTGACAATAGTTAGCATTTAATGTCTGTAATATTGCCAGTATAAGTGCATGTGTGGTACAGTCATACATAGCAATAGGTAACAGTATCATCAGCATATACACTCAGTCAAATGAACCTAAACTGATTTACTTTACTTTAATTCCTGGCCACACAGGAATGGGTTCCTCAGATGTTTGTTGTTCAAGAAAATGCTTACTACTTCATTACAAATGCCTTCTCCTCAATTATGGATATTTATTCCTAGTGTATTTTCTGTGACAGACAGAGGTTTTTCTTGTTTCCTTGGTGACGAGTAAGTGCAGACACACAGCTGTCAAAAGTAAGAATTATCCCCCATCCACATTTAAGGGAACTAATGTTATATTGTCAATATTTTGTTATTAATGAACGGTGTTGAATCTAATGATCAACTTGACCTGCTGAGGCAGAAACTCACCGTCCAGGTGGAAACTTTTCAGATGAGATAAGCAGCTCTGACAAATATGTGTTTTCCTTGAGATCAATGAAGAGTAATATTGTGCAGTTTGACCAATTAGAGCCTCGGTTCTCAAACTGTGGTACCACCAGTGGTACGCAAGCTTCCTCTGGTGGTATTCGGAGAAAAATCAGAAATACCGTTCGAATGTACGTATATACTGGGGTCTGTCATCGGAGTGGAGAGGGAGAGTGAGAGAGCAAATGATCTTATTGAGAATAAATTTGCCTCCTTTGAAAAGATCGTAGCTGACTTTGCTCGGTCTATTTACACCACTGTATTTTAACGTTTGTGATAATGGTGCTACTTTGAGAGCTCAATACATTTTCTAGATAGTACTATAAAAAGTTTGAGAACACCTGAATTTACTTTTAATCAATCGGTCGTTTTGTATTCATAAGGAGCATGGAGTGTGATGGTTAGAAAAAGAGTCAGATAGAAGTTTTATACTTTGTAATCTCTGTTGTGTATTTTCTCATGAAAATAAAGTACTTAGAATCAGGTCACACTTGCTGCAGTGAAATAATAAGGGGTTTTGTTCACAGCAATATGGAGGCATAATGTGGACATGTTGAATTGGCAGAAGAAAAGGTTTTCACGCACTTCTTTTCTCTGCCATGCCCTTGGAAAGGTTTCAGCCTTCATTATCACATACTGAAAAGTGTGAAATTTAAAATGGCAACGCTCAATGTCTGAAGATAAATGGGTAATGCACACACACAGACGCGCAAACACTCTCTGCGCAGCAGCTATTTTGACAGGTCACAGTAGGAAAATCACTGGTGTAAATAATGAAATTAACAATGGCTGTGTTCCACTTGGCTTAGACAGTTTCAGGATGCATGCCAATTCCCTGTCATGCTGGCCTGACTCACACAGATACATAAGAGCTATCATTCATGTCAAAGTGGCCCATTGTCAGTGTTGTCACTTCATTTCAGTCATGGATTCAACACAGCCACACACAAAAAAATTATATTAGTTATGTATAAGTAAGTGGATGTGGCTATATGGTAGACAGCAGCAATGGCGCTAACGATGATAGTGATGAATTCAGATATCTAACCTTTTTTTTACTGACACACAAGGTGTCTGAAATACTGTGGTGGCTTTTATCTCTTTTAGTGAATACAACATATTTTACTACTATGTCTTTCTACGAAGTGGTGCTTTAGTAGATCAGAGAGACTGCATAACAAGTCAAGTATTACTGAGAAAAATATACCTGTCTGATCTCTCACCGCCTCTCCTGTGGAGGGCTAATATATGATCTATGCATACTACTAAACATTCATAAGCTTATGCAAAAGACATGCAGAGGAGAAATTAATCAAAATGATAATGATTTAAAAGAGGACTGAGGGCAATGTAAATGGGGGAACAGTGGTCTTGAAAGTTAATTTGCATCCACCCAGGCTTCCCATGACCACTGATCCACTCAGGCACATATGATATTAATATTCAAAGTGAACCTATTATAGCACTGCTGGGGGAAACTTAAAGCCCGTACAGCTGTTTCAATAGTTTTTTAAAGGGTTAAGTCATGTTGCAATGGTTCTACATTCCTATTCTTTCATTCTTCCTGCAGACTGTCAAAGCATTTCAAATTAATTTCCCACTGCTTTGTTTTCATTAGTTTTCCATGTGCAGCAATGCTGCATAATTTGATAGATTTAAATTCTTTCATATAAATCCCAAAGGGAAGAGGAAAAAAAAAAAACAACCTCATTAGAGTGACAGATAAACTGCAAATACTAAAGCAGTTGATAAAGGGTTTGTTGAAAGGAATTTAATTACCTCAAAAAAAGAGGAAGAAAAACAACTGTACTCCCAGGAAACTCAAAGCTTAAACAGCCACAATGTGCTGCCACTCTGGCAAAAGAGACAGACCGAGTGGCTGCAAAGCTTTAATAAAATTAGCCAATTAAAATTTTCTCTGACTGTTTTTTACGCCTACCTGGGAAAATATGAGTCTGTGTAATGAAAAGGTGCAAGGATAAGTGCTAATGAGGGATGATGAAAAACACATTTCAAGGGTTGTTCTGCCTCCTATTACATTTGCACTCATTATTCATTCATCTGTAATCTCCCTGTTCAGATGGATGCTTGCTGTTATTATTTCTGCCCTGTGAACGAACTCTCCTCCTCCTCCTCCTACATTTTGGCTCTTCATCTCAATAATGGCTGTCACAGTAACGAGGGACCGACAGGACGGGCGTAGGGCATGATGTGGCTGCGGTTTGCATCATTCACATCCAAGGCTCCAGTCATTAAACTGACTGTTCTCTTTGTGCTCTTTTGTCATGTGAAAGCTCTGTGTGTGTGTATAATAGATGAGTCAGAGACAGCACTGCTTACTCAACCTGAGTCAGAAAACTCTTGGACTTGGATATACACTACATATGATGTATATACAGTATATACATATAAAGTAAATGACACGTGTAGTTTTAGGTTTATAGCTAATACGATAGATGCCAATGTTGACCCTAAGCTATAAAAAAGGCACATATTGTTTTAAGTTATACTTTGAAAATTCACAGCCACATTGCAATTTCACCAAACTGCAATAAGACATTTGTTTTTTTCACAATAACATTTTCCCATTTCATGTCATATGAGAAAAGGTATTTGTCACAACAAATTGTTACTGCACAAAAAGACTGCCATTTTTCTTGTTGTTGTATCAGATTTACCTTGAGGCACGGCTGCAGAAATGATTATGGGTGGAACTTCTGGAATAGAAGAGGAAGTAGCAGTGAGCTACACTGCAAAAACAGCCCTATTTGAGTCTCACTCTCTCGCTCACTTTCTACCGCTTTATCCACCACATGAGGGTTGTGCGGGGCGCTGGTGCCAAACTCCATCTGACAAAGGGTGAGAGGCAGGGGCCACATAGAGACCAACAACCACCCACTCTCACATTCACACCTACAGGCAATTTGTGTGTCCAATTTGCCTAATCCCCAAATGTGCATGTTTTTTGACTGGGGGGAAGAAGCTGGCGAACATGGTGAAAACCCATGCACACTCGGGGAGAACATGCAAACTCCATGCAGAAAAGCCCGACCGGTCGCGAACCCAGGACTTCTTGGTTCAAAAAGGCAAGAGTGCTAAGCACTACATCAACAGTGTGGCCCCCCGGTTGAGTCACATATTCTTAAATTGATTTAAATTTTCTCATATTGAGAAAAATAATCTGCCAATGAGTTAAGCTACTTTTGCTTGGCCAGAATACTTAAAACTAGCTTGTAAATCTGCAACCACTTACTGATCAATTCTGTCATGGAAGAAATATATGAAATTATTCTTTTACTTGATTAAGCTGACTTAAACTTATTTACTTATTTGTACCTTAGAATTTCCTATATTTTCACACATACCAATTTGTTATAGTACATTTTACTTATCATTTATTATTATTATTTATTTAACACCATTAACCCTGATTGTATCTGGCTAAAAACATATGACAGTGAAATGTCACTGAAGATGTTTAAAATATGGCTAAAGACAACCCCATTGATCCACAGCATATTTAAATTCAAATGCACCTGTGGGGACCACAGTAACAAAAGAAAAGGATGATATCAGGTAAATTATCTAGTGATCAACTGCACATAGGGGGTTAAAGAGGATAGATTAAATTTTTGTTTACTATTTCCATTCAATGTCATTCAATGTTATTTTTTAACCATGTGTTTATCATTGTAAACATTAGGTAGTTTTTGTGAACCTTATGAAAGGGTTTTTTTGATAATATTTCAGCGGTTTGTTTATCTTTGACTTTTCCTCTAAGGAAATATTAAAATGCTCCTATGGGGTCAGGACAAAGGGACAAAAACCCGCTGTGGTCATTGAAGATGGACGACTTGTTGGTTTTCCTTAATATCAGAAGAGTGACGCTTTCATTTCAAGAATGTCACTACATAAAAAAAACAATTATTTAGAAATTATGCAGTCCAGGCCTTGAAGCACAGCCATTCCCCACATGACAGATAGGCCAAATTAAAAAGAGAATAACTAATACATTTCCTTTGGAATTGGAACATTAATCATTCCAATACAAATACAACAAAAATATATAAAAAACATAACAACAATGCAACAGAAAACTTTATAATGTCATTAATCAAATCTTTTACCTTCAGACACCAAAGGGCAGTATAATGTTACATTTAAAGTTGAAGTATGACTCTCAAAGTGGCACAGCAGCAATGAATACCATTGTTTTTTGATTCATTCATAGCATTATTTTCCTGTTAGGGCATGATGCAGAGATTGTGTAAAAGCTGTCAGATCGAATCACTTTCATTAACAGAGGGGAACTGTTCTAAACTGTGACTGTGTCGCAGTGTTACATACTGTACCACAGTAACCTTTGTCACACTGATCACATTGGGCGCTTTTCTCATGATCGCAACACATAGCAACTCCAAAAAGACAAATGTGCTGAACAGTTTGTGTGTGTGTGTGTGAGGTCTAGTGGAAATAGAAAATGTATGCGATGAATTTCATAGTATTTTCAGCAAACACTGGAATTTCAAACGTTGTCTGTGTTGGCTGATGTTAAAAACATTCAAGGATGAATGTCATTCATTCTTTTGGTGTTTTATTGGCTGTAGTTAAAAAAAATGTATTACTCATGTCTTGTTATTCTGTTAAACATTAATCCAATTACGTTATACTTTACGCCCTGTCAAAACTAATTTTGTTGCAATACTTGTTATATTACTTTTCTGTTGCACCACACACATTTGGCAATTGTGTCCTTTTTCTCAGCATTCAGATTTGTGCACCTCTGTGGGAATGTCAAGGGAATCACTAGTGTTGAATCAAATAAATAAAATAAAACAAATTCCATTTATGCGTAGTTTTCAAACATGAACAAGGTTATTAGACATATACCAAACAATATAAACAACAAAAACAATAGCACTGACTAAAATTGGCAGAGGAAAATGAATGTTATACATGTAAAAATTTACACTTACATGTAAAAATTAACACTTGTGTTTTTTCTATTTTTATTTTTTAACTGGGTTGATCTCTGCTGACAGTAAAGGTCACAGCATATGAAATGGTTGTTATTCAGCCCTTACTTTCAGTCTGTGACCTGTGTTTATGCAATTAACAGCAGATTGAATTCAGTTCAATTCAATTAAAAAACCTCATTTTATCCCAAGGGGCAATTCAATTCAATGACCTAAAGACATTAAACATTAAGGAACAGTTAAGAAAAAAACAAAGAAAAACTGTATATACAATAAATTGTATATATTTATATTGTATATATTAGTTGTATATATTTAAAGCCCAATAGGAAGTGGAAATATATTGAATAGCCACTAGGGGGCACCTCCCCTGGTTGTAAAAGGAACTTCTGGATTCACTTGTTTCATGTCTTCTTCGTTTTTTCTATTTTTATTTTTTAACTGGGTTGATCTCTGCTGACAGTAAAGGTCACAGCATATGAAATGGTTGTTATTCAGTCCTTACTTTCAGTCTGTGACCTGTGTTTATGCAATTAACAGCAGATTGAATTCAGTTCAATTCAATTAAAAAACTTCATTTTATCCCAAGGGGCAATTCAATTCAATGACCTAAAGACATTAAACATTAAGGAACAGTTAAGAAAAAAACAAAGAAAACAAAAACACAATGCAAACCATAGACTGTATATACAATAAATTGTATATATTTATATTGTATATATTAGTTGTATATATTTAAAGCCCAATAGGAAGTGGAAATATATTGAATAGCCACTAGGGGGCACCTCCCCTGGTTGTAAAAGGAACTTCTGGATTCACTTGTTTCATGTCTTCTTCAATAGCACATTTATTCAGATTCATTCATTGTAAATTATGTTCCCATGTAGAGGAAAGTAGATGCTGAAGTACATTGTCACATATGAGTGGACACCAGTGTATCATGGTGTCCAGCTGGTATCATCCAATAGAAGCCTGGATGCTGGTGACGCCTATGAACGTCCATTTGTCAAATGTCAACATGGCACTGGCCTATAGTCACAATTCTGAAGGCTTTGACAGGTGAGCCCTCCTCAAGGCTTGAAGAAGAGTGACTATAAATCATGCACATACAATACTTTGTAAATTTACAGTACCTCTGATAAATGAGTGGATATTATGTCAGTGCTGTATTCAAAGTTTGTTATGCCTTTCACAAATAGACACAAAAAAAATCAGTTAATCTTGGTATAGTTGTTCATAAAGACGACACAGTTAAAACGTTTTTGTCTCACAACAAAAGGTACTGTCTGTATTCTAGACTATTGGTTCATAGACAAAAAGTCTTACTTCAGTAATTAAACTAAAGCATACACTGCTGCAACATGTTTTATGCAGTTAAACATCTATATAGAGAACCACTGAAACTTTGTAGCAACTAAAAACTCTTGTAACCCCCCTGCTTCACATTTCAAGGGAAAATCTGACAAAGTTTCAGAGAAGCCTAACAACTTCTGCATGCTGTTCCGGTCAAATTACAATCGACTTTACCTCTTCAAACCATATTTAATAGATGTGATGTAACATTATTGATATCACATGGGGGTGGGGGGTCTTGCGTGGGCGGGTATACACATGGTGCAGACAGTGTTTTGCAATTAAATTCTTAAACTAGGTAGCAGAATCGACAGTCATGACTGGAGCCATCCATCCAATAATAAGTCCTGGGTGCATAACAAATGAGTCCACATTAAACAGAGAATGTGATGTTTGACACATGGAGGAGTGGCTCACTGTTTCTCACAACTAATTGTCTCTCATTAGTATGAAAAGCATGACATGATGTGGTTTATGCAGCCAGGCAGTGGGCATGGTGGAGCTGCTGTCTTTCATTTTAATTTATTTTCTTTCCATAACTGTGAGCAGCCGATAATTTGATTTTTGGGATTAGAGTAAATGCTCAAAGTAAAATAAAGAAACTCAAAAACAGCAGAAAGTCATAGTTTTAGTCAATGCTTCAGACATTAGCGCTGGTCAATATGGACAAAATAATCCCATATCCTGATATGTTTAGGTTGACAAATTGAGTACTTTTACACAAACCTTTCAGCGGATGCATGACTTTCAAGTTATATGTGGTAAACTGATAGTGATGCATGACAGCTGAAGTATGACACCACTACCATATGGGGCTGTGAGAGCGCCAGTGCTCGTTCATCCTCCTCTTCTTCATACAAGCTTCAGGCATTGTTGTGAGCCACACTACATATTACAAGTCTGGTTTTCCGAGGGCCATTTAAACATGTTAGTCCCAATGAAATTTAAATAGTCTCAGTTCAACTAGATATTTTAATTCAACTAAGATACCTAGATATTTTGATTCAAAGTCCCATTACCCCTGGATAGACTTGAGTTGTGCTAAAATTTGGTCTATGACCCAAAAGTAAAAGGAGATGATATATAGTCTGCAGCACTGCTGCTGGAAAAGAACAAACAACACATTGGCATCAGTGAGAGCGAAAGTGGCGAAGAAGCTGTGCAGCAAGTAAGAAACATACAGAACCACAGCATCATCCATCTCATTGTTCAATGTTTTTTTGGTCTGTGACATAAAAGGTCAACAGGAAACTGATTCAATAGCACTAGCTTATAGAGAGCTACAGCGCCACCTATGGAGACGGGGTATGAAAATATATCTGTATAATTTTTGTAACTGGATGTATTGCCCAGCCCCACTTGCTGTTGAAATACAGAATGTGAGCATCCATTAATGTTAAGCTCATGCAGCATTATTAAAATTAATGAGTGTCTAATGCATGACCTTCACTTCAGACATCAGGAGAATCTAGTTTCCAGCACAGCAGCAGAACTATCATTAACAGTCAGTGGGGCATGGAGACGAGGAAGGATTCAGATACAGAGAGAAGGATCTGGTCTAGTCCTCTGTGGTGGGCAAGGATCCTCCTTACTGAAGGGCCTTTTAGCAAAGTACTCTACTCGCTCCTGAACTCTGACACACCCAGTGGAGATTCTTATGTTTGTTCTTTCTTTTGTTGGGAGGCTCAACAATATGTCAAAAATGAAAATGCCTTTGTAATTCCCAAGGAGTGGCACTATGGTCCACGTGTTTTTAAGAATATGTTACGAGATCAAATGTGACAAAGCAGTGTAGGTGACAAGCTATAGAGGGAAGAAAGCAGAAAGGACCTTTCACACTGTACAAATTTGCAACACAAAATTTATGACCGGTGACGGAGTTTAGTGCCAGGAAGTAATGACGCTTAGTATAGCAAAGCAGAAACAGAGGATGTAGTGGATAGACCCACAGTACACAGGTGTTTCATGAGGGAGTATGAATCCAGTCACCTTCACAATCTAGAGACGGATTTATGGTCAAGAATTGGGGTCAAATGAAATCCTTCCATAGGTCCTTCTACCTTAGCAGTGTTCAAATCAAAACCATTAGCATTTCTAATCTTTAAATGAATGCCTAAAGAATGACTAATTACAATTTCAAGCCCAGTCATCACTTACTTTAAATCTATGTGTTGAGTGCACCTGACTTAATCAGCAGCTGATAATGACTGTAACCCAACTGATCAGGATTGATTTTTTTTTTTTTAATTCTAAAAGGTCAGGTGCTGCTCTCTTTTGTTTTTTGAGCACTTTTGTATATTTTTTGTGTGGAACAGGAGCAATTCTTCAAGAAGTGAACACCTTGAGCCTGTAATGATTGGTATTCACAATCTTTCTCTAACCTTTCAAGAGTTCTCCTCAGATTTAGAACTGCATTTCTGTAACCTTGTCCCCAAATAAGTGTGAAAACCATTGCAGCAGATGGAGTAGATGTCGTCACTTTTATTTTGCACACCTTCTCTTCAAAACGTGAGCTGTAAGAAGAAACTGAGGCCGGAAGACATAACTTTCCTTACATTTTTATTCCAATTTTCAGACATGACTTGAGACCAAAATGATTCCGACTCATTTTTTGCTCAGCTCCATGTGCAAACACGGTAACTGTAAAAAAAAAAAAAAAAAGACTTGTTTGCATACAATCATAGTTTTACACAGCATAATGTGGGACTTAAAAGCATCTCTTTCAAAATTTTTTACTTGCCGTACAGTCAAACGAGCACTGTTGAATATAGTGACACATGGTTAACATACACAAATCTGTACATTTATGAGAAATTAATTATCTGTATGTCATGCTGGCTGGAAGAAAAGTCAGTTTTAACTGAAGTGTGCCATTTTGTACAGAACGTTTGCCCTGATGAAGGCCTTGAAACAAATATAGCATGTTTTTACTGCTTATATGATTCAATGCCCATGAATAATTAAAGGCTTTTTACACTCTTTAGTGCCTACAATTCCTCAAGTTTTATTGCATTTCAATAATACCTATAGTTTGCATGATTTAAGGTATTTGTCTTTTTTAGACATGTTTTAAAATATGCCTTCGACTCATTTTTTGCACAGCTCCATGTGCAAACACGGTAACTGTAAAAAAAAAAAGACTTGTTTGCATACAATCATAGTTTTACACAGCATAATGTGGGACTTAAAAGCATCTCTTTCAAAATTTTTTACTTGCCGTACGGTCAAACGAGCACTGTTAACATACACACATGGTTAACATACACACATCTGTACATTTATGAGAAATTAATTATCTGTATGTCATGCTGGCTGGAAGAAAAGTCAGTTTTAACTGAAGTGTGCCATTTTGTACAGAACGTTTGCCCTGATGAAGGCCTTGAAACAAATATAGCATGTTTTTACTGCTTATATGATTCAATGCCCATGAATAATTAAAGGCTTTTTACACTCTTTAGTGCCTACAATTCCTCAAGTTTTATTGCATTTCAATAATACCTATAGTTTGCATGATTTAAGGTATTTGTCTTTTTTAGACATGTTTTAAAATATGCCTTTACTTTGAGACTTCTGCTTTGAATAAAAAAACTTAATTGTCAGATCACCTGCACCTGTGAAAGTGGAGAAGTTCCTTCTAGTTCAGTGGGAACCAGGTCCCTAATGAAGCAGGTGTGTGGATAAAGAAGGCGGAAGAGTGGTGAAACAGGAGCGATATGAATGCAGCAGCAACAAGTAGTCAAGACCTGGAACACCAGAGCGTCATGATGCAAAGTACAGACAGAGGCAGAGTACTGCCCGATGGGTATTTAGTGGAGTTCTGGTTACAGAGTGAGTTTGTTGTGAGGACAGGAATTTCGTGCTTTCTCTGTTTTCTCAGGTGCAGAGTGAGGCCTGAATGAGGCTGCCATTGAACAAGACAAAAGGGAAGCCATTGTCATTCTTCTCCATTTGTTTTGGACTTCTGTGCACTCTTGTAGTCTCCTGTGTATTTATTTATTCAGCCCATGATTTTATTATCGATTTTAGCTAGATTTATTTTTTACTAAAGATTTTAGTAATATGTTATGGCCTACTTAAATTTTGTTTTATTGTAAAACAAATGTAAAAACAATAAAAAAAAAAAAAACCTTCTGACTGCTACTTTGAACAGAATGCTCCCCAGAGAACAATTCTAAATGAAACATGGGTTTTACCCCTATGATAGAAAAAGAGTCTACTTCTCACATGATTTAAACCTGTAAACATTTTCCTTAGGAGTTAATGGTCTCAGTCCCCAAGTCGTCTTCAACAGCACACAATGTTGTTAGTAAATTATATTGCCATTTAGACAAAAATAGACAGAAAAGACACACACAGACCAAATAGACACGTAGGAGTTGGCACCATCTCATTGACATCTAATTGGAGCCCGGTTGCCTGACAAATCTCAACGCTTCAAACAAGAGTTCTGATTGTTGCTTTGGATAGCAAACTCACCTTGGCACTGGTCACTATGTATTCTTTATAACAGTGATACAGGTCATTATTGTTGTCCTTGGACTGTGCAGGGTTTAATAATGGCATTCCATTAATGCCAGTCCTTGGAAAATGCTCTGTCTCTGAGCAAGTCCCCTGCGGTCTGAATGGTTTTGCCAATATAAACACTGGCAGACAGTGAGTAGTTGAACTCTCTAAGATTCTCTATCCACAGTGGAAGATTAAAATGCATAAATAGTGCATGTCTTCTTCCACTCTGGAAGTCATGAGAAACTTAGTGGCTCATGAACATGAATAATTCGGAATAAATATGTATTATTCCCCAGAGCACTGCTGGAGTATATTCATTTCGCATTGTTGATTGCCTTTATCATAACCTTCACTACCCTTGCGTGTGTTTTTTACAGCATTTAATTAATCTATAAATACTGTATATATCTTAAGGAATGTAAAACAATTAAAGTGACACTTTTTTGATTTTACATCAGAGAAAGAGGGCAAGAAAAATAGAGGGATTTTGTGTGTCATTTGCAGGAGATTCAAATTAAAAGGACAGATTAACTTGTTTTATAGCAACAAATGACCAGATGCAACTGTTGATGGAGACAAGTGTTTGTTTTTTATTTGTTGTCTGACTCTTTGATTTTTCTTTTTTCTTTTAGGTTTGTTTTTGCAGCATATGAAGTTGAAGTTGTTGTCGGTGCTGGAGTAGCAGTCTTTCTACCAAGAAGATGCACAAATGATGTAGAAGAATGGCCACTAGGAGTGCATTAAACTGATCTTTGATTTGCATTACACATTCTGTCATGGATTGTCAAATATATTTTGCTGTCAAGGTTTTTAATAGCAGTGAAGACAGCTCCTTGCAAACATCAGCAAACAGCATGACACTCTCTTAATTCTGACGATCAGAACGACACCTATATTTATGGGTCTAATGACCTATAACCTATTACATTATAATCAAGAAGACATTAACTGTCCCAAAAAATCCACACTCTTCATTTTATTATCTATGGTTACATTTACACTACAGGTCTCGATGCTCAGTTCTGGTATGTTGCCTATATTTGACTTCTTTATAGGACCTTCTTACATTGTCTTTAAAAATGTATACATTTCTGATATCCACATTTACACTGGTTAACTCTTGAGGACACAAACCACAAGGTGGGCGTGGCTACTAAAATGAATTGTAGGCCATAACACAAGTGAAAGTGGTATTACTTAGAAATTCAGAAATCATTGCTTGATGGGTCAGCATGAGTCCACTGGTATAAGCCCTGGTCATTGATCGCACAGGTTCCAAGAGCGTTATTTGATCGTAGATAGTGTATAAGTGTGTTTACATCATTCGCCAACCATCCATTTTCAAGGATGCTGAAGTTGTGTTGACAGGGGACCTGATCTGATCTGTCGACTTATATTGTAGACTTAAATGCACATATGCACACATGTCTGTGATTTGTATCCACATATGACTGAGGCCTGAAACTGATCTGAGGATATCTGAATCCCTGTGCCTTTCTCCTGCTTACACTTTCATGGTTCATATTTGATTTGTCGAACAAGGGAGGAAAAGATTAGATCTGGTCACTGGCACCATGCAGTGTAAATGCAGCCTATGTTTGCATCAGGCTCTGATTGGCTCCTTGCTGGTCAATCTGTGTAATCGCATATCCTCCTAACAACTGGACATCAGAAATTGCTCTGTGTTTATTCATTCATTCATTGTCTAATGCAGTATCCTCCACATGAGGGTCTTGGGGGGCACCAGAGCCCTCTGTTTTTATAATAAATAATATTTAGATTTGTTGTCACGAGTGAAAATAACAACTCTTGTTAGCTATGTAAGAATAATGAGACACATAATCTGAAACAGGTGTCTGTAAATAGCCCTCTCCAGATCAGCCTCATTTTCAATTCTGGGTTGTTTAACAGTTATCTGATAAACCTAAAGGCATTTGTTAATAATAGTGTGAACAGAAAAAAAAAAAAACAAAAAAAAAAAAAAACAACTTGAAGTCTTGTAATGAGGATCATTCTGATAGTATCTCACACTCTTTATCTTTTTTCTTCCCACCAACAGCATCATATCTTACTTTCACATCACACATGCACACAGATAGACTTAAGAACTGAATGGTGAAAGAAAAGGAGAAAAGTGTAACGCAAATGCACTGATGATCAAGTTCACATTAACAGGCTTGAGCTGAGTTAATTTTGATCCCACGGTTATTCCACAGCATCAATTTAACAGGCCCCAGTTGCAACATCAAACAGGGTCATGGCTAATTACTATTCACTTTGACTAATACTAAATAATAAATAAGCTATATGCTTATATAACCAAGAGCAGGGGGTGAGACTAAGCCGTGCCATCAATAACACAAGCAAACAACAGCTCCTGCAGACTGAAGGAACATTAAACTTGTAAATATCTTAAGAAAAAAACTATAATAGGAGGATAATTACCATCATCTCTTTGGGTTATACAGTGAGGAAGGAAGGAAGTGAGCTCACTGCAATTTCTATTTCAAGTAAAAGCTGTTGACCTGTCTGAAATAAACTGTTTGAGGTTTTCACTGTCTAACTCAATACATAAATTAGGGAAAATGTCCTTTAACCTTGAGCCCACTCACTAGAACACGTGTGCTGACTGGTGCCGCTCTGTCTCTGGTTTGGTAATCACTGCAATCTGACCGCCCACCACAGCTGAAAATACACACAGAACACTGATGTGTACCATGTCTCTGTGTGTCATTAATGCAGAGTTAATTATTATGAGATGTTATCTCTGGTCATACTTAAAATTAGCATCCTCCACTGTATAATAAACATGTCTCAAGTGGTGACTGCTTGAAACCCTGACTCTTGGCTGTCCTTTTTAGTGTGGCCACATTATCTGTATATTTAGCAAAGACTAAAAGTTAATTTACTGATTTAACTTAATCAATTTTGTGAGAATTATGACAGTATTTGTAGTTAACATACAATCAGAGATGAAGAAAAAGTTTAAAACCATCATTTATTTCATATGTTAATGCATTCTGTTTGAATTTGTTCTTTTTTTGCCACTTGGGAGCAGAAAAGTAAATGAAACACTATCAATTTTGGGCTGCACTTAAAGGTTTCTTTTTTACACCATGCATATGCCTCATTTTGGTTATTGTTTCTAGAAATGTTGAGTGATGTACTGAAAACAGTTTTAACCTTTACCACTCTAAGTAGTGTAAATATATTTGTTCTTACAGTGTATCACAGTTAATACAATATAAATAATATAAAGTATTATAAATAAATCAACATGTTGACAGACAGGACTTAATTAATGAAGCTGTGTTGGCTAACAGGTTGCCCACTATTTGTGGTTTAATGTGACTGGTGTATTTTAACTGTTCATGCCCAAGACAAAGAGAAATGTTTTCCTTGAGAAATCCCTCCTATGTTGTAGTTTCCTTGGGCAAGACTCTGTAAATGTCTAATTTACTCTGAGTGCTCGACAACCTACACAAATGACTTACGCCGGAAACAATAAAGGTCCAGTATAACCTGGCACTGTTTGAAATAATCTTTTTTTTCTCCCTTGGGCTTTTTGTCATCTTTAGTGGAAAGCATCTCATAGTGTTGTTTTTGCATTTCTTTTCCCAAAGCACCATTGTAACTTGTGGGTGGTTCTCTCATATTTATATTCATCTTTTACATCCTTGATTGCACAATAACTATGGAGTCTATCCTCTGTTTGTCTAAACAAGCCTACTTTAGCTGCTGAAGCATCATTTCTTCTGCACAAAGGAACTCTGCAGCAAAAGTTAAAGCTGTCATGAACTGCTGGTTGAATGATGTTTATTTATTTAAATATTTGGGATTATCACTTTAAAACAAGAGAGGACTTTTTTGTTTGCTGTGTTGAGAGACAAAGAAAACAATAGGGGATTCATCAGTGATATATGGGCTCTGTTGGTTATGATAATTGTAAACATTGATTATTGATCCCAAGTCCATCCTTTCCTCTTCACTCTTCTCAGTCCTGTCCTCTATAATCAGTTCTTCGTCTGCATTCCTCCAGCTGGCTTTCTGGGATCACAGCACTGAGAACCACAGACTTCTAATCCAGTCCAGTAATCATGTCTCCCTCGGTTGTGCTCATGCATGTAAGGTGGCATTCAGCAGCTGCGGCGGAGCAGTAAAGTCTGAGATTGTATCTCGTGATGATATCAAACTATTCACACACTCCTCTTGGAAGTCACCTTGCACAGATGGTTGGCCTGAATGCAGTGCTGATCTGTGTCACTCTTTACCCGTGACAGTCCTGGCAGGACAAAGATGTTCACAGACACACCAGAATGCACAAATCCATCATTCTGTTACAGGATCATCTGTCTGTATGTTTGCATGATTTTGAAAAAAAAAACTGAATTATTGTGTTAGTCTGTTGAAAACAGTATTTAAAGTGCAAATTGAAATTGTACTGTACTGAATTTCTCCAAGTCTGACAAACACATTAAGATAATGCAACTGGAAGTATAACTATTATTGCATGTATGTGTTCAATCATACATAAGTTGCCCTGGGTGCTCTATGCATGCTCTACACCTCTGATCTCCCAAGATTTGACCCAGAAATTGTACAAGAATGAGAGGAGAAGGCAATAGTGAATAAAACAGCTGAGAGTCAGCTCAAAGAATTAAATATTTTAAAGTTCATGGATGGTACGAAGATTCCAACCCATTCCCATCCCAAGAGCATCACATACTGTGACTCTGTCATGTCCCTTGGCATTGCCTTACAAATGCACAAGTTCACTGGGCTTTCAACTGACTCCAGTGTAAAGGCTATCGGAGCATTTAGACATTCAGAGCAGAGAACCAGTATGAGGTTAGGATTATGGGACAAAGATAAGATTGAGATTAAGGTTAGGGGCAAGAAAAGGACTATATAGCAGCAGTATAAGATGCTCCTGAAATGAGTATGGGCTGAAGATTCGGATAGGTGCTGAAAATGCTACAAACTAGCCACATGCTGAACTGAAACCTGACAAATACTATAAGCAAAAATGAGGGCATATGGCCAACTAGCATAGTAGAAGTGGACACACTTCATACAATGAATCGATGACCTACTAGCATTTGAATATTGGGTCAAGGGCAGTTGGCCAATTAAGTGGCTTAATTAACTTAACCAGTCATGGAAACTGATGTGCCCTTGAGTACCATCATCATGAAAACAGGCTTTAGCTAACAATGAACAAATGAGTTGAAGTACTGCTGGTAAAAAAAAATATAAATAAATAAATAATATGTTTTACTCTGTGCATAAAGATTTGTCCTTCCTGAACTAGTTTATACTTAATGACTTTATCACACTGTCATTCTGTAATGAATACCAAGCACCTCACAAAACCTGCGCGAAAATCAAATCCTGATCGAAAGCACATTTTATACTTATTTTACCCAAATTTCAAGATGAGGAAAGGAAAGTGTTTGTACTGTATGCTGCCACCCAGTAAAGTGATGGTGGTCTTCCCTTGTTGGACCAGCAGTCTCCTATCAAATATATAGTTGCAGCCTGGATTCATTTAGGACTAATGGAGGGAATTTTCTCCCTTAAGGACTGTCCCATCAGAAACAAAACAAATTCACAAACATGAACAATATGTGCATGGACACTGACCTCCAAAAGTTACACATTCCTGGGCATCTCAGCATGAAAAGTCATTCTTAAGCTCAAGGTTTCTCCTTTTCACCTGCAGAAGTACCAATTGTCTGGAAACAAGTACACTCTATTGTGCAGCAAACCAAAAAGTAAAAATTTAAATTTAAATTAAAAATCAGAAAGTGTCAAAATCAGAAAAAATACCCATTTTCATCAAAAATACAGACAAAGGAAAAAGTATTAGACATAAGTAAACTAAGTCATGTGTAAACAAATTCGTGTGTTATTGAAAGAGAGAGGAAAAAAAATCCTCGAGGCTCTGCCCACACCTGTGACTCATCTCTGCTGGAATATACACCTTTACAAAATAAACATGCATGCATGTTAGTACCTGTAGCATTATGTCACATTCATTTTGGAGACACTGTCACATTCATTATTGGTCACACAAAGGACACACTCACAAAAAGGTCAAATGAAAAACAAGCTTATTTTTTTTCATATAAAAGATTTACTTCAAATGTCAAAAAAAACAATAATCTGGCTCAGGACTGAAACCAAACTGGGGGAACCAGAAGGAAATGAGAAAAGAGGGCCATGTCATCTTTTTCATGCTTCAGTAACCATTAGCAGCAGACAAGACGAGGAATGGCATTCACAGTTCCTGTTTAAAAGCTTTCTGTATGAATTAGAGATTGGAAACATTCTCTGAGTATGGTTTGCTTGGAGTATGGAAAGCATTTGCCTTGTCTTTGTTTTTTGACTCTGACCTTCATTTCATTCAGGACAATCCAATGCGTTGTTACACAGAAAAAAGGAAGCAATAGAAGCATTCACTTCCTCCGAAAACAACAGCTGCACATGCTGACTTTGCAATGCTCTTGAGTTTAAACACATTGTGTCCAATAATATGATTTGATGATGGGGAAAACAAAACCAAAAAGCAAAACCAAAAAACAGATCTATTTTGGTAATGGGGTGAAATGCCCACAGCAATGTCACAACGTCAGCTTGTTTGTCACATATGTGTCCTCATTTATCACTGAGCGCTGAATATGCAATTTTGTTTTTACCCCTGCATCAATGCAGGTTCACTGTGCACAAATGGAGGAGAGGGATGCAGTGTGCAGAGTCTGTTTGAATGTGGGTTGAGGGTGTTTGTAATTATCTGCTTCACTGCATTAGCCTTTGGAAACTGAGACATGGAGGGAGGGAGAGAGAGGCTAGGGCAGAGATAAAGAAGTCAGTGCAGTGAGTAAGATCTAGCTATAACAGAGAAAGAAGAAGAGTGTTCAGCTTTTCAGAGGCTGAGAAATAATAACATTAAGCTTAATTTCAAACTTAATTACATTTTTTTTATATGAAACAGTTTAGGACTTGTTGATAAATGTCTTGTTTTCTAACCTCAATGAAGGATGGACGTGATCCTCACATTTGTATCTCAGTGTGGCCCTATAATAACTCAATCCTTGTTTTTGGTTGACAGTAATTTTAAATTTCTTTTAAATGTTTTTAAATGGCTAAATTATTTGGACTCTTACAAATCCCAAATAAATTTACTTTTTAAAATCAAGGCAACTAAGCAATGCGAAGACTAACATTTATGTGTTTTTATATGATCTAAGCTTTGACTGGTACCAACTGTGTAATGTTTAATTGGTCTAAACAAGCAAACATGTTTAATTGGTATAAACAAACAGAATCATACTCATGATTCTGTTTGAACTCATGAACTCATGGAGCTCCTATTCCAAGACAGAGTGGGTGCTCCTGTTTGACTTTCCATTCTGCATACATGTCCTCTCTGATGCTGGAGGTAAATTTCCTGCCAAGAAACCTAAAAAAGGGGAAAAAAATGTAGAGAGTGACATGACAATAGAAGAAAGTTTGAGAGATAGAGACATTGCCATTGGCCATCTGTCACATATGAAACAAGTGTGTCTGTTCTGTGCTGATCTGAAGAACGGAGCTGAGGACAATCAACTTAACGAAATTCAGTATTTTAACTTTGTGCCACATTTGAATGGATTCCCAATACCACATTAAGGTTAACTGTATGTCAACTTCACAACACAGTGTCTGCTTAACTTTGCCGAGAGCACTGGTCAGCAGCTCATCAGGAGCACTGGGACTCTCCACCGCGAGATGAGGGTCATTCTGGTACTCTGCTGTGAAAAGTCAACTTGAGCAGCAATGACAAGCAAGAATTAGTAATGCACCTTCTTATGCCTTGTGTGATTCTTACCCCACCTGCATGTGTGTGTCCACACTGGTGCTCCAGTGTGTACTTCTGCTAATACGGACCCTAGAAAATGTGAATCTACAATAATAATAATCGGTGACTATCAGGAGCACTGGGACTCTAACTGAAGGAAATTAAAAGATACAAATACACCAATATGCAATAAAAACAATTAATCTAACCTCTTAATTTTATGAATATTTAAATTAATTAATTAATAATTTACTCATTATGTGACATAAGATTCACTATGCTTGTGAAACTGTTTTCCAAGCAAGCAACTGTGTGGGACTTGCTTTGCTAGTGAGCCTCAAACACACAGTAATTTCTGCAGTTAGGGGTCGCTCCTGCTTTCATTCAAAATAGTAACAAGTAGTTTGGGAGAAGTGTGGGATCATGAGCTTCAGCTCCCTTCCTAAACACAAAGTCGCTTTACGTTTTTTATTGTTTGCTTTTATATTGTTGCATACAACACATAATCAATAAATAATCAACTTTATTAAAAATATGACAGTGACCAACCAGTTGAACAGCAGGTCAATGGCTTTATCTGTCACATGTGTCAACATTTCCTGTACCTGTTTCAAAGTAAAAGCACTCAAGCATTTCTGTTCCCTTTTTCCATGTATGTTTTTCCAATGCTTTTATTGTTATAGTTCCGAAATAATTTCTGTTTTTAATGAAGTAGATAAAATGCAGTACATCTTAGAATTCTATGATCTTTCATGAAGCATCTGTTTGAAGATAAGCAGTATTACATTTAGCTTATTCTAGTTTCTAGTAATTGAAAAAGAATGTCTACATTTAACAAATATTGTATTGTTTCATTCCATTTCAAAAAGTATCTCTGAATCCTATCATAGCCTATATATCTACTGACATATTGAATCATTGTCTAAGGGAAAACACACTACTAATATTAAATAGTGTGTTGAAAAGAGTTGAAAAAGAGGAGAAAGCAGTCACATTATTTATTTTTACCTTCATTAAAAGACAAAGAGATCAGTTTTGGGCTTATGTTATGAATATGGTAAAAACAACCAGCCTTATCTCCCTCTTGCAGTAACACATTAATAATTTTTAATTAATTATTAATGACTTTTTAATGATACTAATGTGTTTTCAGGACCTGTTCAGTATGGGGGATCCCCCTAGGGTTTATTAAATAATTAAAACTAAAAACATTTTTGTCTAATTTTAATATTGATTTATACTAATTTTTGGTAATTTTGATCAATTTTCTCACAGATTAACATAATTCAATTTGGATAAAATCTTTGCTAAACTGGTACCTGTTACCTGAATAAACTGGTACCAGGTAAAGATTGGTTCAGTTGGCCACTGGCTGAGAAGATTAGAGGGTGGTGTCTTCTCTGATCTAGATGCTTTAATTTAATCTAAACACACTCAGAGACTATGTAGCCAATCAGGAAAATCCGCATTCGCCTTGGGCACATAAGAGAAAAAAATCAATAGAGAAAAAAAAAAATCAATACTAAATAGTTTTTGAATTCATATCCCTGCAGCAGATGAAACACACAGCGTAGATCCCTGTTTAATGATTTTATCCATCTTAATCATGGTGATGGACAGTCAGTGGCATCAGTGACGTCTGGCATTAATGAACTTTCCGATCAAAGCAACACGTAATTGTTATTCAGTGTACACAAAGCTGCTTTGCAGCCTCTCTGGAAGTCTGTCACAGCCTGTAGCCCGCAGCTAAAGATAGCACTATTCAGCCCAGATGAAATGAGGTTTAGAAAAAATGAGTGAAAATCCAAATGGCCTGGAGATAAAACTGTGGGCCTGTTGTTCACAGAAATGGCTCCCGTCGCAGCAATGAGACCGGGAGAAGAAATGGATGGGGAAGAAAAAGGCTTAACAATGCCGAGGTGCCATTATCAGTGTTGTTACCTGCAAATGTAGCAGTGCAATAGTTATATTTATCGCTAATGATATAAATAAGGCTATTATTTGTCCACAGCTTTGCCCTGGAGAACAATATAAGCTCAGAGAAATGAGAATCTTGATGTGTAACAACAACACCACCTTGGCAAAACAGGCCACACATGAGCAAATACAAACGGCTCTCAGTAAATGCATGGAAATACAAACAAATTATGAGAGTAATTATTTGTGTAATTAAATATAATAATATCCAGCCAGTACATTGACTATAATCTTCATTAGACAGTGATTCTGAGTTAGAGTTAAATTCTAAAAGCAACTCGATGAAATTTAGTCATCCCAGCAGCTGTCACTCATCCTGATGGTGGCATGGAATTGACTCAGTAACAAACAGAGTCAAATATAGTGAGGCATCCATCACTTGAGACTCTGAGGCTTTAACAAGGAGTTCCAGTTAGTGCTTGTTTCCCTACAGTGCTGCCGTGAGAGCTGTATTTCCAGAAAAATTTCAACAGATATGCAGAGAGACCGACAGCTGTCAGAAGAATTTGTGGGCGGGGATGCACTTTATTGTCAGATACAAGAGACAGCAGTAAGATCAGCATGTGTCTGGAACCCTGTGATGTACGAGACTCCACTAATTAAATTCTCTCTTTTTCTTTCAGTGATCTTGTCTCTCCCTCTCTGGTTGATGTGACACATTCATCTCTTTTTCCCTCTGTATAATATATTGAAAAAAACAGAAGTAATGCATACGTTGTTAGCACTGTGCTTCATTGCAGAAAATATTGCAAAAGAAACATTGTTGTCTTTGCGCTGGTTAACATTATTATGAAGAATTTAGCAGTTGTGTACATACACGTACATTTATATTTAACTAAGTAGGTATTAATCCAAACACTTTACTATTTGTTGCATGCTATGATTTGATGGATAATGTCACTAATTTTCACCTGTTTCAGTCTGATTTACCGGCTGACAGTGGTTTGTCCTTTTTGTGGAAAATTTGCTACATTGGCCTAATATCACTTATAATCAGACAATTCTTGTTTTGATAACAGTACCTGTCCATCACACTGAGCTTGGACTCAACAGTATGTGTACTGCTGTGTCTGTTTGGACCATGGAGCATGCTCACCTCTCACAAGAAGAATGCATAAGGCATCATATAACAAATAATTATAGAACTTCAAAACCTTCACTAAAAATTTCAACTGGATTACCGTGGCACTGACCTTCATTTCAAGGATACATAATGCGTACTTTTATTTTTATCTTATTTTTTATTATTATTTTCAATTAAACAGTTGGGCTGATAACTTTTATCACTACTGTAAGGTCACGACTGCCAAGATATCAAATGAATGATTAAATAAATAGGTAGGAAAATGTAAATAACTAATTAACTAAATAAATAAATAAATAAATAAATAAAACGCCAATGATAAGTGGCATTATGGCATTATCACAATGTCAGTATGAAGTCAGAAAGTGTCATTTAGATTTGTCCATCATTTGTGATTATGTAGTAAATTGTTAGCATTGCCTGGATTATATAAAATGCACATGTAGAACATGGGAGGCCTTTGAATGTACCAACACTGTATACCACATTTGCTGACATTTAATATATGAGCCCTTGTTGCTCCAGTTAAAATCAATTACCTTCCAATTAAAATCTATCATATGGTAACCTGATGGAATTACAATAGAAAAACAGAGGACATTTTAGCATGTCATATAGAATGCAGTACAGTAAGTCTGTTCTCCCAGAACACCTATGACCTTTCAGTGGCTGCCTGGGCAGCAGGGGAGACACCATGGGGCCAATTTGTTGGCAAGCACAAGGCAGAGAAACAAAATTAGCAGACAGAAGACTTCCTAAGCTAAACCCCCATCTACACAGGCATAAGCACTTTGACGTCTCCGAGGTGTTGGCCTCATCTCTGTTTATCATGGCTTGACTTAGAAAATGTCCTCACCTTCAGCACTGAACCACTGTGTGTGCATGCAAGTGGTATTCATGCATGTCATTACACAGTGACGAGATTTTATCTGCCTGTGGTTCTCTTCCCCACAGGAGAGAGAAAGCCTGGTCCCCTGTGGGCTGCAGCATGGAGGAAGAGCATGCATTTTTAAAACTCAACCCTGAGTGCATCGCTCTGCTGTTATCTCTGTGCTGATTGGCCAAGGATGTGGGGGAATGAAAGAAAAGAGAAGCAGCATCCACAGAGCTAATCATGTACACTGTAGAGGCTTGGCAGTTTAATGTTGCCTCTATGCAATGATGACCTTAGTGATCTCTATAACAGATCCCTATGGGTCTAATAATTAATTGCAGGACCCCTTCAGAAAACATCTTTTGAGTGTTTGGAATACTTGATATCTCACCTTGGAGTCAGCACTTCTGAATCCTATTTGTATGTGGGATTTGTGCATGAAATGTGATGTTACGGATGTGCTGGAAACAAAACAAAAAGAAAACAACACCTTTGCCATGGGGCTCAGTGGCTACCATTTTGAAGTAAAAACTATTGAGCACTGTATCATGTTGCAAAAAGTGAGGTTTGCCACAAGATGCGTGGCTATCAGCTAGACTAATGTCTGGAAAATGAATGCACATCGTAGCTTTGCACCAGTAAATGAAACTTGCATGTTCACCCAGGGCTTTCCATTAATTATGATCTGGGCCGAAGTCAAAACCTGAGTATTTTGCAGACAAACACTTTACTTACACTCAGTGGGAGAGACAACCTTCTGTTAAGATTTATTAAACTCTTATCTGAAAACTTATCACACTTTGCCCTGCATATCTATCCTCTCTTTCTTTCTCTTTCTCTCTCTCCCTTTAAGATTGTAATCTATTACATTAAATATAGGCAACTAAATGCTAGTATTTCAACAAAGGAGCAAATTTCCCCTCTTTCACCATTTATGTTGAATTAATAATATAGAAATTAAAGGGTAAAGGGTAAGCAGTGTTCCCTGCTGTACCGCAAAGCCCCTTTTCATCTCTTAATGTACAACTGGAAGAAAGTGTGTGGAAAAACCCTGCAGATTTTGAAGTGAAAACAAACAAACAAACAAACAAACAAATAAATAAATAAATAAATAAATAAAAAAAGAAAGGGTATGCCATGTAAATGTGGAGCAAGTGGAAGAGGGGGTGTAACATCCATGCTCTGTGTATTTCCCCGGGGACATTTTAGAGGACAGACCCATACATTGTAAATTCCCACTGGTTTTAGATAAAAGAGTCTGCTGATCACAGTATGACACATGAATTATTAGTGTGTGTTGATTCCACAATAAGTCTTCAAAGCTTGTAAACAAACCAACAATTAATAATACTTGCAGAGAACCTCACAACAATGATTTACCTACCTCTGCATGGTATCAGTGACATAAATTGCCTCTGAGGTCAGTCCATATTGTTTCATCAGCGCACTTGAACAAACCAAGCTCATTTATCCTGTGACAGACAACATGAGCATCTTGGATTCTTTGAATTCTCTCACTGGTCCCAGTCAATATGGATTTGATCAAATGTGTAATGCCTCTGCCGTTGTGATTAATCTATGCCACCTTTCCTTGGTCCCTGTCAGCCGCCCACAAGCATCCTGGCATCCCGATGAGACCCAGCGACTGACAGCAACATAAGTCACAGGGCTGCATTAAAAACACATTAGGCCAACGGAAGAAATTAAGGTTTGCGCTGATCTGACGGAGGGTACCTGCTCAGAAATGAAGTGAGCACTGGCATCCTCATGCATCACTGTTGCGTGGCTGACAATGTTGGAGTCTCTGAATGCACTCCCAAGCACTTTTAGGAGACGTGGCAATATGAATGTATTGAACAACTGCTCGGAGGACTACTGCACTTTGTATTTGCCCCTCCATTTTGTGCCTCATAGAAAATAGACAGACAGCACTGATGACTGAACAAAAAACGATGAAAGAAGATAGTCATAAAGCCAGAGGATTTTCCTGGGGAGATGTACGGACTTCCTGGAATCTGATTGAACAATAGATGTCCTCCTGGTGGGTTCAGAAATTGAGAGGTACTTCTTATTAGTATCATGAATGGATTACTAAATGGATTGACTGGGTACTGACCTACAGCTTCGGACTGAAAGTTAACGCTCCATGAAAATGTAATAAAGCACCCAATGACACTAAGAGAAATGCATAAAACTACTAAAGACAGAAAATTACGACAGAGGGAGGCAAGATAATACTACAGAGAGACATGCAAATACACAGATGGACACAAAATGTCATATAATGACAAGAAATGGTCACAAAGGAACACAAAATAAGCAAAAGAAATATACAACATGACCACAAAGGGACACAAAATGACCACAGGGGGTCATTACCTGACCACAAACAGATCCCTTTTGGCATCTTACTAATATAGGATGTGTTTAAGGGCTGATTGTTTGATTGTCCATCTGCTATTTAAAATAATAATTTAACATATTTCCATTTATTTTAGAGTTGAGACAACTTTGGAGTATGTAATTATACTGAATAAATAGTGTGTGACTTTTTTTTTTTTTTAAGATTTTACAATGTGCAATACACATACTCACAATTTAAAGGTTCCTAAAACTCACCTCTGGGTGTAGATGGAGAGCCAGCAAAAACCCAAAGGGAAGAAGCAAGAGGAGGAGGAAAGGAGAGAAAAAGAGCTGCAGTGCACATGTTGAGTAAGGAAAATGAACCTCCTCTTGAGCAGTAATTTGATTTCATGTGGCTCACAGTGCTCCGCCGTGCAGAGGGAAGGTCGTAATGGCAGCCATCTACCATCCATTATTACACTGCTGGAGAGCAGTGTGATGTGTTCAGGGTGGATGATCACATCTCCACCACACTTGGCTTCAGTAAATTTCCACCTCTCTTATTCATAAGTCATAGAACACTAGATAAATGGTGAAATTTTGTCTGGCTTCAGGTTTCGACCTGATCGCCACTGTTGTGTTTACATGTCAGAGGAACATAGAGGCTGCAGGTCACACTCTGATTGAGGTCTCGCTGAGGTTATGCCTTTTACATGGACCCTTGGTACCATAGGATTGAGTTTCCCTCCAGTCCAAAATAAACCAATTAAAAGAATATCCTTTGTCCCTTTTTGACCTTTTGAGTAATTGCAGGTCATACCACATGGGGGACTAAATTAATCATTGTATTGTATTGTTCTGTATTGGTTCGGTGAGTATTGCATGTCCTCCTGCTTCTGTTGACCATACAATGTATGAATGGGTTTACTATAAATGAATAAATTAAGATGCGACTGTTTAGACAAGCTGAACCAGCATTTGCCTTTGTTTCCTTGCCATAAGCTCTTTTGGTTGTGCAATAACTCCTTTTAACTATGATAGATTGGGGGCTTATTGATTCTGACTTTGGTTCCTGTGGTTTTTAAGTTGATAATAAAGGTTGTAATTAAAGGACAAGCGTGTAACATTTAAGTGGGTTTATTGGGAAAAATTGAATATATTATCCATGAGGGTATAAGTGGATAAGTGCTTCCATAAGTCCACCATCTTCCACCGCATTTATCCTCCAGCAGCCTGAGCAGACAAACCAGCCAGAGCATGCATTACTTGTTAGGACTTGGAAGCTTACTAAAATTATTGGCTCTGCCCACATACACTTGATGCTTAAACCAACTTTTAATCATTTATATCTAAGGGAGCATCAGCAGCTGGTGGACAACTCTATGTATTTGTTGATGATGACAAAATTTCTAGTATGCACTAGAGTTTTCTGTACAATTTGCAATCTAATTGTTGAGTCAAACCCAAGAGGCAACTTAGTATGATGTCACCCAAAAGACTGTTGCCATTTTGAAACCAACCACATTTTACATTGCCAGCTGTCAAACAGACTGCTGTTCACTTATATGTAAGTATCATCTACTTTCCCCTACATTATTTTTTAATTAACGTTTATTAATTAATATTACAAAACTGACATCAGGTACTATCAGATAAGAACGAGAATTAGTGCTTGAGACCATCAACTCTTCAGGAAAATGTTTAATAATATTATGAATAAAGTAAGAAATTGGCTTGTTTTCCCATAAATGTCCATTTAAACTGACTTATTTGTGCAACTAGCAGAGTTGCCCCTTGGTGGCTATTCAATATATTATTACTTCCTGATTGACTTTACAGAGGAAATGGGTTTTGGGTCTTACTCTCAGGTTATTTAAATGCCTATGTGATTGTTTAGAGGCTCTGTCCTGAACCCCGCCCACAAGATGAACAGTGACAGATGCACATGCTTCATATGCTGGACCGATATTGACGTACTATGTGTATTTTGAAATTATTTTTCAGTTCTTGTGAAGAATTGTAACTTTTTTAGGTTTCTTTGCACAATAGATACCAACACTGGAATAGTGGCCTTTTTACCACTTCACAGAAACAACCAGCAGGCAAATTACCCTAAGGGTGTAAAGAGAACCTAAAGTTAGTGAACAAGTCTTGTTCTCTTTCAAATCATAATCAGGGTTTAATCTGATACACTGACTCAACAAAAAGGCATTTAAGCTTTCCTCCTCACACTGTAGCTCTGTTGCTAAGCTACTTGTTGACACTTAATTGGAGAGACAACATCCTGTAAAGACTCATTACAGGTCTCACCTGAGCAGCTGAGAAACAACTGAACTGTCTTTTCCAGGTCTCCCTCTTTGTAAAAGAAACTTCAGTCTCAAGGGACTTCTTGGTTAAATAAATAAAAACCAACTAGCCTTTAAATTGAGTTGATTGGTGCCAAGTGACACCAAGCAACAGCATAGTGTGAAGCACTGGTTTTGGCTCCAGACTGATGCATATAATTTCTCATCTAGTGCCCATGTTATTTAAATGCAGAAATGCTTCCATTGGCAGGACTGTGAAAAGATACAGCTGGTGCATTATGATGTTAAGTGAGCAAATGTGTGATTTACTAACAAAAACCTGGTTTAGTCTTTCACTGTTATTTTGAGAATGTATCAGCAGTATGACATAAGCAGGTACCAGAGATGTCCTGAGAAGGCTTTTTTTTGGCAAGTCCAAACAAGTCTTTCATCATGTGTCCTCCTCAAAGTCTCAATTTGCTGGTTGAGCTTAAATCTTCAAATATATTCATAGAGTACACTATTGAAACTGATCAACTTGCTTGTAGTATATTTTGTGGATCAGTTTTAGTATACATCCTGGTTTACATTAGAATTAGAATTCTTAATATCTGCACACACAACCAGTGATACTGAATTTTGTCCTCTCTTTATTACACACAGTAATGAACACACAAACTGAAAGACACAGGAAAACCTTCTTTCTTGTTCCTCTAGTAGTACATCCAGGACACGCCTCATGTGCCAGTTATTGAAGTTTACATTTTGGTATGTTTCCCGAGTCTGTTTTTCTATAACTTCCTGCCCTTTTTCCCGAATTACTCACACCTGTTCCTGATTGTTTCTCATTACCTCACATACTGCACCTTCGGTATGTGGTCTTTGTGGGTCTCACTGATGTGACCAGCGCATCATTTCCATTATTTCTGTTTTTTCTAGAGTTCTTTTTGTTTGTAATCGTATGACTCATGAGTTTTAATACCATTTTAGTAGACACACATAAATGGTCACCATGAGCAAAATTAAAGCATTGTCGCTGTAGTGAGACATTCTCTCTTACCACCTGGAAAATTAATCAAGGTGCAAGTTAAGCTGGCTTATAGCAAAAGAGGTGTAATACATGTTTTAGGCTTGAACTATTTTGCTCAGCAGAGTTATTTTTTTCCGCACCATTATACAAACAACAGCTGATTTTGACACAGAACCCTTAGGATTTGTGAACACCCTCTGCATCTGTGTTTAATGATGCATAAAACCTAATCCGTCAATATCCTTTCCATGTGGGTCAACTAATGATTATTTTTGCACTCCACTAAATATTATGCAGTCCATTATTGCAAAGACAACTACAGTGTTCAGCAAAACCTCTGTGTAACTTTCGAAAAATTGAAATAAAGATTTAAACCCTGTTAATGAACATCAGTGGACATATGAATAAATAAATAACACTGTCACAACTGGACTAAATAAACATTGCAGCCCAGATTACTGGACAGGTAACAGATTTCCTGTGTCCATTAGGAAGTATTGACGTTGTCGCTCTGAGTGCTGTAAACTTTGATTGTAAATGACACGTTGCTACATAGGCTTTGTTCTAAGACGCCACGTGCAACTCTGCCGCTTATTTATTCCCCCAACGAACAGCTAATGAGGGTATGATAAACAAACAAGCAGACCATGTAATTAAGAGACTACATCCAGCCAAAACCTGATACAACAACAAAGCGGACAAAAAACCTTTCATGCTTCTCTTCAACCCACATCGCACACACACATAATCCCACCTGCCGACAACCTATTTCTATTAGGTAATGTATAATTATATTATATGTAAAACAAAAGCCTTTTGGGAAATACTGCGTTTGCAAGTAGTCAGCTACTATAGCAACACTTGCACACAAAAGTTGAATGTGTGTGCATTCGCAGCTCATACACAACCTAAAACTGCATTACAGAATGCAAATCAAAGCAAATCTCTGACATACAGATGTTGCCATTGTGTTTGAATCCTGCTTTGTGAGTCTGTGTACACTGTGGGCCTCTGTGCACCACCGCTGTACTAACATATCTGAACGAGGCAAAAATGTAAAATTTAAATTTTCCCCATTTTCCAGACAAGGAGGAGGCATGGAGGTTTCCTGGGAGACCGAGGCCATGGATACTGAATCTTATAACATTTCTTCAACATTTCTTCAGCTGAGACTACAGAGAGATGTATGTATGATAGAGAATTATTGCTGGGTTACACTAAATCAAATATCTTTCTGATTTGACTGCTACCAGCTCTATATTATGCTCCTTTCCCTTTACTTTCCATCTTTTCTAATCAGAGCTTAGCCTTGTACTGTACATGTTCACAAAAACCCCCCCATAACCCATCAGTGCATTAACTGATTAGAATGGATTGATTTTCTGTCAGTAAATGTGGCTGTGGCACACTAAAGCCAATGATAAATGGGTTTCAGAATTATCGGAGAGGATGAGTAGATGTGCTGATCAATACTGAAACTCAACAAGGTCATTCCGGTTGAAGATAAAGCATTTGTTATGCAGATTCATCCCAAAAACATCTGTGAGGTCCATCTGATCAGTTACACATAACTAATACAGCAGCTCATTTACATAGAAACGTACAAGGAATGGTTCAGTTGCTCCAGTGCTCCCAAGTATTACACTTTACTTTTTCATGTGACAACTGTAGTTCCTATGACACTTTTCAAACAAACAAACAAACAAAAAAAACCCTAAAAACAGCAAAACAGGAAAACAGAAATAAATACAGAAGTTGTCTTTGAAGGTGAAATAAATTGCTCATCTAGGAGATACTACGTCTAAGTGCAAAAATATCACAACAGGTGCAGAGCAGTGGCATCCTATGTGAAACTGAATGGTAGCTGCTTTGAAGCCAGCAGTCACATCATTTAGGACATACATGATTAAGATATTTATATTCATCATTTTGCATAATGCATTATGTATGAGAACATGGGACTGCTGGTAATTGCAAGCCAGGATTAGTCCACTTCATATAAATCATATCACTATACCAATCAGAATGGGGGATTATCTCCAGTTCTACTCCTTCTGGCCACATAGTACAATTATCAAATACTGATAAAATAACATTTTGAGTTCAGACACAGATTCTTACATGGTGTTATTTCTCAAGATAAGTGCATGTTTTCACACATTTATATTTTTCCACCAAAAGGGCCAGTAGTGGCAAAAGAAATGTTTCAATTAATCACACCAATTTTTTTGTAAATGCCAACAATTTTTTTTTTTCATTAAAATGCTTCTCCAGTACCGTACAGGCTGTGCTACACAGCGACACTACAGCCCACTTGCATTTTTATGCCTTACCTGGAAGTATTCTACAACAAGGTCAACTACAAGTTATCAGCGCCGCTCCTCTGCCATGTCAAGAGGTAAGCAAGACTTCTCTCCCTGAAAATTAATTTCCTGAATGAAACTGCACTTGGTTGTTTCTTTTCACCTGGAGGGAAAAATGCATCTAGATCATTACTTTTAGAAAATTGAGTACCAAAAAAAGGGACAAAAGGCAGAGGGGGGGGGGAAGGAAATCAATCATTGTTAATTTCTCTAGAGAGTATAGCAGATGTTGAGACAAATTGATAACAGTAAAATTAGCAGCCAGAGATTAGGAAGAGAATGCTTCAGGACAGTATCCGCAAAACACATCAGTGTGCCTGAACATGTACATATTTGAATGGTCTATGCTACAGGGCTGACACTGAAACAATAAAATGTCCTAGTAAACATGTGCTAGATATAAAAATCAACCCAGTGGGTAGTACATACCTTTTTTGTTGAACACAAAGAACCTTTTTTCACTGTGGTACAAATTCCATGTTCTGTCGTGTGACTGTAGGTAAAGGTGGTGTCCAACAGTTGGAGACTAAAATATCTCACTAGCAGTTTGATGTATTGCTATATGTCTAAAGTCCAATCCTTATTACTTCAATGATCACCTGCCTTTTAATCTAGTGCCATAATCAGGTCAAAGTTTTCACACACCCAGGGAAAGATTTCAACATACTCCAAATTTGTGCCACCTGTCAACTTGTTTCATTGCTTTTAATTCAGGTCATGTTGCACCACTGTGAGTTTGCAGTTCCCTTGAAGTTCATTCCATGAAATTTACATTTTTGTTTATTTCCAGTTTGTATGGTATGATTTTCAACAGTCCAAGACTAAACATGACATTCCTACTAATCCTGTGGGCCATGAAGTAAAATGAATGATTTTCTCCAGGGATTTTGGTGAGGCTAATTCACTGCTGCCTCTATTATAAAACAAATAAATGTTATTTTATGGCTTCAGTGTTGGGAATTATTTGTTCACATTTACTTAAGAGTGCAGTACACAACAGCTCCCCAACCACATGTCTATGTGGGCCCTATAAGTGTTATATTTGGCCTGACAATATGGGTCCCAGGCGGGTTTGTCTGTCATTTCCATGGTGCCCCCGCCCATGTTTGCCAACTTCAAGCAAAATGTGCTCTTACAAACCTTTCCGGTCTAAGTGGGTACTAAATGGACATTAAGTGGGCATGGGGTTGCATTGGACAAATTATGCAGGCCAAATATGGCTTAAGTGTTTGTTTCTGTGTTTGCCCCTTATGGGGCCCACATGAACATGCTGACTGAGTCCCATGTCCCAGCAAGCTAAGAACCCCAATTTTATGTATGTTTTATATGTAAAAGCTTCACAAATTTTAGCTTCCAGCTTGGAAAGGCTGTCTAACATTGAAATAAAGAAATCACATGTTGACATATATTGGACTTATACAGGTATAGATTTTATCATCTGAGCCTTTTGTTTAGTGGCCAAAATTCTTTTTTTTTTCTTCTGTCCCTGCCCGTAGCCATGTTTTCAGTTGGAGTAAGTGTCCAGCTCCCAGGCTGGTTCACAGAAATGGCAGCATGCTCAGCGCTACACATGGAGAAATCAGTGATGATAATGTGTCAATACCTTATCCTTAACCACACTTCAAAAACCCTCAACTATCCCTTTTTAGTCTCCATTCACAGTGGAAGGATATATCTGAGGACAAAAGCAACACCGGCCTTTATTGCCTGTTTCTTGAAGCTATAATTCTTTTTTTTCTGCTAAGACAGTTATTTAGGACTTTCAATAAAAATCAGTCTGATACATCTTTAAAAAAAAAGTCGTTGCTGACAGCAACCAAACACTCAAGCCTTAATTGTGCAGCACAGGTTAGGATAGAGTAGCCACTTCAGACTGGGCTGTCATTACACTAAATTACCCAGGACATGACACATAATGATCTCCACTCACGGCCATCTTTAAAAACACTGGGTACCCGAAAAACAGCTGTCTCTATCATAAACCATCATTTCTGAGAAAAACACACAACAAAAATAAACTTGGAAAACATGAACTTAAAAGATAGTTTACTTTATGTATCTAGTGTTGCAGCATTTAACAGTTACGGCCTGTTAAGTTGTATTTAATGCACAGTATGTCATTTTGCCACTAGGGGCCTTTTTTCTCTCTCTCGCAATCATAACAATAACAAAAGCCCCAGATTTCCTGATTGAATGGGGTCTGTGTTTCTCAGTACATGCTGCACGATAGAAGTGATTTGTTTTGTGTCAAGAGAGGCAGAGGCAACAGCAGCACTGACTATGTTTCTACTGTAGTCACACAATAATGGCTTCACAGAGGTCATTTTCCGATGAAAGATGCAGCACGAGTGTCAACCACCTCTCCCTCTTAGGGATTTCTTCAAAATATGATCTTTTTTGTGATGTCAGAGGGTAGATTCTTCCCAAAATTTAATAAGAACGTAGTTAGGTGATTGTTGGGTGATATCATAAAAATTCAGATTGATCCATAAAAAACTATAGACAGGAAGTTGCTGACAGAGGGCCAAACACACAGGGTTAGGGTTATATAGATTGTAGAGGATGGCAGAGTGAAAGTTAAGCTGTTGGTAGATTATCTAGTTATATATACCAACACCAACTTTTGTTAAAATCTGATTTATTTTAACTAAGATTTTTTTTTTACAATTTTGCCCATTTTAAGATATAGACAAGGAGGAGGCATGGAGGTTTGAAAACTTTGAAAAGTTTACCAAAATCTTATGAGAAGATAGTTGGGTGAATACCCATCAGGAAAAATTCAGATAGATGTAAAAAGTGTAGACAGCGAGTTGCTAACATTAGGTCAAAAGTACAGGATTAGGGTTAGGGTTATGGCAATAGGGTTAGAGTTATATAGATGGTAGACATTGGCAGGGTGTCTTATTATATATATACCCACACCAACTTTTAATCCACTAAGTTCTGACAGAAGTATGATTTTTTACACTTTTGTGTGCATAGGTAGAATGGCATCAACAACAACAAAAAATATCACTCCAAAGTTCCAAACTATAGGCTTTAATTACAACTGTTACTTTTTTCACTTTAGACAATGATGATGCAAAAAGCAATGTCTCCTTGCCTCAAGCCAAAATCTTGAACATTACTTATCAAACGGTTTATCACACCTTATCACCACTGTTTGGCATAGCCTACAGTTAACAGTGGTGGGCCACTGAAACATCTGTTTCAGTGGCCCACCTTTAAAATGTGAAAAGATTGAGAAAAGGCAGAAAAGGTATTTTGTTAGTTAGTTTTTTTATTTTGTCAAATGTCCTTTTTTTTTTATCATTTTATCTTTTATCAAGTCGACCCTTTGATTTCAGCTTTAGTCAATAGCTCTATTTAAATGACATATTCTTATCCTGTATCAGGATTTTATTCCCATTGCTTGTGTCCATGTCAAATTAACTACTGAAACCAGTCCATTCAATTTTCATATCAGTTGTGAAATGTTCATTAAAGATTTAATTTTGGCCCAACCATTTTCAAATAATTTTTCAAAATGTATTTAAGTATAGTAGGGGGGGGGGGAAGTAAGGAGAAAAATGTTGGTTTCTATTTAAGTTTGGTTTTGTTGTGTACTTGTGCTAATTACTGACACCTCTGCAATTACAGTGCAGTAGGATCATTGTGAAAAGTATTTTGTGAAATTTGTATTTGTAAGTACATTTTAATCTTGCATGACATTAAACACTGTAGACGAACATACCTCGTTTTTTATTACTGCACAGACATAAGAGAGAAGACAGAAGAGAGTTACAGATGTTGAGAGTAGGATCCTGTTGTGCAAGATAATGAGGATGTGAAGAACACTCTGAGGAGGTGAGATCTTACCGCACTGTAACTGCAGAGGTGTCAGTAATTAGCATAAGTACATAACAAAGCCAGACTTAAATAAAAACCCCACATTTTTTTTCCTTTTTTTAAAAAAAACCCTAAAACTGCCTGCTAATTCTGGTGCAGGTGTGACAGCAGCAATATGAGGACAATTTTATTTAGATAACCCAACATCACAAACAAAATTTGCTTCAAAGGGCTTTACAGTCTGTACAGCAGTCTGTCTATTCTTAGATGGAGACATGTTTTAAATTTAGGCTAAGATTTGGTTACGGTCAGGGTTAGGGTTAGGACACTAGTTATTGTTATTAAGGTTAGAATAAGTCTGCAGGAAATTAATGTACGTCAATGCAATGTCCTCTGAAGTCAAGGAAACCAGAGTGTGTGTGTGTTCTTGTATTTGTCGAGTGAGGACCAAAAATCATATAAAAACTAAAAAAAAACTATATGAAAAAACAGTGTGAGGACATTTTTACAAAGTGAGGGCATTTTGGCTGGTTCTCACTTTTTTAAATGGCTTTTTCAGGGTTAAGACCTGCTTTTATGGTTAGGGTTAGAATTGGGTTTAGGTTAGGGTTAGGCATCTAGCTGTACTGGTTAAGGTTAGGGTAAGGGGCTATAGGGAATGTAATATGTCTACGAGAGTCCTCACTTTGATAGAAGCACAAATGTGTGTGTGTGGGGGGGGGCAATTTTCCCATTTGTCCTCACTGTCAGGACATATGTACACCCACTGTACATTTGTCTGCATCAGACTCACATGACTTGTTGGCTTTCCTGCTCCTTCCCGCTCTTTTTCCTCAAGTTTCTTACTGCCTTTGCTGAGATGTTTTTTTTTCTCTACTCCACTTCACCTGAGCCAATCATCTGCTTCCCCAGCTGCTCCTCATTGACAATTATCCACAGGTCATATATAGAGGCCAGTGCTCAGCCAAATTCAGTTTTTTGGTCACGAGTTACTCTGCTGTTGTTGTGTCTGCCTTGCTTGTGTGCACTGGTCTAGTTTCGGATGATTGTCCTTGATCATCCCCTTAACTTGTTTGCTCTACCTGGCTGCCTTTGGCAAAACTTATGCTTGTTTAGTATTAAATATTAGACAAGTGTTTGTTTAAAAAAAAAAGGCAACACTGACTGTAATTCATTTGGAATGTGCAATATACTTTACAATAATTAATTATTTTAATTAAATCACTTTTAGATTGAGACAGGTGCTGATTTATTTCTAAGATAATTTTGCAGGCCATCATTTTTGGTGCTGTTGAACTGTACTGTGTTGTGAATAGTTTTTCTCCATTGCACTTATAAATTAGTGTTGCTAAAATTTTAGTGACCCTGATAGATGTCTCAATGTGTTTTGTAAAATGAGCTCATAAAATAGGACACACTTTATTTTCTTCATATTATTTCCTTTTTGACACCATGTTGAACTTGTACATGCAATTAACTATTGTTGAATAAAGTGATAAATCATGTTTACATTACAATAGTCAATGCTTTTAATAGCTTTTACCCACATGTAGATAAAATGTAACAATTCTGCTGTTGGGTATTTTTGCATGAAAACAAGCAGACTGTTTGTAATGTAATGTATGTATGAACTGCACATCCTCAGAAAAAATGTTTTGATTCATTTAAGTAATCCATGTGTATTTCTGCAGAATGCGCTCAGTTTTGTTGCCCAACTTACTATTGGTATATGAAAAAGTACAGGTTTCAAAACATGTACATTATGTTCCAAACCTCACTTTAGCTCAGGAGTTTTTCTCTCTTTTCTCTCCATTTGCAGGTTCAACACATGTACCGTAATTCTGTCACTGGTCTCTAACATCAACCACCTCTCCCTCTTTTCAAGGTAGCCAATAACCTACTAGATGCAGGTAATAACCAACATTTGTCACTGGAGGATCCAGGTCACTGCTGGGAACGGTACTGATTATCCCATGTTGATACTGTACCGTATCACAGCATGTTTAACAGTGTGCTGTCGTAAGATAACACACAGGCATTCAGTTAATCCAAACTGTGACTGTAAGCAGTGTAAGAAACACATACACAGACACACACACACCTTGTTTTTTTTCCTTGTGATATTCCTTATTTAGACTGTGGGGTGAATTTCAGCATTTGACTCGACATGTTTGAGAGTGAACCAAACAAGAGCCCAAAGATCCAGACAGAAATGTTTCCCTTACTGAGTAGCCTTGGATGGTACAATGTTGAGTGCTATACTGCCTGAGGATGTAGGACAAAAAAATCATTGTAAGATTTGTGTGTGTGTGCGCGCACACACACACGCGCACACACCGACACGAGTATGTATTTGTATAATAGAAATTAAATTATAACAGAAAATAACAATTTATAGCAAAAGACTGGACAAATTAAGTATAAAACATATTAGTTGTGTGAACTCATTTGACAATGGTATGAACATAACCAAGGTGTATCTAACCCTCGCTTCAATAAAGATATTAACAGCTAAACTGTTCTCACTTTCAAGATCTGAGAAGAAGATTATTATTTGTCAATATAAAACCTACACACACACACACACACTGGAGCGGCACTGTCACTTGAAGTGTGATTAAAAAACCTGCAGCCAAATTCAGTTTTAAGTTTCCCTTCTTTAGTGAGACACTTGTCTTGGAGACATCACTGCTGTTGTTGCAGTCCCTCTGCTCTCCCCAGGACTGCTAATTATGTGCCCACCAACTTCTTCAGACAATGGCACAATTAAAACTTTATCGCTGAATAATCGTTTCACTGGGCTCTGGTGTTTAATGACAGTGGGTGTTAAAGAGCAAATGAACCCTCAGGAGCAGAATTACTCAATGGCAGCTTGGACACTAATCACAGCCCTTGTTTCAGATAGAAGATAGGCTACTTAATAACACTTGGCTCAGACTGACACACCTCAGACTACACAGGGCCAAATACTACACTTGAGATTAGATTTTTTTTTCCACCTTTAAAGGAGCAAGCCAAGAATATGCTTGGTATATGAACATGCAGTTTGAAAGGCTACAAAGGCTGTTGTAAGGCTATTAAATACATCTAAATAAAATACTGAAACTATTAGTTTTAATAATAACATCACTGCTGAACATCCAAATCAGCTGTGATTATCAGCACTGTTATGTGACCCAAAGTAGTCAGGCCTAGAAAAATGTAATTAAATTGTCAAACCTTCATAATCACAACCAGTATATCTGGCAATCACAATCACAGACCGTTAAACAGGCTTAACCCCACAGTTTAGTGTCATGGAATTTACTGCTACATTACGCTTCACTGATGCAAATTTGCTGTGAGAGTGCACAAAATTCTGATCTGTTTCCACCTTTTCAAGACTTGGAAACTAGTTCCACCAGCTTCACTATAATGATAAGGACAGCTGGACCTTGCAAGCAGAGCTGAACTCCATTTAGACTTAAGTACAGACACACAAACACTCCAAGCACCCCCAGTCAGACTTTAGAAAAGTTTTAAACAGAATATATTTATGCCTTATGAATTTCAATAAACCAGGTGTCTACTTGTCAGATGTGTTCATGTCATTATGCGAGCCACAACTTTAGGTGTCTATATTTTAAATACTCCTAAAAACTCCTCTTCACCTTTCAGAGAGAATACTAAACACACTGAAAATGCAGCTGTCTTTGGTCAAATATTGACACAAAGCTGCTGTTGTGACATTAACTGGGCCAAATTACATTTTTGCACCAAAAAGTATATATTACCTACTCTGTGTTTAAAGTGGTTGGAAAGAAATTGCTATATTGATTTTCTTTTTTTTTCAATTACAAGTATCATTCCGAATTTAAATGTGAATTTTAATGGTTGTGTTCCTCTATACCCATGTTTGTGTTTTAATAAACGCTTACTCAGTTTAATACTGGTTGGTCTTAATTGCATGGATAAATAAATTAAACTGAGATTATAAAAAAAATTGAGCTCCAGGCACTTTGGCTTTTGATGTCGATCCACTACCATTATAATACTGAACAACACTGTAATTCACAATCTTAATTTTATTAATATTTCTACTCCTGCTGTTTTTATGCTGCTTCTACTCTCAGTTGCATATGTGTCATTCTACATAGTCCACACACTATTGTTGATGATTTGCTATTGTATTTACTGTAAGTGTTGTTATTAACATGATGTGGCTTTGTAATTCTAGGTGTCAGGGGTTGTGGGAAATGTAACAAAGTGCATTTTCATCAGACTGTTTTTTTATTAGATTTCTGCATAAAATGAAATGAAAGAAAACAGTTGATTTGAAAAAAGTCTTGAAATATCACAAGGTTTAATGCATGAGGATGGTGGCATATCATCGCAAAGGTTGAGGCAAATGAGTGCAATGGGTGCATTCATACCAGCCTTGTTTAGTGCAATTGGATTGAACCCTGGTGCATTTACCCCTTAATACGTTCGTTTGGGTTGGTGTGAATGTAGTCGGAGACCCTTAATGCTTTAATACCAAACAACCAAGCTCTGGTCCACTGCAGATATGTAGGTGGTGCTTCAAGTGAACTGTGGAGCGGATTATCACTGGGGCGAACTCTATCTGCACCTCATTGCTACAGCTTCAGTGTTCTCATCTACATCCACACATGAGGAGAAGGGAGAACCCAGTAGATAACCAGGAATAGAAAACAACTGTTGAATGACACTGGAAACATTCCTCCTACTGTCAGAATATAGACAGGAGCACATGTTTTAGCAGGACAAGCATACACTGACTTTAAATTATCCGACATCAGCAGCAAGGGTGTGAAAAGTATACAGTAGTTTGTTAAAGAAAGAGAGACAGAAATCAGTGGCTGTCGTCTCATTCAGTTTCTTTCTTCTAACAAGCATCTACTAATGGTCTTTAAGTACCACTGCCGTGTGTCCCTCTTGTCCTGAAGAACATAAAACGTCTGTTTCCTGTTTTGCTTTGCGGACAAATTCCGTTGTTACCACCACTGTGAGGGGGTTCATTATTTTACCTGGGGACAATCATGCATTTACCCACAATGATAGTTTCACCCTTCAGCCACAATTTCCAGGAGCATCTGTGAACGAGAGGTCAGATAATAGCTCTCACTTTGGGCCACTCTACTACACTCACACATGGGATCTGAACCAGACACCTCCTGATTACTGCTGCCAGCTCTCCAGAGGTTCAGTCACTCTGCAGTAATAAATAAATAAATAAATATACAAATATAACGAAATGTGGTGTTCTCTGAGTCACAGAGAAAGTAGATTTTCACGGTCAGTAGGTGTGTGTACACCTACACGGCAGTTCTAAGTGTTGTTTATGGATTTATTACTGTATATTTATTAGTGATCATCCAAATATACATTCTAAAAACATGTTATATATATATATATATATATAACCCTTAACATTGAAAAGACTACACTTTTGATCCCTTCATCATATGTTGTTCAAGATCAATTTTATTGTCATCATACGCTACATCATACATGGTTCTCAAACTGTGGTGCATGCACCACCAGTGCTACATGAGTTTCCTCTGGTGGTACTTGGAGGAAAATCTGAAATACTGTTTTACTGTGTATATACCAGAGTATGTGATCAGAGTGGAGCTGAGGAATTTTGACAGGAATGCATAGAAAATGAAACAAATAACCAAAAATTATACTCACCTTATCTCTTGCTCCATCTTAATTAAATTATAATATATTATTATAGTATAATTATACCAGGGTCTGAAGTATATGTGAGGAAGAGGAGAATGATGAGAGAGCAAATTATCTTATTGGAAATAAATCTGCCTCCTGTGAAAAGTCTGTAGCTGACTTTGCTCGGCCTATTTACGGCACTGCATTTTAACATTGGCGACAATGGCGTTACATCAAGAGATCAATATTTTCTTAGTTGCTACTTGGAATAAAAAGTTATAGAACCACTGTGCAACATGATGGCACAGCAAAACAACGCACCTGAACATGCACCTTAATTAAGATAATGACACAAACTGGACTGAACTTATGGAAATGATCGAACTGTATTATAATTCCACTGGGGGTTAGAAACACAGCAACTTTGCTTTGAATGTCACTGAGCCAACATCAGTGCCATGATTTTAGGTGAAATACTGTATATTCACATTAACTTTCTGCCAATAGGTTAAATAGACTATGAATCTGATTTAAACTGAGATGATTAAATGTTTATTAAATGTTATTAGCTTCCAGTATGCTTTTTTTTTTTTTAACTGTGAACTCCTGACAACATTTCACCTGTTAACTAATTAGAAGTGAAAATGCAACAGTGAGTGTCTTTGGATATGTGGACAGGTAATTAATCCAAAATCGGTTATCTTTGTGCCACCTTGCATTAACGTAACACGTTTGACTTTTAAAGTGACTGACTGCGCAATCTATGTGCTTAATTAATGTTACAGGGCATGGGACCTAAATTAAAGAGGTCAGGTCAGGTCCAGGGCTGATTTATTTAAGTGAAGAACAAGTTCTGGAATGCTTGTATTCTATTTAGGTTTTTAAGTTTGTGTGTAAATGTGGCCTTTAGACATTATATTTTATATAAACACATTACAGTTAGCCAAAAATCCTATTTTAATCCAACAGAGATAAAGTGAAAGTAAACATCCTCTGTGTAGAAGTGGCAAACTGGAGCTTCTGTCTTTTGTGATCCTCATCAGTAACAATAATGGTGATAAGTGATTCTCCCACAAAAACAAACTTTTTTCAAACTATTTCTTTTTTATACAGATAACTCCAAACACAATACAGATATTGTGTTTGGAGATACTGTTTCAGTAGTAAAGTCCTACCCTGACCCCTATAATTAATATAATAACAAGATGTGTCCACATGCTTTTGTCTGAAGTGTCTACATTGATTTAATAATGAATAGTATTTGCAATTTGATGTGGCTGTATTTATGTATTTTATATCATTATCTTTTAATAATATAATATTTAATATGTATTTAAATTTTAATATTTAATACATATGCACAATAATCTTTTATCGCAACTTTTCAGCACAAGATTAATTGATAACATAAAGAGAGTTAATTTTCTGTGTAAACCTCAGCTTCGCACAACAGCAGTACTGTGCTAGTGAAGTGAAACAGGAATTGGTCTGAGTAAAACCACAAAAATCTCCAGTCATTCAGCAATTTAAGTGGAACTTTGTAAGTCTGATTGGTCTTTAACCTTTTTCTGCATGTACATTTGTTTTCAACTGAGCTGGTGAACACAAACTGTGTAAGTACAGTACATAGAAGACAGAGAGTTTATCCCAAAAAAATACTTAGAAGTGCAACAACAAAACACCAGGTCAGCATCTGGTGTGTATTCTTCTGTGGATGTTGACACAGCATACAAATAGTTACGTTGTTTCTTTTCATGAAGACTAATAATAAATACAAAAAAAAAACATCAAAAGTTAGACACTGCAGCTTAAATAGCATCATGAATCCCAGAAACCCTGTGGGAGTGTGCTTGTGTGTCTTGTTTATTTAACATCAGAATGAAATGTTTTTGGACGACCATAAACTACTCAAACACAAAAACAAATACAGAGAGGTGTCTGTGTAGAGAGGGACCTTCAGGCAGATTGGTCTGAGTGCTGTGATCCTCATCACTGAATGTGCAATCCGACACTCATGGGAACTTGTGTGACCCACTTCTGGGACTTAATTGTGCAATAGAAGCGTTGATGGTGACTTTACCTCCAAGTGTGCAATGTTCCCCCTTAGCGTGAGGCTGAGTGTAACCTCAAACATGACAGAAAAACAGTTTCCAACATCAACATCTCACCCAGTGGTCTGTATGGCTGAGAGTCATGCTGCATTGATCTGCCACTGCAGCAAACACTTAAGGCCGCCACCACAAGCCTCTGGGGAGTTTGACTTCACTCACTATATGTACTCAGCCTGAGAGGGTGTGTTGTCATTGCATCAAAATGAATAGAGCTTATCTTAAAGCTGGATGAGTCATAGATTTGTAGGAAGGCTCTGAAAAGCATTGATGGCATACTGACATCTTAGGTCATAGTTCACTGCTATTTATATGCTGAGGACATGTTCGGTTCTCCATCGTGAAAGGTCATTCTCATTAAACTGTTTTCCCTTTACATGGCAGCACAATGTCCTCTGCGTCTAGTGTTTCAATGGCAACAAATGGGTGTGGTGAGATTACAATCACTGATAGATTTATTAAAAACAGAAAAAAATATTTAATTATAATTCATATTTTAATTCATATTTAATTTACTTTACAATTTTACATGTGTGAATTGATGTGTCCATCATATTGACCTAGCCTTTGTTAATTAGGCCTGTGAAGCTCTCCTTTTCTCCTTAACCACATATATGGTTTAAACTGTTTTTTTCCAGGTAGTCTTTTGTTTAATAATGAAAACCTAAATTTCACTGTGATTTCAGGATCTGAATGCAAATCCTACTGATGAGAGTGAAAATAGCAGTTGAAACATTGTATGTTAATGATGCTGTTGATATTCAAGAACAAAATTACCATAACAGTTGTTTCTCTAAAAGTGCTGACATGCACTGATTAAAATTCTAATGGTATCTGTTGAAACGTTTCGCACAATCAAACATAAGATGAACATCCTTAAATGATAAATGTACAAGACCTATGTCCTGTAACATAGGTCAAAAACATGAACCTTCTACATCAAACTATTACACATGACAAAAACTGTTTTTATGAAAAGAATATGTAATGCATGTTTTGATCATTTATTTATACAGTTTTATCTGCTGAACATGGAGAGGATAGGGTTTATGATCTATACCGTAGCCTATGTTTAGACCATTTAAATAAACATCCAGGTTTATGATTAGGCATATTTTTCAATGTAAAGAGCTTTAATGTGAAGATATGTAAAGATAGAAGCTTGGAAAAGTGCACTTAGATAGCAAAAACACTTGTGTTTGTCTCAGTCTAACCTGTGAGATGCTATTATTACGATGATAGCACTGTCCACTGATGGTTTGCTTTTAGACAAACCACTCTCTGGCCCTTTATGCATAATGTATGGAGGATGTTTGTAGACACTTCTCCAGGCTGTCAGGGTTAGATTAGTATAAATGAAATGCCAGAATTACATAGGAACTTTTTTTATATTATACATGCTGGTAAGTGAAAAGTTAAACCATTTTTTTTGTTAAATTTTATTATGATCCCCTAAAAAAATACAGATCTAAGCGGCGGAAAGTAGTTTCTATATTGTGTGCATATTTTGAGCAATGTATTGTCTGTGTATTATTCACCCTGCATTCACCCTGCACCCTGCACCCCACATTTAATTGCATATTAAAAACAGACTTTTTTTCTTCAGCATTGAGCAACATTGAATTGTGAATGAGAACCAAAAACAATGAATGTTTCATTTTTCTCTGTCACACAATCCGGAGGGCATTCAAAATGGTCTGCTGTGTTAATTGAGCATTGATGATTTGTGTTAAAAGGTGATACGTCAATGTTGTGTTCACAACTTGTTTCCGCTCTCTTCCAGTATCCCAAAAAAACACAACAGAAACCCTTAAGTACAGGTTTAAAACTGCAAAGACCAATAATGCAACCAGCTGAGCACAAATCCAACATGTTTAATTGATTTTATATAGGCAATAAATCACTATACACAGTCAATCCACTACACTTTACAGGATTTCATGCTTCAGGGATCAATCTGGTCAATGATGCATCGGAAGCACAAAGACTAAGAGAACAAATTAAATCAGTTGATTAATAATAAATAAGTGTTTGTAATTTGCTTCAGAAAAGCAAGTCAGTCATCAGTTACCTGACACAGCAGGTCTGGCAGAGCATTATAGTAATCAGCACTATGCTGCGTGTACACAATCAATTACTGACACAAAAACATTTTGGCGGCTCAGTACGCAGGCTCCTTGGTCAGCATGGTCACTGTTGTATCATCATTTCTTTTAATTTTGTATGAAATACACCTACTATTATTGCTGCAAAATGTTCTCTGATATTATTCCCTTTTTTAAGTCCAGTCTTTCATACTTATTCTCAGAAACTACACTTAACGTCTAAAAGTGCAAATGGCAGTGCAATCTATCTCATATTGGACATGGCATTTTTAACTTATGATCAGATTCATCATCATACACTGTAATATGGCAGCCTGTCATGAGTCTCTCAGAGTTCAGGTAGCCAGTTGTGCTTGATTTTTACAATCAGTCTGAATAAGTGTCACGTGACAGTAAAGTGATCCTCAAGTCGAAATTATCCTGTGTTTTGATTCAAAGTATGACTTGTGAGGCATGAAGGAAGAGATGTTTATCCAGTTTTCATTTCCAATGCAAGGTGATTTTACATTTTACTAACAAGATGAAACTGTCCTGGTGCAATCTGAAATGGCAGGACATAGAGATGAGATTAAAGGTTTCTGTGAGATTGGAACTGATCTCAAACATATCCATCGATTAGTTCTTGGGTCTTGATCTATCCAGTTTCCTCCTTTGCTGGTTTGTCTTATAAGAATTTTCCTCATGAAAGACATTCACTTTTGGCCTGTCTTGCACATTTGTTATCATTCTGGGATCGTAGTAAGAATGAATGAGCTTCAACTTCAACTGACATTGAGCCTGCTGTTCAATGGCATTAAGATATAGGGTTCTAATTTCGTAGACCACGCACAGGTGCAGCGCAGGTGTGCCCTGCCAAGGGGGTGTGTCCATGCACATTTTGCAAGTTTCATGCACAGCGCAGCCTGGCGCAAGTACTCCTCTGTCTCGCCTCCATCCTTCCTACCGGCGCAACTAGCAGAGATGGAGAGAGGGTGTGACTGGGTTTAACACAGCTGGGCCAAATCTTTCCAAATCAAATGAGCTCCTCTTCTCACCTTTAAATGCGCAGTGCAAGTTTCATTTCGTCATGGACAAAGCCAAACTTCTCCCAGGAGGATGTTCTGGTCCGGGAGGTCCAAGCTCGCAGTGGCCAAATATATTGTAACCTGAATAGGCCTCCAATCGCTGATGATGCAAAATGAGCCTGGGAGGAGGTTACTAATATTGTTAATTAGCTTTGCCCTGACAAACTGAGAACCATTGCCCAGTGTAAAAAAATAGTTCGATGATGTAAGAAGAAGGGCCAAACAAAAGCTCTCTGACTACCGGAGGCAGACGGTGGCCACTGGGGTGGCCCCTCCACCAGTGTGGCCATGAGCTCCGCAGACGACATTGCATCCTCCATCCTTTCAGTCATAAGCATCGAGGGCTTTGGTGGGATTGAGGTTGGCATTATAGATAAGGTAAACATATTTCCCACTAAGAAAGACACTCATATTTAGTAACCTATTTAAACCCTGTGTAATAAAGACGAGTAGTGTGCACAGATCATAACATAAACAAATACCATGTGTAATTAAATTCCATTTAAATTCCAATTCCTTTGATCTGACATCAGATGTGATGGACAGTCCATATAAATGTATGTGCTGATTCAGATAGTTACATTAAATAGTGGTTGTTGTGTTTATTAATTGCATAGAAATGTGCCTGACATTCTGTAAACCTCTCTGTGAGATTTTTGTGACGTGTGCACTCTGTGCGCCAGTAGGCCAAATTACCACTTGATCGGCTGCACTTCGCCTTGCGCCGAGAGTAGTTTCAAAGGCTGGGTGAATGGTGCTGGATGTGTCACTGTTGGTGATGGTCCTCTCATGAGCTTACAGTATTTTTCCCTGTCTATCCTCTGTCCATCCTCCTCAATGATCTGTTGTTGTGATTTGTGAAAGATGGCCTTACCTTTCTCTTTTATGATGGAGGTGGGTGGAGAGAGTGGAACAAAAATATATAAAGATATTTATGTTTTTTTTTAATTTTTTTACATAGGTGTTGATATTGTGGGATGCAGTTAAAGTCGAAAATGTGTCCAGCATGCGACTGTAAGCACAGCAGTACAGTTTAAAATCAAGAATTGACCGCAAAACAAAGAAAGGTATGTCTCAAAATCATAACATTTTGCAACATTTAAAAAAAGGTGTATGAAGGATGACCTTCAAACCTCATTGTGGTTTGTGGTGGAAGCAAAAAGTGAAAATGTAAAACCAATAGAGCCAAGTACCTCAGAATTAAGTGATACCAAATAAAGGTTGTTATTTTTTCATTTTGTTTAAATAGCTCCATATGTTTTCATGTAACCAGATGGAAGTGCTCCTTTGACCAGGCCTATCAGAATAGATCAAAGCATTGACTACAATTTAGTCCTGTGAGCAAAGTATTACAAAAACATTACAACAAAATCCCTCACGAGCCATATGTTTTTTTTATTTACATTTTCCTTTTTATTTTCATTGTGCAGTATGTGAAACAAACATATGTAGTTATTAATTACACTCTGCCTTTAAGACTGGATCAAACTATAACAATGGGTTATAATTCAATAATTATTAATATATTTTCTTAAGCCAGTGAAAATGCAGATATTGCATGTATAAATAAATTACCCTAAAAGCTTCCTCCCATTCTAGAGTCACAAGAATGCAGTGCAGTGTGTCATGACATATCTAATGAAATTCACTGCTTGAGAATATATTAGAGTGCTTGTCAGGGTGGAAATAATGACACAGTCATGGTTTATCAGCACTTTCAAAGGCTTGTCATAAGTGATGAAATACGGTAATGGTATTTTTAATATCAGGCCCAAAGTGGGGGTGGTGAGCAAAGCTTCATTCTCTGTAAATCTTGGTTCATTACCAATAAATCAGCAGTTTACATGAACTGCTGGCTTGTTTAATGGATATTAACTGACCGACCTAGAAAGCACATGCATCAGTGGTTTTCTGTAAGCATGCTGGTAATAACCAACATAAACCAAACAGTAACTAAGTTCAGTATTCTATATTTACTGGTCATCATGTTTACACTTGTTAGCGCCGTCACATACAGTAGTTTCAGCAGCTTTCACCCCACTTTCTGCTGACAGTACCATGCATCAGTTAGTCTATTTAATAAATCCTAAATTACTTTCAGGCAAGTCCACACTTGTGATGATACAAAAAATTAATGAAAAAAAAAAAACTTTGTGAAAATTCAATTTGCTGCTTGATATGAAGTAAAAAGGCTGTGGACTGCTCTTGCATTCACAGCCTTGAGCAATCAACTAACTAAACAATTAAAGTTTACTTTTATTGTTTGGGCCATTGATGCATATCATGCATATAGGAAAACAATGGATTTAAAAATTAATTAATGAATTGAAATTTACATAACCCAAGAATTGTGTTATCAAATGAATATATTCTGGGTCCAGGAGAGCAGAAATAACCATGTCAAAAACATATCATGACTATTCACAGGTACACGCTTGTCATGCTTGTCCTTTTTAGAGATTCCAAGGCATTCTGGGAAAAAGGGTAGGCAAGTTATGTTGCTCTGTTGTGTGCCAGTGTGCTTCAAGTAGCTCATCAGTGTTCACCACAGAAAGACTCAGAACAGAGGATAAGACCGTGACCACTGACGAGCTGAAGCCAATTAGCACTGGTGGCTCTTTGCTGCGGTTCGGAGCCAGAGGTTGGGGTTTGGAACACAGTTTAAGCAGATTTAAGCAGCGAAGCTGACTCTCTCCTCTGCAGTTATTTGATTGGTTTCAGAAAGACTTAATTTTGATAGCAATTTTTGATTTAGATTTTGGAGTCAACTAAATATAATCATATTTTAGTCGACTAAATCAGCAATAGATTTAGTCGACTAAAATCTAATGGGTCTAGTATGTTTGTTTGGTGTTTTGTTTATAATCTACTGAACTTGCTCTGTACACATGACACCTACTGCATGCCTGTCTGTCCTGGGAGAGGGATCCCTCCACTGTGGCTCCTCCTGGGGTTTCTTCCATTTTTCCCCTGTACAAGGGTTTTTGTTATTTTTAATATGATTAAGGTTTAAATTTATACTGATATAAATACAATGTTTGTTTCAGTTTGAAGATAGTGAAACATTACACTTGGACTCATTATCTACAGCATATCAATTAGTATTTTTATTTAAAATCCAAAATTAGCAGCATTGATGGTTTGTTTCAGTTTGAAGTACAGTTTAAATTTAGTGACAGCACAACAGCTGAGCTGATAAAATAGCGTTACCGAACCTTTGCATGGATTTTGGGATGACTTGCCTCCAAATGTCACTTAAGATGTGTTGTGTTTTTTTTTTCCTTTGATTTTGGCTACACATGGTTTACAAAGGGTTTTGTATTCCATAACATCGTCATGAAATTCAACCATATGTTGTCTCTTCTCTTTATTCCTAATGCCGTCTTTTCTGCTGCTTCCTCCTGCTCCCTCCTCCTTGTTGACATACAGGTGGATCAACCTAACCTCTGTACCTCGCAAAGACATCAGTCCGATTTGATCCCTTCTTATTATGCTTCTCTTCAAATTGGTTCTCTTCCCAGTTCGTCCCGCCTTAACATTTTTGTTTCGTTTTCATTTGTTGATGAAAGTATCAGTAGATTTTGTTATAGCTTTTATCTTGTCAAATTTATTTTTTTTTATTTAACATCTAATCTTCATTGGTGAAAGAGAATTGTGATTTTTCATCAGAGTTTTCATCACTGAAATTAACAACTCAGAACTACAAATGAGAAACTTCAATGTGAAACATAAGGAGAGGGATATCTATTACAAGACCGACACCAAAAGTATTTGTTAATGGGTTGACTTTCTCAGCTCAGCCAATGATGAAGCAAATGCAATTGAATGCATCATTGTTTCAAAGGTCTGTGTTTCTGCCAATTCAAAATAAAATACAGCCTGGCAGCTTTCAAACATGAACAGAGCCAGCAGCATTTTCAAACTTGAAAACACCAGGGTAGTATGGATGGGACAGGAGCGGTTTCTAGAGCAGAATTTCTCACTTGAGTAGAAAAGCATGACACCAGAATACTTGAAAAGTAACATGTCAGGCTGTTTGTGCACATTGTACAAATCATTTTACACTTCATCATCACTAAAGATGCAGCCTCACCAATTACCACTAAAGTGAGGCAGTGAAATCTGCAGATGAGACGAGCATTGTCAAGTGTATATTCTCATCTGACTGCCTGCTATTTGGAAGGCTAAGCATCAGCAGAAGTGTGAAATCATTTGAACAGATTGCTTGTCATTTCAAGTTTGTTTGAACTTGATTTCTGCAAAAAGTGACAGAGTACATTTGTAATTTTTCGGCAGCTTTCATTGCATAATGATTAATGGTAGAAAAAGTAGAATTAGACAGAAGCCAAGGAGTGCTTCTTTTAGCAGTTGAAAAGAAAAAAGACACATCTGCTTTAGAGATGGATTCCTCTTATCTTTTATTTCCAACCTTGGGGGAGCATGTCATTATCTCACTTTGCTTCACACTTAAAGCAAACCTCAGGGAAAAGAGGATCAAAGTGACATTATTAGCTGTTGTGTCCTGACAGGCTCTAATGCAGCTCCTGTGGTCTGCTGTCAAATCTGACATAACACGTCACCTTTGCATCTTTTTCCTGTTGTCCTCTACACTCTTCATGTATCTATATATGTGTGTGTGTGTATGTGTGTGTACTTGTATTTATATTTTTTTGAGGTCCATGTAAAAATCTTTGTGAGGACATTTTGACATTATGGGGACATTATGTTTGGGCCCCACAACTTTAAAGGGCTTTTTCAGGGTTTTAAGGTTAAGGTCAGAAGTGGGTTAGAGTTAGGATTAAGGTTAGCTAGTTAAGGTAGTTAAGGTTAGGGTAGGGGCTAGAAAATGTATTATGTCAATGATGAGTCCAAACTAAGATATAAAAACAAGTGTGCATGTGTGTGAAGGACGGGTTTAAAAAATTAAAAGCTTGCATCGAAAGGTTGGCTTGCACATGTTAACCCATTGGGGCTCTTTTAATTAATCAAAAAGACGAGTGATCTCTGCCACGGCTGCAGAGGAAGGGAGAGGGCAGATGTCACATGATATTACCTGGGAACAGAGGTGGTAATTAATCACCTCGACAGGCCTTGATTTGTAAACATGGCTAATTTAGACCTTTTTTTTCTCAAGGAATCACACAGACGCACAGGTTCATCTCACTGGCCATGACAGCTTCAAATTGCACTACAGCAAACGCAGGCAAACTGCCAAAGACTGTATCATTTTTTGATGTTGATTAAGTTTGATGTCCTGTTTAAGAGAGTGTGAAGTGAAGATCAGCTTAAAATGAATAAATTAGTTAAGTTATGTTTTAACAGTGTGATGCACTTACTGTATATGATGTATGACTTTAAAAATATGAAGTCTTTTTAACTTTTAGCAGTCAATTACACTGTAAAATGTGACAAGTTCCTCTCACTTGAAATAATATAGGAAAACATTAGCCTTGAATGAAGCAAGAAAATAATACTACTAGTTTTGTTTTGTGAGCTGTTTATCTACTCATTTTACTTCAAATTATTTATAGTTATTAAATGTAACTTAATCTCTCTCTCTGTATAAGTATATAGGGTAGTAGTTGTGGTCCTGTCATCATTTATTTGGAACACTGTTTTAACATGACTTTGACTTTGCAGTAGTTTGTCATTCTGCCCTATGATTCACAACTGGGGTTGACTTTCAAATGCAGAGATGCTTATTATATGAGAAACTTGGGTGTTGATGACAGTCAAAACAGTCAGAGCAAGGCAAATTCACCCTATAGTGAAATGTGCCATATTTCAGGTATTTCAATGAGTGTCCTAAAGTTGTATTTATTTGATTTTATATTCTTTTAAACAGACATATTGTTGTCTTTTCTTTTTCTTCTTGTTTTATGTGAACGTTCACCCATTAGGTTTGCATCAAGTTTCATTGTACAGAGTGAACGTGCAATAACAATGAATACATTCTGACTCTGATTCATTGGAATCCAAAATCATTTGGCCTGTAAATTTATGATATTAACACAGACTGGAAAACATTTTTGACTATTTTACAACACTCTGCAAATACATGGGGCATTTTGCAGAAACATCCAAAAGGCCAGTCCTATCTGAGTGATTCAATACTCATTTAGCAGACCTGGAACAGTGTGAACAAGGTGCCTTTTTTCATTGTTTTGGGTTTGGGTTTGGTGTGTACTGTTAATTTTGTATTATCTGTGTTCTAATGTTTCAGGGCAAACTTGAACATTAAGCATGTTCTTAATGGTCCTCTGTTTCAAATACTGAATGCTGAAATCTTTGGGACGATAAGCTTAGTTTCAAATAAAACTCTGAATGTGAACTCGTCCAGCTTTATCTAAACATGTTCTTTTTAAGTATGAACTTGCATTTCACAGATCACAGGACATGTCTGGGACTCTAAGAGTCATAGTCTGTATCAATTTCAAGACTTTCTTATTTTAACCAATTGTCTTGGGTACTGTATATGCCAAATAATTGTATGATACACTATCAATACTGTTTTGAGCAATTGAGTCAATAAAGTCATGTTTCAAAATAAGGGAAGAGTAGACTTTGACTGCTTTGAGTTACACTGTGTGGGGAAGATTCCTGGGTTTTTTTGCTCTGGGGCAAGAAAATAAATGAAGATTAATGACTACTGACAGAGATGGAGAAAACAAACATAGCAGTCTGCTTGAATAATGCAGCCTTGTTACCCAGATTTCTGTGCCTGGACATAGTTCAAATACTCTAGTAAAATATTAAATAGTTGAGGAAACACTTGTTACAGTAAGTTCAACTTTTTCACCACCAGCCCAGTAAGGTTCCCTGGGAGTAACTGTTTTCACCAAGGTCAGACTTCAGAGGACATGTCGACACATTTGTGTGTTTAAACAGACAGATTGATGAAAACTGTAAAAGAAATACAGTCTTTAAAATGCTGATTTATCCTTCCTTCAGTTAGTCCTTAAAAATCTTCACAATTAAAGTAATGATGCATAGAATGGCTTCTTAAACGTTGACTTTCATGTACGTGGGACGGAAAAAAATGCAGTCTTCGTGTTCATCAAGGACCATGTCTGTGACCTTGACTTTGAAACAGACACTGTGTGATGTTCATAACTCAGCTGAGCTGTCAAATCAGCCATCGCTGCGTGAAAGGGTTTCAAGATTCCTACAAGAATCAATTTGGACCCAGCTGTCAATCAAGTTTGTTAAGCTCAGACATTTTCTCTGCATTTCAAATTACTCCTTTCGAACAGGCCAAAAATAAATTTAAGATATTAAATAATTACTAAGCTAGTACTGCTATGTATATGAACATTTTTTTTTATTTTTATTTTTTTTTCTTACCTTTCTTTTACTTTGTGATACACTGGTAACCCTACTGCAGTGAGAAAGTAGCAGATTTCTGAGGCTTGTCATCTGAGGGAACAGGACATCCTGGAGAAGAAACTCCCTGGAGAAGGGGTAGCTTAGGTCAACACTGGCCTTGTCTTCCACCTTCACTGTCAGCCTGCCAAGATAAAGCTCATGTTAGACAGCTGTACCCTGAGGTTTCCCATTTTTTTTAACTTTATTTTTCCTCAGAAGTTTGCTTTATGCACTTGATACTTCTGGTATAACATGTCTCATTATGCGAGATAAATTGACCATTGCAGCGGGTGAATGGACACAGTATGTAATCAGCAACAGTAACTTTATGATTACAGTACTTGGCAAACTCTCTTTCGAACCTGCATAGCTGTTTTCAGATATGTACTCAGATATAAACAGATTCGGATCCTAACATCGTATGGAGTTTGCCATTGACATATGACAAGTGCAGCAACGCTTTTAAATAAGCAGGAGAATCGTCAGAGGATCCACTCGAAGGGTTGGTGTCTGGCTTGAACATGCAGCAAGCAGAATACTCGCCCGTTTACTCACTCTTGAGTTCCGATTCTCCTGAGTCTCCACTGCTGCGTTTCACAAGCTTACATGGTACTAGAATCTCTGGAGAATCCCTGAGCAACATCTGTGGACATTTATGTTAACACCTACAGCCCCTCCACACAATCTGGGGAGTTCAGTGCATGTCTGAATGCAGTATATGTGTCAGATTAAAGACCAAGCAAACACCCAGTCGTATAAAAATTGAAAAGATTGACCCTGGTCAGTTTAGTTCCTTCCTTGTAAAATTCTGCACAGAAAACAGTGAAAGAAAGACAACACTGAAGGCTTTGCTGAAATATGCAGTTAGGTTGAGGAAAGAGATTTCTCTGAGCAGGGGTGTATAAATATAATAAGATCTTGCTGTCTTCTCCCTTGTGTCAGCTTAGACCACAGTAATAAAATCAAAATATTGGCATTCTCAACAACTGTCCAGCAAAAGAAGACATTAAATGCAGGCACCAAGTGTCACACAATGTGTCATGTACTGTTATTTTCACTATACCAATCCAATATCCATTATTTTAGTTGATATATATATATATATATATATATATATATATTTGTTTTCATAGACACAATTTTTCTATTATTGTGAAATCACCTAAATTATTATTCCTTTTTTTTCTGTATTCAAGGTTTGATAATGCCACACTTTGTGCTGGTGATTGAGTGTGTTGTATATGAGACATGTGTAATTGGACAGTGACTTAGAGCAGTTGGTAGGGAACAGCCATGGTGGCCCTCAGTGTATCCTAGTAACAACAGGTGCCTCTTGTGAAGCTGATTATGAACAAAATGCACTTTGCCATTTGTCAAATGCAATTTTACAATTGCATTTGACCCATCCATTAGAAGTGAAAACACACAGTCACATACTGTAGTACATACAGTCCTTTCAATTCATTATTTATATTTATCGCTTATTCTTTAAAAAAAAAAAAAAAGAACTCACACTTTTATGTCAATTTTCTCTCCAAGCTTCCCATCCCTCTCCTGTTATTTCAGCTAATGTGACACCTCTCATACAAGTGACCAAACATAAAATTGTCCGTGATGAATGTGGTTACCTACTGTGGTGCACAACATTTTTACATACAATAAATACGACACGTAAAGAACTAACCTCAAGGCATATAAAGTACCTGAGCCAATTAGTTATTTTATTTATTTATAGATAAATGTATTTATTTGTTTTTATCTCCTCAAGTCCATAGAGGAAAGATTTTTTTTTTTTAATTTGTTTTACCTCACAGAACTCACCTCACAGCAAGATAAAGCATATTCACATATTCCTAAAAATGGTGTACACTTAAACAGGTTAATTAGAGTTAATTAGGTTAGCATTTTGTTAAGTTGCCTTAATCTGATTTCCCCATGTCCACACTATCAGCCATGTTTTCGGTGAACATAAGCTTGTGCTCAGGCTGATGGTTGGCATCCAGCACACACTGGACACTGTAACAATCACTTTTGCATTATACCTGATACTTAATTGCACCAGTTTATATGAACGCATGACTCTCATTGTCAGGATTAAATTGTGTGGGTGGGTGCATATACGAAGAGGCACAAGTCTGCATTCCAGATATTGTGTCTTCTTCAAAGCTGCAGCATCTGGGCATTATTGTCTGTGCAGTTCAGGAGCTGACAACAAGGGCATGATCAATCCTCAACAACAGGCATACCCACTATTGTTACTGTTCCCAAAGATTGCTTATGACTCACAGCAAGATAAAGCATATTCACATATTCCTAAAAATGGTGTACACTTAAACAGGTGTAGAGTTAATTAGGTTAGCATTTTGTTAAGTTGCTTTAATCTGATTTCCCCATGTCCACACTATCAGCCATGTTTTCGGTGAACATAAGCTTGTGCTCAGGCTGATGGTTGGCATCCAGCACACACTGGACACTGTAACAATCACTTTTGCATTATACCTGATACTTAATTGCACCAGTTTATATGAATGCATGACTCTCATTGTCAGGATTAAATTGTGTGGGTGGGTGCATATACGAAGAGGCACAAGTCTGCATTCCAGATATTGTGTCTTCTTCAAAGCTGCAGCATCTGGGCATTATTGTCTGTGCAGTTCAGGAGCTGACAACAAGGGCATGATCAATCCTCAACAACAGGCATACCCACTATTGTTACTGTTCCCAAAGATTGCTTATGAGAAACATTATTTGCTGCAGCAGGTCTGACATGCAAATACCTCTGCACATAATTCCGCATTTTACATACTGTACACCATTTACAGTCGCGTTACAGAAGACTGTAAATGGTTGCTCTGTTAAGCAAACATTACCACTGCAACTGGTCGGTCATGGCACATGCTTAACTCTGCAGGATGCCCGCTTGGCTGTAACAGATCACAATTTAGTGTAACATAACAGCATGTCTAATGGTTTATGTTCTTTCAAATGTTTGCCCATGCTTCTATCCCTCCCCAGGGTCATTATGGGGTCTAATATCTGTGAAAGCTGCATAATAGGATTTAGGGCTGTGAGGAGGTCATTTCTACCCCCAAGAACCAACATAGCGAAGTAGCTGAGTCAGATTTATTTACATACACATTCATTTGTGACTTTTTTATTCAAACTGACTTCAAATACTATAGCTTGAAGTAACAACTACGTGCTAAGTCTGGTGACAAATGAAAGAGGTCAGGTACACCCTCACCTCTAACACCCTGACCATCACTTGCATTAGGCATTAGGAGCTCTCAGAAAAAATTTGGTGATTCTTGGCACTATAGAGTGACACCTGTTCTGCTAGCGTATAGTAGCTCATTCCACCAACTTGTAACCTCAAAGGAGAACAGTGTGACTGTCTCATATGCAAGAGTGACATACATGCCCCAAAGGAGCAAATTTGTATAAAAAATAAATCCATTAAGATGCTTCCATGTGCAAAATGGAAGAGGGTAAGCATTTATTTAGAAAAGATCAAACACGGGATGTTGAATAGGAAAAGCAGGCAATTACCTGGAACCCCTTCGCGAGTGGGGCCTGGAGAATAGCTGAATATATTAGACCACAGCAACAATAATTTTTTAAAACCCCCTTAAACTTCATGACTGGCTATATTCATGAAACTAGTCTAAAGACAAGATTTGCTCTGAGGTGTACAGCCCTTTATTCTTTCATGTTTGCACATTTCACAGTGCACATGAGACTACAGTTACAACATGGATGGAAATCCACTTACTTACTTTGGTTTGATATGATGTAGGATCTGCCAGGTCACGTTTGCCTGGGGCCCCAAAGTCTCATGAATTGCCCCTGAGATTGAGCAACATTTACAGTAAGGCTATAAAACTTAACTTTCACAAAATAAATAATTGCCAGTTACATCAGCTCCACATGACTCTCTTTCTTTCTCAATAGAGTGGTGTTTAAATCTCGTATCGCCCACTGCCTGTGTATACATACAAACACTTCATCAGTCAAGTCTGATAGTACTTCATGACAGAGCCCTTTTTCAGATGAAGGACACAGACAGACACATACCAATAATGTTACATTACATTGTGAAAAAGAATCAGAGGCACAGTGATAACATCAAGAACAGCAGAAATAACCAAAGGTTACGCAATGCAGCTTTAAATATATATAAACATACTGTATATTGTGAATAATGTGGCAAAATCCGTTGAGCTCCCTCAATCCATTTTCTTTTTAGTAACTGCTTATTGAGGTTAAGTGGTGCAAAAAAGGGCTGGATTTAAAAGTGCATATAATTAAACTTTTTTCATCATCAGAGACAACAATTTTCATAATTGATTCTAAATACATTTCAATCAGCCCTGCAATTAGCCATGTAATTAGTCAAAGTGCAGTACAAAGCTGAATTAGATGGATGGTGTCAGCCTGTAATGTGGTTTGACACATTATGTCAACGGTTGTTGTTAAGTGGGCTGTTACATAATGCAAGTGGTTAATTTAGAAAAGAAAAAACAGTTTTGATATAAACCACAAAAAGGTGGTGCAGGTGATGGTGGGGAAATAACTGTTGGTGCTGTGACCTAATTGTGTAAATGTCTCCATGAATTCATGGCTGGGTCTGGTTGAATTGAATCACATTCTATTTTGTTAGCTGGTTACAGCCATAGACGATAAATAAAAAAAGGACTCAGTCTTAAGGTCTGCAGGGTGAGTCTATTCTGGCGAGGACAATTTATTTAATAGCCACTAGGGGCAATACCACTGGTTGCAAAAAAAATGTCTATGGTAAAATAAGGCTTCTTCTCACTTGGTTTATGACATCAGTAAAGATTTTCCTGAGGAAGCAAAAGTATCAACCATTAGTTTCCTGTCTTCCTCAATAGAAAAGAATGTAAAATTTGTCATTTACATTCCCGGATGATAGACGATGGGTGATAACAGCACATATGAGTGGACTTTGTGATTGACAGCTACAGTATCTTTTTTTAGATAGACAGGAGCTCATTTTGCAACCAGATTATAATTAAATTATTAAATAGAGTCTATGGTTTCAACCTTTATCTGTTTACACATTGTCTGAATCTGACATTACACAGACTATGTACAAGGCAACTGGTGGGGTAAAGTCTGTTTAAGGTCCACCTCAACTCATTCTGACATTTGTGTTCACACCACAGTGCTTTATGTAGACTGTGTGGAAAAGTTCAGGTTTGCAGTGCACAGTCTCTGTCTAAGGCAATGACTGCTGTTCCACTAGGGTTTGGAAGAAAAGAAGACACACAGAAAAGAGTGCCTCTTGTTGACATGATAGTGATAATGACTCTTTTCTACAGCTAAGGTTATCCAATAAGTTGCTAAATATGTAGGATAATGTTTTTTTAATACATCATTTTAGAAGTCTGATGATAAAATCTTTGCACTATTTCATATAGCGCTTGGGCATCTATTGATGTAACCTGATCATGAACTCAACTCTATCACTCTTTCACTCACTTGAGGACATTTGGTCAGTCACCGACGCAGCCAAGAGGAGAAATTAAACTCGGGAACATTTTCCTTTGATACTCTCCTTGACTATGTTGGCTGCTGAGGTGCAGGAAACACTTTAACAGCCCACTATCAGACGCCCTCTATTCATCACTACTGACAGGATACAGATCTGCTGATTTGCAGAGCACCGGGGAGGGGGGGGGGGGGGGGGGGGGGGGGGGGGGAGGCGGGGCGGGGGGGGGGGTGAGAGTCAGTCTCTGATGGAGTGAGAGAGAGTAGAGCAGGCCAGATGATGCGGGGGCAACCGCAAAGCATTTCCCACTGCAACAGTTGACAGTTTCACCCTTGTTGCTTGGAGGTGCCAGATTTCCTGCTGCTTAGCGAGAGCCCCATAAATGGGCCTGGATGGTAATTTAACCTCTGGGACAGGACCTCCAACAGGTGATATATGAAGGGTTGTAAACTGATTGATTATTTTAAATACAGCAAATTTGCCATATCATGCTACATTGTAATTACAGCACTAGCACTGGTAACCTTTAAACACAAAGTGTGCAATTCTTGCTGCAAGGGCTCTTTCAATCTAAACAATATCAGAATAGCTAATTTGATGTTATTGTGAAAAAACGTGAAAGCATGTGAATTTGTTGTTTAAGCAGACCCTTACTCACAACAGACACAGGGGTCTAAAACCATGGTTCTCAAAATGTGGTATGCAAGCTTCCTCTGGTGGTACTTCAGAAATAAATCAGAAATACTGTTCTACTGTATACACCAGTGGAGCTGAGGAATTTTGTCTGCAAATGCAATCAAAATTAACCAAATAGCAAAGAAATAAATAAAAATAAATTAAATAATAATAAGAGTCACCTCCATCTTAATCTAATTTCACTACAACCAGTGTCCGAAGTGTATGTGAAGAAGAGGAGGATGATGCGAGAGCAAATTGTCTTATTGACAATCACTCTGACTCCTGTGAAAAGTCTGTAACTGACTTTAGCCACAAGGAAATGGCATGAAACGCAAACAATCTTGTCTTTGCTGTTTTAAAAAGGTTCCCCTAAAGATGGCGCAATTTCAGGAAATATCTCTGTCCACACAGATACCCGAGATGAGTCAAAGCACTGTAGTACATATGCCAGGCCTGTAAGTGGCACTGTCATGCTGCACCAAACCATGGAGAAGAAGAGGTATATATTTTGTGACTTCACAGTGAGAGACACAGCATACGTACGTGTTACTTGGTTTTCAAAGTTTGAAAACGTCTGTTCTAAGGGATAAGCCATCAGCTGCTGCAGCTAGGGATTGTGGCTTCAACTCGCACCTGAGTTGTGTGTCAATTATATGACATAAACAATTTTTTACTGAAAAGGATGTGTACAAAAAAATTCTAAAAAAACTTTAATACACTGGCTAAATACAATAGTAATAAGTATTTCCGTCCACACTCCTGATTTGCCCTGGATATTATAGCTGCCATACATGGTTGTTTACAAACGTGGGTGCATATTTGCTATTTCAGAAAGCTGCAGGATCACCCGAGGTGTGAGGCAATTCTTGGGGGATTGGCCGTGTTTTGGTGACAAAAGTTATACACTGGAAACAATACATATTATATCTTGATAATAAAAAAGGAGGTACAATGAAGCAAGTGAACCTATCACATTACACACTGTGTGATGCTGTTCCAGCTTTTGACAACTAACCAAACAATGCTGACAGCCCGCCACATCGAGGGAGGGATGAGATGCCAGTTTGCCTCAGAGTCTGATCAAAGAGGTTGTTGCAAATGTATTCAAGCCCCATGGTCACTTTGTTACCAAGCCAATTATATCCCAGCTAAATGTTTAGTTAATCAGAGGGGAAGGAAATGCTGCCCTCAACTCATACAAATGTCTGGCTTCATTTCACTTTACATCAGCCAGGACCGCATCGCTGTAAAGGAGCAGTGCAATTGCTAAATCATCTGCTCATAATCTCTTCCCAACTCACATTAAGTGGTGTGAGCATATGGTGCTATTTATGATGATAAATGTAATACAACTGACAATGAAACTAATTGAAATGTTCAGAGTTGGTGCTAATTCTCCACACTTCATTTGCATATTTACTAAAGTAATTCTGATCGGTAGTTGTGGGTGTGATTTTCATTAGCTAAATCTCTGCACCAACAGAGCCTGCAGTGTGACTGCTTTCCAGGTGTTCATTAAAAAGATGTCTCTCTCTAAAAATAGACATTTGGAAATTAAACTGACGAGATGATAATGGTGGTCAATGCAAATTATCTTGTCAGTTTTTTTTTTGTTTTTGGAATATCCCAAAAAGGATGCTGCAATATAGCAGGTACTGTATTTCTTTGGTTACTATAGAAACTGACGACAAACCCAGTGGTTGTGAATATTCTCTTGTTCCATACCGCTCCTTTCGGCTCAGTGACAGGATCTAATTGCGATTATACCTGGCAGTTGTTCAGCTGAAAATGTCACACATATGCAAAACCATATGCTGAGGATTTTCACTATGTGGAGAGGAATTTACATGTACATTTTTATTGTACCTCCTTTTGTGAAACTGAATATATTGGAAAATGAAATAAAATAAAATAAATGATTGGTATTAAATTATTTATATATATGTGTGGTTACACTGTATCTGCACAATTTAAATATTTTAGTATTTAAACACATTTAAACAGTATTATTTGGAATCAATAAAAATATGATTTATTGCCAACTGGATGGCAATTCTGTGTTTTCATACTATTTAATCAGCATCTTCATATGCCAACCTCACAGTTGAGGTGATCACTTATACATTATTTTAACACATTTATTAACAGAATATGAGTAAAAAATTGTAGAACATCTGCTTAGAACTTTTATGTGATACCTTCTGCATTTTGCTGACAATTGCATATTGCAGTCTAATCTAGGAATGATGCCACACTATTCACTGTCGTCTCAAATGTATTTTCTGCAAAAAAGAATTGGAGAGCAAAATGCCAAGTTTTGGCAGTCTTGTGCACTTAGCTAAACGAGTGTGCAATGTCAAACTTGAGGCTTGCTCCAAGATCCTATGCGTACATATTGCTGACTTGTATTTCCAAATCAATTATAACTAGGAAAAAAAAATGGTGGATTTTACTTTTACGCATCTGAAATGACAACATGAGTTTCAGGATATGAAGCAGCTTGGTAAACAATGAAAACTACCTAAGGCACACTGAAACAGATCAGAATAGCTGAAGCCAAATTTATGTTTTCCATCCACTGTTATGGATCTAAATTGGTTACAAAATGAATTCCTTTCTTGTAAACATGGATTTTGTTGCCTTTTCTGTTTCTAGTTCATCTGTGTAGACTGATGAGTCTGGCCAAACTTTCCCTTTCCACCTACCTACATGTATGTCATGCAAATTATTATAGTATATGTATATTATATGTTCCCTATGGTTTCAGTAATATGGGCCCCATACGGGAGACCCATGTGGGTGAACACCGCTAGGCCTCACTAAATAACTTTGCGAATAAGATTAACAACAGACTGATGATACATGACAACCTATCAGCTGATGATTTTAAATATTTATATCTTTGCGTAAGTTACATCTGGCTGCTTAGTATTTAAAATTATTGTAAATCGCAATGCAACACTGCATTTTCTTTAGCAAGGGGGCAGCTGCATCTGATGGGGAAATTATTTTGCAGTTAAAATTTCAAAGACATGCCCATGAAAGTCCATTATTTTCTCTTTTAAACATGTACATCTTTTTATTTCTTTTTCTTGCATAAATCAGGTTTCATGCTTGTACCCCTTCACATTTAGTGATATTCACTTTAAAATTTCCTTTGACCTCTCATTATCACCGGCACATAGACAGAAATGAGAACATGTGCAGACTGGCTGAATTTCCAGTTAAGTTTCATCTTGCCCTGAAGACACACAGTGTGCCTAATAGTGAGGGCCCTGTGAACTACTACTAGAGAAATTCAGGCTAGTCAGAGGCCTTAAACTGCCAAATTTCATGACTGGATGGGGTCAACGGGAGCACAAGAGCTGAAATCTTCTAACATGGGTATAATTCTGCAGGGGGCAGGGGATATGAAATCTAAATCAGACTGTGTGCCTGTACTATGGTGCAGTGTGCTTAGGCCTAATCAATCCTCCATATTCAGCCTTATCCAGGGCCGTCGTGCGCTGAGCATCTGGCACAAAGTGGAGACCACACAGCTGGCTGCCTGGCTGGCTGGCATCAGAGGTCCATAGCATTGAGTGTACTTTGGAGACAGCCCAATTGCAGCATTAGATTTCAGATGTGTGCCATTCGACTGATTACATCAGGGAAGAGGATTAAACTGTGATTTCATATAATACATTTCTAATGGCTTAGCAAGACACTTTTTTTTCTCTGGGAGCAGAGTTAATAACTTGCAGTTTCTTTCAAGCCACAGAACTGTGAAGATGAATAATGGCTTGAAAAGCTCACAGAGGAAGATTACAAACAGCCCCACTCATCATCACCGGTGTCCTGCAAAAAGCTGTCATCTCACATTTTTGGCAGTTTATTTCCTTTCTATTGCTGTTGACAGCTGACATTATCTTTCATGCACGGAAAAAGGTTTTGAAACATTGGACCTGAACCGAGCGACTGATCGGCTAAATCAATGTTTTCGTCTCTTTTTAATGAAAAAAAGTTAACTTTCTAGAAAAAAAGGTGTGAGAGAGTGTGTGTTGCAGACAGTCACTGAGAGAAAAGTTATACTGGTACGATATTATGCAACATCAGATAGAAGGATAACATATGCTTACACCTGCCAAACAGCTTACAGTTGGACAGAAGTAGAAAAAACATGAAAATGAAAAATGACAATGGGCTGACAAAATCAAATACATGTAGTATAACAGCAATGCAGTGTTGATTCCAGTGGAGACGATCATACAAATTTTTCTCTTGGACCCACCTGCCTTTGGACTGCAGTGGTTTTTTTTTTTTTTTTTTTTTTTTACATTTTACCATTAAATAAAAAACACATTAATTAATTAAATAAAACACATTAATTAACTAACATAACTATTAATTAAAATAAAATGGCCATCATTAGAGAGAATTAGATGATTTTCTTCTGCAGGGCACTACAATAGCTCCTAATTATATCAGTGACCCTAAAATGTATGCATAAAGTCGCATGACTTTCAGTGCATTTTCTGTGTACTATTTAGCACAATAAACACCGAATAAATGCAGTAACTGTGTTGATTTTTTAAGTGGACTTGGAGTAATAGTGAGAAGGCTTACTTTACTTTACTTTACCCTTTCTTACCCTTTACCTTCTGGCGTCACTTTGAGAGCCCACATCCATCACTGAGCCTGAGCCTCTCACCTCATTTTAAGACCAAAACACCCACGGGCACACTTATGGGTGTAAGGGCATTTTGTAACTTCACAATGTGAAAATGACAACTGTGTTATTGGAAGCTATCAATGACACTGAGCTCTGCAACAAGTGTAAGATTGAGCCCTAAGAGTTCAGTGGTGTTCCACACTCGGTTTACCAGTCGGTGATGGTAAAGCATCAAATCGTTGTCTGCCAGTCACCATAAAACACCAAGAAGATGAAGATGAAGGTTGGCTTCTTTGTCTTCAAACACTATCTTGTTCCTTTTATAATGTGTCTCTTGAGTTCCCTTCAGTGTAAGTACCTTTATTTTAATCTACCTTTTTATTATCTATTAAGATGTGTTTATAAAATGAAAATGAAGACTAATGGCTAATGGCTCTGAGCTATTTTCTCAATAAAATAATAAAGTGAGAAGTTGTTAATTGTATTTAGAATGACCTGTGTTACTCTGATGTGCTGATATGCTTCAGGCTTTAGGGCTAGGATTTGGTGAAGTTTCTGTATTTCTGTATTCTTTGTTTTTCTTTTGTGACAATCAACTTCACAGCATACTTTCAAACTGCAACTGATTGCAATCATGAGTTTTCTGGGGGTTTGTGGCTCCAGTCAGAACCTTAAATCTACCACAGTGATGTATTAAAGTGCAATTCTTATCTATAAAAGATAAAGCTTGACTACTACTTTAATTTGAAATTTTATGGCACTAATGTGTAGTAGCCATAAAACACAAACTATGTTATTCTTTAGCAACACTGTATATGTACTATCCTCTGCAATAAAAAGATTTATCAAACAAAACAAAACAAAAGATAAGCAACACTGTAATTAGCTCACTATTGTAGGTTGTTACAGTCAAAGTGACAGCGTGATGGCTGTGAAAGGCTTCCTCTTCAGTCACTTATCTCATGTACTTGTCTTCAACCTGCCAACATTTAATTATAGAGCTGTGGGCCAGACATGACAAGTATTCACACCTGTTGCCACCACAATTCTGGTCCAAATTCTTTAACGACCATCAAATTTTGCTTTCACAGACAACACGTCAAGCCTAGAAATTATTTCCACTTATAAACCACATTGTCATTTAGAAAACAACAATCTGAATCTGAATGTATGGTGAATTTTTGTAAAGAAATGTCCTTCACATCAAAACATTGACAAACGAGTTCACACAATGCTAATTTGGCTTGTCAGCTCCACATGACTCTACAGAGTAATGCATTTTACGTTACAACAGACAAGGGTAAGGCAGAAGCACAGCTGCTACGCTACTAAAATGAGACAGCCGGAGCTGGCGAGATCACTGTGAATTGTTGGAATATGGAACAAGAGTCGAGAAGGTCTGACATTACTGCCTGCCTTCTTGGCTGAAGAAGCCAAAAAACAAGTCCCCTGCTAATATTCATAGTCCTGACTAATGCAGACAGCCTACGTGGATCTGTCTCACAGCAGCATCTCTGTCACTCACTGCAGAAGCTCAGTTTATTTCTGTTTTTATTTCCTGCAGCCTGTTTGTTACATTTACTGCCCTGCCTCATTCTCTGCGATCCTCATTAGAAGGGTACCCTCTGATAACTTTCAACTCAGTCAACTATGCTAACAGTGTTTTGACAACAGAAGTTACACACTGGAGCTTTATAAAGAAAAATAGATCTTGATTGTAGCAGCTAGTTGAGCTTAGTGCCATATTAAACATACTTACAGTGTGAAGTAGTCTACAACAAGTGTGTACAAAATGGTTAAAGTTCAGTCAAAGGTCTTTGCAAAAGTCAGCACAAAGGAACCTGGGATGAAAAAGAAAAAGCACAAAGCGAAAGGTGATACAGAACTCTGCTATGCTCTGACATGTCTGCAGCACTCACAATTAAAGTTTATGGGGGCTTTTCATGTCAGCTAAGTTTAGGAAGTTTTTCCTTTTCTAAAGGGCAGCAATGACATCAAACCCATGGGGAGGATGCCATTTAGTTGTCATGCGAACAGAAGGGGGGATTAAAATTTGACAAAGGGGCCCGATTCAAATGACAGATAAGAAGAGGAACAATAACATAATGTGTGCTGTTAAGTGGTGGATGTTAGACCTCCCCTTTAAGAAATTTTTCTGTTTGAAAACCTTTTGCCGCAGACGTGTGAATTGTCTCACTCCCTTTGAAACATGAGCTAAAGGGACAATGCTGTCTAGCTGCTGTTTTCAAATCAAGATAGGATTGACTAGTTTATTTTTTCCAAGGTTGGCATCATCTTTTAAGTGTTTTAGGGATTCCACAATGATTTCAGTGTCAGTAAGAGAATTCTTTGTAATCTGAGAATATTTGGAATATTTCCAAATATTTGGAGGAATATTTCCTCCAAATATTCTAGTCAATGACTTGATGCTCTTTATATCTTACTCATCTATTTATTCTTACTCAGATTATACAGCATTAGTGGCATTTAGGCAATTGTCTTGCTTAAAATCACTTCAATACACTCTGGAAGGGGATCGAACAGAAACCTTTGTTTGTTCTCATGACTTAATTACCTATCAGCTCTTGTGTAGAAACAATGATGTTTTTTTTTTTAGCATATTTTGATCTAAATTTTGTTCAAAAGGATCGTATATGCAAATCAAGTCAGTGCAAGCTGTGAAAAATCTTGCAAGGAAAGCTGGCAGCTGGTGCTAGCATGCACTGCTTACTGTATATTAGTGACACTTGGAAAACCAATATGGTATTGTTTATTTGCATGTGTATCGTACCCAGCATGACATACTTCATGCTCAATTTTGATTGTTTTCACATGCTTTTTTTCTTTAAGCATAAAGAGTCCTAATGTGAATTTCCTTTAAATGACAATATTTGGTCTTTAGTTAAAGCATCTGCACGCCACAGCTTCCAGTCTGTGCAATATCTCAGTGCAATCAGTATACTTTATGTGTAATGAATTCAGTTAAGTCACACTTACATCCGATAATGTTGTGCACAGCAATGTCCCTTCACCCACTTCACAGCCACAATCCTGTTTATGAGTGTGTGTAACTTCCCATGTGGTAACCTTACTTAATTCATGAATATTGAAATGTGACGATATCCATTTGTTTTCATGCAAATGCAATAATATACAATCTGTTGCTGTGTCCAACAGACATTCAGGATGAGGTAATTAGACCCTAGAGAAATAGTACTGCTGTTGCTGCTGTTGTTGTTATTGCCTACTTTTCCTTTATATTATATTTTATTTTATTTCATATATTTATTTACTTTTTCCCTTCTAGCCTGTGTAAAGATAGCTCTTCACTTTGTGTGGAAGTCATTGACCACTGCTGATGATAGCAGTCATGGTGATTAGCTTGGTGATCAGCCTGTGCTGGGGAACAGATGGACAGAAATCACCAGCTCAATGTTGTGCAGCTGAACAAATGTGGACTTTTGGCAGGATGGACCATTGTTGTTGCTCAATTTTCATGGTCAGGACGCTCATGCAGGTTCACCAGGAGAGAAAGGATTTTTCTTTATTTCCTACCACGGCAGACCCTTATTTCTTCTTGGCTAATGAGAGCCAAACTCCCTACACCACCTTCAGTCTTTGTTGAGAAATAATCAGAATGATTTGTATCTGAAATGGGGCTGCTGAGTTTTGCTTGCCTGGTAACCTTACCCGAATTCAGATCAGACTCCATTGTCTCATAATAATACTATGGTGTATTTTCAGTAAAATTACCTAAAAGGAGAAGTCTCCTCCATATCATTAGAAAAAAAAGGGTCATTTACTTCCATTGACAGCGTGAAGGGCTGGGTGCTCTTAAACCCTCTTGAGATGATAGCTGCATTTTCTGTCTCCTGTTCTAATCAGGTGTTCTCATTCAAATCAATTGATGCAGAGCTCTTCGCCTCCCTTAATTTCAAATTGAAGTCGATTTATTGTAGCACAGAAATCTGAAAGCAAGTTACACACTGCATTTTAAAAGGTATAATGTTGTGGATGGATATTGGCTGTTGGCAGTTGAATGAAACAGTACATATGATTTTATGAAAACGTAAACTGCCATTTTAAATTTTAAAGAGGAAGAGCAACAATGCTGGAAAGTTGTTCTTTTGTTTGCTTGGTATATGCAACTGCCCTTTGGCTGATGGCTCACTGAGTTTCTGTCCTATGTCTGACAACCTTTGCAGTTGTTAGCCTCATTAGCAGCAGTTTGGCTAATTGAACTTAGTGAGCGGACACTGGGGGCAGCCACTGAGAAAGAGCTGACTGGCTGTTCTACCCAGTGAATCCCTAATTTCACCTATTCAGTGCAGTTTTCTTTACCCTTCCACCTAAAGAACAGTTGATTTCTAGTATGATTTATTTTTCTACTAACTTATTCCATCTAGTCACTTTTGTGAAGTTACAGTTTTTGTTTTTTTATTGTTAAGAAAAAAAACAATAATAAGTTCATTGATAAATAACAGGGCGAGTATAAACAGACTTTTCCTGTGCAAAGCAAATCTGTTCAACACCACCAGGAATGTATACAACCACACTACATGCCAAAGGTACTGGACAGGACAGGTTTAAAAAAAAAAAAAAAAAAAAAAAAAAAGTTACAGTTTTTGGTTATTGATAAAGATAATTAAAGTGACAATGAATAAAAAAAAAAAAAAAAAAAAAAAAGGATTAACCCCACTTCTGAAATTTGTTGGTAAAGCTGTGTAAAATAAGTAAGAGGTTAAAACACACTGATGCTCAGCGATGAAACAGCTGGGAGTCTTAAAGCACATCATTTTTTTTTTTTTTGCCTTCATCAAGACTCCGTTCATCTCAGCAGGAACTTCATGATTTGTCCCCACAGTCCCTCCACTGATGTGGCTATTAGGTGTGATATTAATGTTTTAATTAAAGCAATACTGATGGCAAGTCATTTCCTGGCTGAAATAAACAGGCACATATTGTGTCTCTGAATGAGGTATTTAGTGTGGTGACTACACAATGTTTTTTCCACTAATTGTTACTGTGTACATCCAGCAAGTAAATAAATAGCACATCTCATTTCCCAGCTCAGTGCCGTGTTAGTGCTCTGCATAATGTGCTTTTGATTTATTCTGCTGATCAAATACGTTTTGTTCCCTAAACAGGTTGCATTTACCAGTTGAATCACTGTGGCACTTAACGTTAATATGTACATTAATACTGCCATGAAATAAATATCACAAATTTGGTGCAGACAACATTAGCGTTTTAATGTTGTCTTCATTGGCACGTTTGTCTTTCTGTTCATTTCAGAAAACAGTAAAAAATCAAATCAGAGGTCAAAATGGTTTGCAGAATTTTTGAAACTGAAAAGGTTTGAGAATGTATTACACTTTGCCTCAATTTATGTACCCTCCCTCACATTGAACAGCTTTTACTTTCCTTTAACAGGGGTGTTATGCAGTAGGACTGTAATGTTATAATTTTAAAATAAGCAGCACAGAAGCAAATGAAATACCTCACGAATTTGTCTACTAACCATTTAAAGAAGATGTAGTCACCACAGGCTGAGAATCCTAAAAACCTAATTAAGATTGACATTTTTTAATTAATCCCTCAATTCCAAAGCACTAATTTAGGTTCTCCATACAAAGCTTTACATATTGTTGAGGATTCAGCAGTGGTTTTATACCTTAGTTTTAATGAGTGGTCATTTGAGTCACTGTTGTGAGTTACCATTCCTTTCATTAATTTAAATTTAGTCTGGCCATTTTCCAGACTAAACTGTCTGGAAACTGTTCAAACTAAATCAGTTATATTTTATTATATTGTTAATTATAATGTATTATAATATAATTAAAGCTTAAAACTGTTTTAGGAGTCACATACTGCTTATCTCGGTGAACTACATCCCAATATTTGCTTAAATATATAATATGTAGTATTTCTGCATCCTAATATATATAAATTACACAAATAATGTGATATACATTAGTTACCAAAACTCTTAAAACTCATAGCAATCCATAATCCTTTTTAAGGTAAAATAATGTTTCATTTTGTCTCCTTTATTTTTCGGAGGCTTCATAGAACTTGTACAGCACAAACATACTGAACTCTCTTACTTGTACTGTCCTACAGTGTCCCTGTGTATTTCACAGCGCTGGCTACCTGACTTCCAGTTACCTCCATTACCGCAGTAAAGCACAGAGCAAATGAACAACCTCATTTATAAACTGTAACTTCTTGGGCAAATCCCCAATCAAACACCTTAATGAGGAGGGAATATCCTGTTTAGCCAGTGTGTTGTCTTTTGTTTCTACATTTTATTGTGATCACTAATGGATCATAACTACTCCTTGCTGGATGTTATGTTGCGGAAGCTCCACCTGGACTGCAATTCCCATGATTCCACACTGCTTCATCACATCACCAAACATAATTTATGTATTGCCTACCTTCTCTATCAACAGCAGTTGATGGAGATGTACATAAATGCATTTTTTTTTTGAAAATTTTGCCATAAAATTGAAAGGAAACCCAGTGAATGTCACATGGCACACGTCATGTCATCGTAATGGCCATCATGAAGACACATTTTCAAGGCAGTTCAAAGTGAGAAATATATCATGCATGAAGACCACATGTACATAATGGATGATGGACCATGCTTGCTGTGCGAGATAGACTTGTATGTGTCTTGTCTTCATTACTTTTTAAATTACTTCACAGTTGAAAGACGCCGCATATTTCTGCCAAGTCTCCAAGCTTTACAGGCTAAACACATCAGTGGCCAACACTTGCTGGGGCTTTTAGTGACTGACAACGAGCACTGTAATGTTAAAAAATATTTCTACTTCTGAAGCTTTATTGGAAAAAAAAAACCTAGCTAAAACAAAAAATCCCAGACTACTGCAGATCAGTATGTTGAGCTGCTGCATAGGCTGTAATGCTGGTGGTGAGGGGGAGTAGTGGGGGAACTGGCATAGGCTCCCAGCCACAAGAGCCTTCTGTGATCCTCAAGTGTGTATTTATGTATAATTCATACTTTCATTTCACACTGTTGTGGTTTTGGATTTGATTGAAATCTGCAAATGCTGCAAACAAATTAAATCAATCTGAGAGGAGAATTTGACACAGTCATCTTTGGTAGCTTCTGTGTAAATGGGAGCATGACAATGTGTATTTATATTCCTTCAAGGGCATCAGTGCCAGTTGCATCAGTACAGCAACAACTTGTTCCGACCAATTATCTAAAGATGGTGTCTTTGGGAGCAGAGGAAGAATCATAATGCTTTACAACACCAAACCCCGAAGCAACTATTTAATTTTAATACGGCAACTTATCATTATAAAGTTTTTGTGAGTTATATAGCAGCCAAAATGAGCTGAAAGGCTAAAAACATGGTGTACTGTTGGACCCCATCTCCTGTTTATCCATGCTAATGTAGCTTCATGGTATGAAATCTCCAGTGTCTTGTGCTGGCCTAGATAGGATTACAGTCAAAGGGAGCCAGAGCAGGAAGCCCATCCCCTTTGCTGCAAAAAGAATGAGTAAATGTTTCTCCCTGTACTCTCCTCTCTGAGTTCTTGTCTACCAGCCAACAGATCCCAAGCCTGGCTTTCACTTTATGTCAGGCCTAATGAAAAGATAACATGAAAACTGTGACAAAGATGAATGCAAGATGAAGAAGAAAGTGTAGGAAATGAAGTGAGACTCTGTGTAATTCTCTTTGGTTTATGTAATGGGAGAAGAACACTTCCCACTATTGGACAAGCTGATGAGTTGCTGTGGTTAAATAATTACCCCCGTCCCACTCATCTGAAGACTGAGAGAGAGAAATGTAACACATGGAGTTCTGGCTTGGCAAGAAAACACTCTTGAAAGAGGATCATGTTTAAAATTAGGTTGATAACGATCATAAACTTTGGACATATTTACCCAGCAACAGACGGCAGGAATAAGCACTACTGCCAGTCAGAATCCCTGTTTGATTCGCATGCAGGATACACCCATTTCCAAGTGAGTATAGTGTGTGCGTTATGTGGGGGAAAAACAAGAACACAAATTAGATGAAAGTGATCCTGTTCATCAAAATTAACTTGCAGATACTGTCCATCCTAACCTGAGGACAGTGTGGATTAAAATGGTTACATCACATTAACTGATGAAAGCGTTTATGGAGCAGATTATGCTATTTGCAAAATGTCGACCAGGATGGTAAACTTGACAAATCTGTGTTATCTGTGTGACCTGAAAAGTTAGTGTCCCATTGAGAGTATGAGAGTATGAAACTGCAGGCTCTGTGTGCTTTTTGTATGTATAATGTACACGTTTGGATCAAAGTATTAGTTCATCAGCTGTTAGCAACACTTTAATATACTGTATATGTTAACAAACTATGAACTTAAGGTATTGTATTATTACTTTTTCCTTACTCCTTCTTTATCAACATATTTGACCCTCTATGTTTTGCTTTTACATCTTGAGCACTTTTCTATTAATAATGCCTTGTCTAACGATGTCATCGGCATTGGGTTAGTTGAAGCTCTGACGGGAAGACATAAGTCACCACATATATTCTAGATGTTTTAATAATTAAACATCTGTCAGGCTTCAGTCAGCTCTTCGATTGGCAGCAACAGCCAAAAAAAGAAAAAAAAATTATAATTTATCACTGGAAAGAAATGTGTTGCAACTGCATTTTTTGCACTATTGCCTTGTCCAACGTGGAGACATTCATTCATAATCTGCATCCACCACCAGATGCTTGGTCAAGAGCCACAGAGGTGCGAGCGCAGATGTGGCAGGAAGAAACATATGGTGAGGTGTTTGTAGACACTGGAGCATGAGGCCGTTAAGAGGCCTTCCTTTCCAGCCACTCTTAAATGCAGTCTGTCCACTTGCACACCAACAACATTAAAGACATTTAGGGAACAATGTTGGAAACCGATTGGTTGAGAGCCCATTAACTATTGTCTGAAGATCAATTAGCCTGTGGGAGCAACAGCCAGTATTACTGTACATACTTTCAAAGTGGATGGAAGGCATCAGGGCAAAGACACTTCCATTTTCCATTTCACTTTTTACAGTCAGACTAACATGTAAATGGTATTTGACTTGGGAGATGACATACAGGTTAGCAACATTTTGGCTAATCTGTTGTTACAGCTGTCTGCATGCGAATGCATCACACACAAACATTTGAAAAGTCACTAGCTGATGTATTTCCTTCACTGTCACTCAGTGCAGTATGTTTACCTGCAGGCATTAAAACCCTGCTCAAGCGTGACTGGTCTTCTGGAGATGGACGTTGAGCTGCCATAGATCTTCTAACACACTTCTTGATTCCTTCATGCAATCCTCACTCAGTGTTTATTAATGTGAGATGATGGCAATGACACTGGGATGTATTATTGATCTCTTTAGGGAAATTCTCCTATTGCCATGAAGGGAGTGAGACAGGGGCAACAGGAGCAAAAGAATACAGTATTGTGGATAGGCGCACTTTAGGAGGGTGAGTACATATGTGGTTGACACACAACAACACTGTGATGCCCAAACTCTGACATGCAATTAGATTTTGTTACCTGCTTGGCCATCAGGTGGGTGATGTCATTCTGTGGACTCTGAACAGATGATGGATGGGCATACAATTTAGTGCAGATGTAAATATTCCCCAGTGGACAAACCTTATCTACTTTGGTGAACCCTTGACTTTTCACCCACCCCTACTAGGCTGTCAGATGCTGAATAAATATTCTATGTCAGAGGTCACTAATAGGAGGACCATGCTGCTGACCTATAAATGATGTGTTCTGTCAGTGTTGGTGTTTTAAATGGCACAGCAAGTCTTTATCCCGCTAGACGTTCTGATGCACTTGTAATCCACCATGTGATGACATCTAGCCAATCCTATCACATTATTCCCATGAGCATTTTGACTGCAGCCAATGATTAAGATGCACACACCAGGGAGAGATGAGACAAAAATGAACTGTTAAATCAGAGAAAACTAAGCATTTAGTTTGTTAGGCACATTTTTATTGTGCATCTAACATTATTTATTTTCTTGTTAAATATTTATGTAATCCTCTTTTATATTTGACTATATATATACAATCCCTGCAATTCAACAAAAATTATGTAAAAACGTATAAATAAACATATAATTTTATCATACTGTCTTTGTTATGAAAGTTCGTTGTTGACTGCACACAAACACTGATGGACATTCATTATTGCACTGACACCAGTCAGATGTTGTCTAAATCCAAACCCCCGCTAACCAGTCTGAGATGGGAGGTGACAGCATCCATTTTCAAAATAATACAAGCTATAGGAGAAGGCCTGGTGTTCGGCTGATGAGGACAGTGACAAAGGGAAATGACAACAAAATGCTTGACAAGAAGCTGTAAAATTGAAAGTTCTGTGGTTAGGCCATTACCCATGGCAGCCTCAACAATTTTCTACCCACACTATTTCCTGGCAGACCTGTACTTTTGCCACAACACTCAAGTCATTTTAGCCCGACAACATCCGTACTAGACACACTAGGATTTTTTTTCTCCATGCTTTTGCAAAGATAATGAATAGCAACCCACATGCATTGAAGATTTAAAGATCCATCTGGAAACCATCTACTTTGGAGAAGTGCTTGCTGAATTTTAAATTTTTATGAACTTTTTAAGAAGTTTTATGGTCACTCTGCTGTTGTTTTTTTTTGTTAATTGTTTGCTATTTTAAAATGCCCAAAACAGCATAAACCACATCTGTTATGTTGTGGTAGCTCAGCTTCCAGAGGTGGTTGTTGCAAAACTCCAACACATAAAGCCAAACATTAAAAAACACCATCAAACCAAAACCTGCATGACTAGATAGACACAATTTTGATGAACTGACCCTTAAAAAGTAGCCATATGGGAAGCAGCTTTTTGGGTAAATCTTCTTCATCATCTTCTTCAGTTTTGTAATTTTAGATGTCTTTTTTTTTAACTACAGTATAGAAAGCATTGTTGAGCATCACAAAAAATGTTTCAGTTTGTAATGGCTCTTTCTAACTTGTGCTGGGCAGGTTATAAACAGCAGTTGCTATGGGCATAAAAGCGGCAGTTGTTATTTGGACATTTTATACTTGCTCCCGTGGGCCTCAGTTTCATTTGCTCTGTCTGAAATGTGTGTGTGCACCTTTAAACAAGTGAGATGTATGGAGCCTACAGTACAAATCCTGGTAGAGTTGATAATGCTTTTGTATTGTGTTTGCATTTGATGTCATATGCAGTGTTTTTCAGGTAACGATCTCTCAGGGCATCGACGCACCATTCATCATCAGATGCACAGGGGAGGAAAAAAATCATTCTGCAGTTAAAATGGAAACAAATAGGTGGATATATGCCTCAATATGCCTCATTCTCAATTAAACAGATGACCTTTATCTTTTGGAAAATTAAGTCTACTGATGTGCCATGTATTTAAAACAACAAACAAGAAGAAAAAAAAGCATGAAATGGATGCTGCCTCTGCAGAGTAATTGTATTTTTCTCACTCGCAGGAAATGTGAGTATAAATGAACTCAGTCTAAACCAACATAAATTGCTGTTATCTGTCACCATTTAAACGACATCTATAACTTGATTTCTCTCTTCACATACAAGCTCCCTGAAGCCTTTGTTTCCAGGAAACATTTAACCATGAAGGTTCCTCTTCAGCGAATTGAACCTGATCTTGCTAGTGCAACAATGGCAGAAAATTTAGTTTACATCAGACACCTCCTCGAAAAACATGAGAGCATTGGTGCCTGCAGGAAGAGCTTTGTGGATTGATTAGTCTCAACATGTTTGAAGCACCTCAGGTATGGATACAGCCGGCAGATGCCTTGCTATAATTGTGATTAAAGCAGCTGTCCTTGGCAGAGCTAATTTGGATTACCTGTCCTCTATGTAACACAGACAACCCAAATGAAGATGCATTCACCATCTTTCCACATCGTTACACCACGTGAATGCTAACAATACTACCAAATAAATTCATAAAATGCACTATAAAAATGTTCGACATGAATCAAAGCAACAAATAAATGTGTTTGTGCCAGATTTCTTTGTCATGATTCTTCATTCATTCATTCACTACCACTTTACCCTCCACATGAGGGTCGTGGGGCTGTTTGTGCCAATCCCAGCTGACATAGGACAAAAGGCAGGGTACACCCTGGACAAATCGCCAGTCCATCACAGGGCCATACAGAGACAAACAACCATTCACTCTCACATTTACACCCACGGGCAGTGTGTCCAATTAACCTCTGCATGGACTGTGGGAGGAAACCAGAGAACTCAGAGAAAACCCCCTGACACATGGGGAGAACATGCAAACTCCACACAGAGAGATCCCCTTATTTCTGATCAGTTCTTTTTGCTGCAAAGGAAACATTGCCAATCACTGCACCAACCGTGTGGCCCTTGTTGATTGATTTACCTCATTATCATTAAAGCCAACATCACTTATGCATCACATCCTGGTCTTTCTCGATGCCTGACATGCTGCTCAGCAAAGACACAGATCTCTCTCCATCACTCCATCCATTTCTTTGTCCTGTCTCCACTTTTTTTTTGAAACACGCATTTGTGTACCCTGACTTATCCTCACTCCCTCGGAGGGTTGAGCACAACAAAGGGTGGCAGCGCTTCAAGAATTAATGCCTTTGCTCTCAGTGAAACTTGTCCAGGAGAGTATGCTCATTAGGGCTTCTCTCCGTGCCCTGCTTAAAGGCCACAGGAAGCAGACAGGGCAGTGGGAGGAGATTGGTGGGGTTATTATCTCCCCTGTTGCTGAGTCCAAAGCAGGTCTACTACAGCTGTCTCTGCTGCTCTGTATTACTTGGACATGGTCTTGAAAGCGAGGGCAGAGGCTAGAGGCTGCAGCTTAGAGCGGAGCAATGTTGCTGTGGTTCGTTAAAACTGGAAGCTTCAATCTCGTTGTCTTCACTCTTATACACCTTTTTTTTTTGTCTTTTGCTGTCATACACCCGGCTCACATACTGTCTCTTGTCTGTCTCGACCAGGCGGTTCTGTTCTCGTGACCTACAGTGCACTGCCATCACATGTCACATACTGGAAAAATCACCATCACTCCAAGGTGTTAGAACTCAACCTGGAACATCTTGTTCTTTGTCTCTCTTCACTTCATATTCCTGTCTTATCTACTCCTGTGTTCATCTGTCAAAGCTGCTCTGTCTTTTTTTTTTACCTTAACCAGTTTTCCTTGCCTCCCCCACACAATATTGCTATTTGCTGGATATATTTTAACCTCCCTGCTCTTTTGTCCTCAATTGTCACACTCGCTCCCTTCCAATCTCGTCCCTTTTAATGACATTAAAACAAGTTAAAGTGTAGGTCCTGACATTGTGTAGAACGAAGATTAATCTACAATTAATGATCAGCTGCAGTGTTAAGTGTCTGTGACACCGCAGACGCGTGATTGAGCATACATTTAGTGTGTGTGTGTATGAGTGTGTGGTTGTGTGAGCAAAAGCTGTTGTCTCCTAGGGTTGGATCACTCATTCTTTAAAGATCTGTTGCATTAAGCAACAGTTATCAAAAGTGTAAAGTAGTTGTATAAATCAGGCTGTGTCCACAAAAAAGACAAAACAGAAACCAAAATACAATCATCCTATACAATTATCCTTTTCTGAGGCCATAATAAATAAACAAACAAATCTAATACAATGACTGGAGCTACTGTACCTTGCTAAAACTAATACTGTCAGATGATGATGATGATGATGACACCCTCTAAAGCCCTGTTAAACAACTTGCCCAAACAAATGCCAGCTTTCAGCTATACCTTATAAAATCAGGACGGAAATAAACTCAGCAGTAAATGCATGCATAAAAAATGTCTAGTTTAACCATCCATGTTTGTCAATGTTTTTGAAATACCTTGTGCCATTTCAGAGGCATATCTATAAAATGGAGACTTTGGGTCACTTGTTACTATGTTCTATTATAGATCTGCAGCACAAACAAGGCTCCTTCACAAATTCTCTTTCAAATTTTTTTTTCTTTTTGATCACTCAGTCCATGTAACACTGTATCTGGCAGAATTTTCTCTCCACATCCATAGAAGAATGAAGACTTTATCTAAGAGTATTTGATCTTGCAGCTTATTCAGTTTTTTTTGGCATTTATTTTATGGAAAAGGGGTTAATGTTGGTCATATTTTGAATTTCTGAGCATCGTTTAGCATCTATTTGTCACTCCTTTCACTTCTCTAAGTTCGGTTAGTAGGTTATTTGTACCTTTGTCTTAGAAAAATGCAGCACATTTGATTGACTTTCACATTATATCAAATTTGTAAATGTCTCATTGAAAATGTGCATGTTATGACAATTATTTTATAGTATCATAGCTGCAGTCATGGGCAAGCCATAAACAGAAACTGCTAATAGTTAATGATGGCATTACATGAAACACTTTGATTTTGCCAGGGATATTTAAGGTGTTTGACATTTTTCCTTTTTTAGTCAGCTGAGGTTTGAACAAATGATTGTATATATACTGTATTTTTGTGTAATCCTGCAAATGTAGAAGGTACTGCACATGACACTGATACTTTTTTATTTTATTAATTGAATTTTATTTAATCATATTTTTACTACCTTAAATTGACATAAACATTTTGTGCATGTGACATATGGCCAAATCAGGGTCATTTAGCAGCACAGTGATAGTTCAGAGTGATTGTATACTGTACAAACTGTAATTACCTCCGCCAAGGAGGTTATGTTTTTGCCGACATTGGTTTGTCTGTTAGCAAAATAACTAATAAAGTTAAATTTTCAGGAAAAATGTGTAATGGGACAATAAATTAATGATTAGATTTTGGTGGTTAAGGGCATAAAATAGGTTCTATAATACATCAAAGATTAATCTGGATCCTGTGAACATTCGGATATTAGGATCCAGAACAGGACAAAATAGGGGGCTTGTGGGATTTTGGGCACTGTAAGGTATGCACGTCTGTAAAGATACAGACATGCAACTAACACCATATTGTAGCTGAGACTCTGCTGAATCGGAAGTGTGTCGATGGATTTACAGTGATTCCAAATGCTAAGGGTATGTTTTTGTGGTCAAGGAATCCAATAATCTAGCTAAAATAATTCTAGGACTAATTGTTTGGGTGAAAATCACATTGTAGTGGAAAATGAGCTGCTTGATGAAGGCCTGTGCTCTCCGAGTGCTTTTCTTGTTTTTTATCTAAAAGCTGCAAATTTTTGCAAAGAATGTACTGCACACATGATACTGGCTATGATTCAAGTATGGTATATGATGTGTACTTTGAGGGTCCAGTGGGATGTTTTGCTCTTTTGCAAATGTACATCATGTCGGAACATGTTACAACAACAGACTAATTAGTATTATAGGTTTGGGGTGATTAAATCCTGGGCCACAACATGGTTGAATCTATTTTAGGGTATCTGTCATGGATGCGGAAGGCCCAGGAGACTGACAGTGGTGTTATCTGTCATGTTACTGCTGTACTGGTACACAGGTCGCATACAGACTTTCACTCCACCACCACAGCTTGAAGACAGCTGCAGAACAGCCTCCACAAACTGACACGCACCATGGGAACAGTGCTAATAGATGCTCACACAAGGACAAATTATGTAAATTACTTTGAAGTTATGCAAAAGAGAAGAAAGTGTAATGTGAGGAGACTTCAGCGTCTGTTGTCTGTTGTATGGGAAGTATCTCAGTGTATGACATTCTCCTGAGGATTACACAAAGCCAGAAAGACGGTATCATGAACTATCATGACGTCTGGCCTCATATATGACTTTTTTATTTACTATGTATGTATGACTTTTATTCTGATTATTCTGTTTTGGTAAGAGTATTTTTTTTTTAATTTGTGCCCTTGCTTGTGTCTTATTTTTTCAGTTAATTTTACTTCCTGTGTTGTTCTGTTTTCTCTCGACTGTGATTGCCTGCTCCACCCTGATGTGTTCCGCCTGATGGGCTTCACCTGTGTGCAGTTATCCCAGCCTCCTTAGTGTAAATAATCTCTTCTCTCCAGACACTTTGTTGGTCTGTTGGTTCAGTTTTGACATGTCCTGCTTTGCCTGTCTCCCTTATGGTCTGTTCCAAAAGTATTTCTATCTTTTACACTCATCTTCTATTTACGTTTCTTTTTGCCTCTTTTGTTTAATAAAGTCCACGTTTGTTTCAAAACCAGCCTGTATTTGGTCCTGTTTTGTGAGCTGTAATGTGACCGTTAATTAAACTGTGACCATGATTTACCTGTACAATGTATTAGCAGGCTGGTTGGCACCATCTTGTTCATAGCCCAGAGCCAGTAAATTCAGAGAAATGATCCATCTGATTACTACATGAAGGTTGGCACAGCACAGAACACCTTATACTGAAGATTCCACTGTAGAATCATCATCATTATCATCATACATACATTTGTGGGATGTACTAGTGCTCCAAAAGCCATGTTAAGAATTCTTATTTATTTATGGTCATTTGCATGTGGATCACCACCAAATCATGTATTTTCGTTGGTCCACAACTTATATTTCCTGAGAATTTTCATCCTAAAACCTATGCTGCTCTCAGGCAAACAAACATGACCATAACCATCACCTTCTTGGCAGAGGTAAAACTAACAGCAGAGCCGGTGTAGATAGGTTTTGGTTTAATTGTTTTACAGATCTTAACCACTGTCAAATGGTCATCTGAAGGAATTTTCCTGATAAATTAAGTCTTGCTGTAACAGTAAAACAAGATTTATTGGAGGAGGATAAACCTCATTAGTACATTATTTATCAACTTTAATAAAGCTATTAGCTTCAACTTGCAGACTCTTAAGCATTTATCATCTCATAGGAGTACCCAATGTTGTGCTGCTGAAGCCGAATTAATTTGAAATAACTTATACTATTTGCTACTCAACTATTAAATATGAAATAATGGTTTCCATTTTACATTGTATAATATTCTAATCTTATGCAAATTAAAAATGTGGGAATGTTTATATATATATATTGCAGAATGTAATTTAAACGTTAATCTGATGAAAATGTCTTAAAATACCTGCTTATATTAAACTGTGACATGCTGGAGAAGGAGGGCCATGTTGTATACTGTATAATATGTCACTGATAAAGGTGCGATGTATGGCCTTATGCTAATACTATGGCCTGTTTATTCACTTTGGCAAAATGTCTGAGACTATGCATTTTTACTAACATGCAAAGCATCTTTTAACAAGGAAATTGTTCCTACTAACAGCCATCACATTGTGTTATGTGCTTGCTATGCACTCACTCTGAGACTTACCTCAGTCTACTGCAGCCCTGCTGAGCCTTGTCACTGCAGACAAGCCTACATCGAACCCTGTATTATTGATAATAACAATAAATTAACCGATCAAGTTTGCCATGTGAATCATAAGATGGTTTATGTTCAGGGCAGCCGCCTGCTATAAGAAACCAGTAGCTTGGTGCTGTCCAAGGTGCTGAACTGGGTTACAGGCCTTAAGCAAAATTTCTTTCAATTGCCACAACCATCTTCCTTACATTAGTTCTTAAAACATTTTGTGGAACTGTGCAGTTTTGTGGTGTTGTGTAGTGTTTTTTATTTTTTATTTTTTTTGGGTTTGTTTTGTTAGTGTTAAGCTACCCCATGTAGGCACTCAGCAGTCAGTTTACTCATCCACACAAATGGACATATAAAAATGGACATTTAAATAATTCCATCCTGTAGCAGATGAACAGTTACAATTGTTATTTGTTACACCTGTAGCTGTCTTATGGGTTGAATATGCACTATGGAACTGTGGAAACAAAATAACAGGTTTTTATCATACCATGAAGGCAATCAGATTTCTGGATTTAAATTTTCAAAAAAATTGTACATGTTTAGGGATTATAAAAATGCCCCACTTGTTTCTCCTCCAAGCTCAGGTTCTCTACCAGAGGCCTGGGAGCCTGAGGGCACTGCGCAGTATCTTAACTTTTCAATTCCCTTAATGGCATGGCCATCCGGTTGGGCCCTTAGGCAAGGTCTTTCATGCTATATGCGTATACCTTGTACATGAGTGCAAGCGCAGATTATAGAGCAAAACTGGCTTGCACATCACCAGGCTCAACAAAGTCCGCATCAGCTGTTGAAGATCCAGGGCAACCTGATGAGAAGTGGGGTACTGGAATATATACACTGTATATTTGAGACAGTAACACATGACAGCAATTCATTGTGAGTGTCTACATCAACCATATTGCTGAACTATCCTTGAATCAAAGTTTGTGCTTTTAGGCTCCTAACTGGGAGATTTGCAGCTATTGTTCTTGAATCATCTCAACCTAAATTTAATGGGGGAAAGAAGATCATGACCTTTATCTGCTTTTCTTCTAGAAAACAGCTAAAGAGCAGTTCTAATCAGGATGCATTCTCCACTCAACCTCTTGCAAAAAAAGGTTATACTCAGCAACTAGTGAGGGGCTCATTACTTCAGGCTGAGTGTTCTGGGCTCGCAGCTGAATAATGAGGCTATTATGGAGATATCCTCCAAGAAAAGCAGGAGAGGTCTCAGCTCCCAGAGCTGAGGTATAGACTGCCAACCTCCTATCTCCAACCATAAAATACCCTTTAGCATTGAATTACAGTGGGGAACTTTTCAGAACATAATAATGTTATTTGTAAAGTTGTGGTATGGTGTTTCATGAAAAATGTATGCACTGAGGGCAGTTATCATTTTGGTGGAGTCAGAAGTGTTTCTATCCCACACTTTGCCAGTGCCCATGACTATTTACCCCACTTAGTCTTTTTTCCTCAATCATGTGTTTGCAGATGGTGACTACAGATTTGAGAAGCAATAGACACTTGAGCTGTACACTTCTCTCTCCTCAGCCTCTCCAATCTGATTGCTTTCATTTTCAGGATGAAGAAGTAATGTATTAAAGTTGTGGTCCCAACTTGACTCCATGGGGAATTGTGCCTCATTATCTAAGAAGCTGCTTACACTCCACTGCTTAGCTCATTACAGATGGTAAAGCAGAGAGAGCGACAGAAAAACAGGGAGCAAAGACAGAGAAACAGAGCTTGAAGGGTGAGAAGCATAAGAAATGCTACATGCTGCCCACAGTTTTCTAATAGAGATGCAAATCTGATGTAGTAAGATAAACTGCACAATCTCCCTAACTGTCTGCTTTAACCTGGTGTAAAATAGTATTATAGTGTAAGTGCTGTGAAATTGTATCAGAATAAAAGTCTGATATAAAGTATATTGATTGAAAAATCACATTATTATTATTCACCTTTTTTAAAAAAAGAAACTAGATATATGTTGGGAAATTGGATTGCTCACTTTAAAAGACTGAAATAAGATGACTAGTATGTCCATTAATTTTTTAAACTGCTATTTTAATTGAACTATTTTGGTGAACATTATCTTACATTAACATTATCTAGCTGCAGTTTCTTTGCTCTTGCACATTTTGTACTGTGATCAAAGTTTTCTTTTAGTCTTAAGATTTATATTTTTTCATATCTGTTCTTGTCTATATTGCAATATTTTTTGGGTGGGGCACATGAGAAATAAATTTTTATGGCAGGTGTAATATTCATCTTTTTATATTGGTATTTATAATCTGGGAATTAGGTCTACTTTTGTTAGCTGTTGTTAGGTTTAGTATATTTGATTCAATTATCAGAGTTTTGTTACTGTGATTTTGTTTTTCCAAGTTCAAGGTTTGTATAACTTTTGTATGCATTTTCACAGTTAACTTTTATTTGTTAATATTGGGTCACAAATAATGTGTTGTCAACCGAAACATAAAGTGACTTGAAACTTAAAGGGTCATTTAGGCTGCAACAAATCACTCATCTTGGCATGACCAAGATGAGTGGACAACTTGGGGGTTTGTTGGAACAGCTTAACTATTGTCCAGTTCCCAGTTATAAAATGCTAAGCAAAGTCCTCTCCACAACCACTGTTATGTTTCATTCTTACCTACTATAGATGTGGTTCAAGATGCTAGATTCTGTGGTAATGCATTCTTGGGTAACAAAAACACAACCACACTCAATAGGACATTATTATGAATATCGTTACCCTTTTCTGACAGAAAATCCACCTTAATTGGTCATAATGGACCTTTAAACAGCATACATTTTTGAGATTAATATCTACAAAGTCTACAGTAAAGAGTCTGACGTGGACAGAGGTTATCCGGACCTGGGATTACAGGGACAAACAGTAAAACCTTGGGTTTACAGCAGCTCCAGGCAGCAATTTCCTTTGTATTTTGTTGCTACCTTTGACCCATAGGATCATATCCCTCATCTCCTGCTACAAGCACTTTAGCTCCAATCTGCCAGCATTTTCCTCAAATATAAACCGCACAGAATTAGTTTGACCTGCAGTAGGGGGAGGGAGCCCACAAAGTATAATGAGCTTTCAGGGAAAGGAACCATAGAGGCAGCAGGAAAAAATACTTTTAATGTTGTGTTATGATGCCATTCAAAAATAAGACGTCTTCCTCAACATAAGCACTGTCAATCTTGCTGTGCGAGGCTGCCTGTTTGCAGCGACACTCCTCTTCATGTTAGTGCAGAGTTAGGACCATTATCTTCTCCAACCTGAAACTGTCTTAGAACTGTTTATTTTAAGAGCAGAGAAGAGATCAAAATGTCTGCCTCTGACAAGAGCTCTTGACACAGGAGCCAAGTTTACAATGCAGAGGAGGTAGAAAGAAAAACCTATAGTTTAAGAGGATTTCTAATGATAGAATAAAGACAGAAACTTGATGTCATTCATGTCTTTTTTGCATCTTGGAAGAAAAAGGAGCAATTGTATCAGCTGTATCTGGTCAGCTAGTGGACACCTGCAGTGACATGTGACAAAACTCTTTAGAGAAAATGAATGAATATAACATATTTATTATTGTGATTTCCAACAATAACATCAGCAGATGTAGCAATACAGAATTTTCCATCAATCTATAATTTCCCCTTGCTCATACAGACAAATCTACAGTTGTTGAAGAATGATCAGCAGGGGATCAGCGGCACAAAAGACAAATGGGAGCAGAGGCTTGAACGATTTGGAAATTCTAAAAGGGAAGAAAGAAAATGCAATTTGCTCTCCCCATTTTGCTATTACAAATGCATGAGGCATGATACCAAGCATTTTCAGGAAAGTCTTGCAATGTTTCACTGTGACATTTGGATAATTGGCTGGGGAAATCGTTTTCAGCAATTAAGAAATTAAAGGATTTTTTTCTCTCTCTCTCTTTTAATGCTGCATTCACTCCCTTGTCTCCACAGAGAGTAGACACTGACTTTTCCACCTCACTTTTCTGTCTGTGCAGTGAATCTCCATCCAGGTGATTTTCGTGATAACCTTTCAGGGAATGATGCTTCAGTTTTATTCATACACCTATGATGTCACCTTCAGAGATTTCCAATTTTGTAAAAACACAGTTGACCAGACCCTGCTGTGGCAAGAAGGAGAGGAAGTCAGGCTGCCAGGCTGGAATCCAAATGGCTGATATGTCCCTGACAATGCTGCAATAACATATCGATCAGATGCTTTGTTAAAGGTACACAAGCTTAATATGAAGTCAGCTGAAATGCCTGTGAAAAGAGGCTGTAGGCGAGAATTGAGAAGCAGGCTTTGTATTTAAATGTCATTCCAGATTCCTTTACATTCCCCTACAACCTTTTACACGATCAAGTATCTCGATGAACACAGAATATAAATTTGTATCAGTTTTAGAGCTGGTTTCCTTATTTTACTGTAGAAGGCAAAAGTTTCACTTTTAGACCAGGCTGTTTTAGAGTAGAAAGGAAAAAAAAATTCCTCAAATGTACTGTATATTCAAATGCAGTATATAATGCATACACCCAATTGCCTCTGACTAAGGAGTTCAGTAAGAGGAGAGGGACCACCCAGGGCAAGCTCAAACAGGTCTGTGTGATGAGCTACTTCACATTTCAGCTCACTGATGACGCTTATCAGCATAATAAACATCATCATCATGACACCAAGTGTATAAATACTACACTTCCCACACACAGGGTAGTAAAGATATGAGCAGTGAGAATGCAACAATCTGAACAGTTTTTTTTATTTTCTATATGCATTAATCAGATTATGGCAATTTATTTATTCAGTGAATTCCAGTGACTGTATTTTCTTCAATATGAATGCTGTAAACTAATTGAGTTATTACTGAGTACTTCTAACTCATGTTTAGTGATGATAGTTATGAATAAGAATAGAGGAGTCTGCTGTAAATGACAATTGAATGTGTCCATTTCCTTTTTTAATACATACAAGCAATTCATAGGTTGAGATTTTTCTGGCTCTTATTCGTCACCAGGTCTGGCTGTTTACATACAAAAGTTTGGGAGAGAAGCAGCCTCAATTCAGTAAGGAACATCCAAAACAGGCTTTTATCACACATGTTAACACTAATCCAAAATGAGTGATTACAATTTCATTTTATTTTCAAATAATACAGCCAATAGAGCCCCATATGTCATGAGAACCTGTCCCTATGAACTGCCATGTTGGCAGCCTAATGAAGTGGCAAAAATGATCGGAACTGGTGCTGGATTTAACCTGTCCAAGTTCTCAGTGCAACTGCTATATCGCAAAACTTGATAAAGTGAATATATATATAATGCTCCCAGCATCTTCAACTTTCTGATTAACTTCCCTTCATTTTAATCTAAAGTGTCACTGAAAGTTCACGACAGCCAGGAGGAAAACAAATGGAAGTAATTTGGCTTCGTGACTAATGGCACCTTTTCATTATACAGTTCTAGTACATTACTTCTACCTACTCAACATGGGCGGGTCGTAATAGCACGGCTGTGATATTGTTTTATACTAGTCACGAACACATACAATGGAGGACACTGAGGCGATTAAATTACTAATAGTAATGTAATGTAAATATTTGCTGTGCACACTTGTGTCAATAACACAGAGTCCATTATTTACCTGTGAACACCTTTCATAACAGTAATTCACCTCTGCTGTGTCTCCACATCTTTGGGGTTTTGGTATAGTGTGCTCCTGGGGCAAAATAGCTATTTAAAGTCTTCACTTTTATCAAGAAAACATTTTTTGGATTTATGTGCCATCTAGTATATACAGGTAAAACAGTGTAGTATACTGAAGGCGTTATCTTGTTTGTGTGACATCAACTATTGTTCCAAATGCAACAAATATTTACTTTCAAACTGTTGAAGTCAACACAATTATTGTTTTGCATTCTTGGAGAGTGAGTTTAGTGGTGATTCCGAGTAGAGCAACAGTGGTTAGGGTTTCAGAAACGTTTGAAATGTAACTACAGGAAGAAAAGCACTTCCAGACTGACTCCTCCTGAGCTATTTTCCAGGAGAATCATCATCATCTTGTCATATGGTAATACTGCTGGACCTATAGTTTCATGCATCCCTCCCCAGGTTACATCTCTTACTTTCACTCTTGCTTTCACAGAGACTTTATAATAAAAGTAGTCAGAGCACTGGGGGGTTGATGGGACATGTGTAAAAAGGACCAATGCAGGTGTCAACAACACACTTCTATCTTTCAAATACTTTGAAACACTGGCTTAGTCAGTCACAATCAACTAATTGCTGGGCTGTCACGTTTCAATCGTGGCACGGCTGGGGGTTAATGAAAATTGCACCTTTGCTTGACACAACATCCGATCATGTTAGATGTGTCTAGCAGAAAACCCTCAGGCAGTGTCAAGTGGATTTCCCTGCAGAGCTGGTGCAATATTCAAAACATGATATGTTCTCAGTCCTACCTATCAATACACCCACAGCTGCACTCGTGCCACACCAAGATCTCTAATAATGTAACCGACATTAAAGTAAGTCATAAAAAAGGAGGTAAAAGCAAGATCCTGTCTATGACAGAAAAGTCTTGTTTTTATGTTTTTTTTTTTTATTATTAAGTTTAGAACTTGAGTGTGAGACTTTTACAGCTCTTCTAAAATTAGTTGTTCCAAAACAAAACAGTCATGAATGATAGGGACACAAAACAAATTATGTTAATTAGAGAAAGCACCACAGTTCCATGTACAAAACACTAAAGTGTTTACCACTTAATGCAAGACGATATTACTACTGACTCCAATTTCTTCTTGTATCCAATGTATCAATTTTACCCTTGTTACCTAAAACAATATTTAATACCAAATACTTCCTCATACATTTTATGGCACTCTGAAAACTACCAATAATTGTGTGTGTGTGCCTTATAAAGCTCCTTTTGAACAGAACAATCAGCCTAATTAGGAACAATTAACTCATTGTGCCTTTTTTAATAAATTAGTATTTCTTTCTTTCTTGTTGCCTCTGTTAATATTGTCATCATTTAATTAGTCAAATTGGGTGTTATGGGTTCATGGAGACGGTTGGTTTGGGAGGGAAATTAATGTCTCTGTGTTAGTTTTTGTTTGCAAATATGTCTAGTAATTGTGTTACTGTATATTTTGTGTTTCATTGAATATTTAGTATTGCACTGTCAGAAATGAGACAATTCATCTCTAGGGGCTTTGCAATTAAATTGGATCAGGTAAAATTTGGTCACTTACTATGTGTGTTTGTTAAGTTTGTCTTAAAATTGCAAAACATACTGTACATAACCCTTTGGGTACAAATAAAAGGACTTGACATGATTTATTCGAGGCAGGCAAACCTGTATAAATGGTATCCAGACTTGTCCTCTATACAATCCATATTGCAGCATGTATCTGTAGTGAGATTCATTACAGCCAACGAATTTTCCCACAATAAAATGTAACAGCAGTGGCCAATCAATGATCAGTGTGATTCACTGCAACACTCACTTCATTTCAGATAGATGAGAACAATTAAGCAGAGTCTGATATTGTATTACTTTTTCAGTTGGTCACTAAGAGTATGTGTGATGATACAGTGATTGCCTCATCAGAAGCATGAGGGAACATACAGTATAGGAACATACAGGCCACGTTACTGAACAAAAAAAAACTTGCTGGTCTCACACATACACAGCAAAATGGATTCACACCTCCTCGTGAAATTGTGCCACTGGAAAGTTTGGTGATTTAGTGGAATAATCTTGAAGGCTGCTTTGTTAACTCGAACAATAATGCATTTTATTCAAGAGATTTATTGCTTGCTGTTTTATGGATTACTATGGTCCAGGTAGGTTATCACATGAGCTAAGCAGGCTCATATAAAACTGGATGGTGTGACATAGGTAATATGATTTATGCTTTTAGGTCTCCTCTTCCTGCAAAGGTTTACAATTTGTCAGTGGCATGAATCTATGTCTCCTAATGCTATAAAGTTCTACTCCAAACTAACCCACATTTTCCTTGTCTCGCATGGACCTGCTCATTGTAAATGAAACTGGTCCCTATGGTGTAACTGCTCTTTCAGACACAAATCGAGGGGGAAACAACACAGTCAGAAAATATAATTCTTCATGTCACTGACTACTTGACACTAATTATAAATTGTGTGTTAATTGTGCAGAGCTTCAGCTAATGAGGTAAGACAAGGACTATACAGTAGAGGTTGTCCACACCACTAACAGTGGTGGCCCTTTTTGAGTCAGTAAGTGCCGCCATAATCGTGCCATTATGCTGCTCATTATGGACAGACTGTGGTATAATCTCCCACAGGGCCACAGTCACCACTCAATTCGATTAGACACCATAGCTCCTTGTTTGGGAATCAACGTCGCTTGCTCCTCATGACGAACCCCTTGCCAATTCAAAGCCTGGCTCCACTGACATCGGTGTTCTGATTGGAAGCGGGCCAGCTTCGCCCTCCGCGACCAAATTTCTTTCAAGCTTACAGTGGGCTACAAATAGATTATGGCTGAAGCACAAATGAACACATTCACTGGCTCAGGAGAGGACTTCAACTGGTGACAGCTGACACCAGCTGACTACAAGGACAAGATCCCGTGTTTTGTTGGCTTTGAGCCGGATATATTTGAGACAGACTTACTTCAGATGAAATGAGGCGTGAATTGCAAATGAATGCAAAGCAAACACACTGCCAAGGATCAAACCAAACAAAGACTCATTAGTGTTTAATTCTTTCTCATGACAACTCAACCCCTACTGTTTTCATAAGACATTTTTCTGGAAAAAAAAAAAAATCACCATCAGTGTGGTTAACAATTACTGCAGAATATATTCAGCTCGTGTTTTACAGCAAGAAAAAAGGTAAAGTGGCAAAGAAGTGACATACTGAAGAAAGATCTGTGTAGACTTAGTTTGTCAAAGAAGACAAACAGAACTACTGAATGAGACATTTAGATTCTTCACTGATGTGTGGATTTAAACCTTGAATAAATACACATTATGGAACATTTTGATTCCACGCTAAAGTCTGTGTGGTAAATACTCAGCAACAACCTATAAGTTAACTGAGCATTGAGACCTCAAACAAGGAGCTAGAAGCTATAATTAAGCTTGCAAACTAATTGAAAGGTCCACAAGTAACAAGTAATATCTTAAAACTAAACTAACCATTTTAAAAGAAGTGGTAGGTGGATTATTTTACCTTCAAGCATACTATCTTTTTCCTTGAGCTGACAACAACTCTAATACAGGCCTGTGTGATGAGGGACCTGGGATCATGTCTGTGAATGTGTCAGACATGACACTAGCCAACTGAGCAAGAATCATGCAGTTTATATTAACATCCAGAGAGAGCCAATCACAAGTGGACAGCAATAAGTGCAACGTATGACTGTTCAGACCTATGGCAAAGACTAAATTATGATTTTTAACCCAGTCTGACTAAACAGATTTGACTATTTTCCAATTTGACCAATTTTTCAAACTTGCATCCAGTTAATGAGCCTTTTGAGTTAATGAGCAGCGGACTGTCTCTAAGCAATCTTGCAGATTTTACTTTTTTGGACCAAGGTAATTTTCTTTCAGTTTTGCTTCAGTTAGTATACATCTAATCAAGCAGAATGTGTATTTTTAACAACTTGGCATTAAAAATATAAGCAAATGTACGAACCAAGCAAGCATCATCTTACTCAGTCTTTGGGTTCTATCTATGCATGAATGAATTTGTCTTCTTCTTTTCATCCATCTATAAATGCATGTTTGTCTGTCTGTTAAGTGCATGTTTGTCAAATAGTTTGTTTGACAGGCTTCACACTTGGTACATGATTTATTAATTCTGTTGTTTTGATAAGAAATATTGGTTATATTAGTTTCTTCCCCGTGATGTGATTTTATTTTTCTGGTTTATTCCCTTATATATGATAACGCTTAGTGTAATTAGGGAGGCAGCATTTGAAATAATATCTAAATAATTTGTACTTTTGTCCCATTTATTCATGTCACCATTACTGTGCAAAGACCTTTGGAGACAAGAAACAACAACAGAGGAATTATGTGGTGATCCAAAGGAAATACTTCACTTGAGAAGTGTAAAAAAAATATGATAATGAGTACAGCTGGTCAGAGGTTGTCACTGATTACACTGTCAATAATGGAGGACAGATTTACATTCACAAGTACCAACTCTAAATGAGGTTTGAAGGATTAAATATTAAGATGCAATCAGGGCATAGTGTATTTTGCAGCGTATACAACTGTACTTGGAGTTGTTGACTAGTGATCACTCAGGACTGGTTGTTGAAATTAGGTGTGAAGAGTTTTTTAAAGGGTCTAAAGTGTTGCTTCATAGCCTACTGTCAAAATACATTAACGGCAAAGAAGAAGAGAGCACAAATGTAAATACAACAAAAGGAGTTATACAGCACGTACTACATACTCTCAAGGCTAAATAAACAACAGACAGGCTGGGGCAAAGGCAAGTTAAGGGAAGAGATTAAAACACAAATGTAACATATTCACTGGAGCTGAAAAGGAGCTGGTGACAGGGAGGTTTAAAGTGGGAACAGGTGTGTGGGTGGAAAGCACAGGTGATTTCAAACCAAGACAGTTAACGAGACAAGACAAAAAAGTGAATGTCAAGCTCAGATACATGAAGGAGAGAGCAGGAGGTGCACGGGCACCTGGGTAACAGACTGCGACAGGACTGGCATATTTATATTGCTTTTCTTTCAGTTTACTCTGAGAACCTGTTTGAAATTAGCACCTGATTTACTAATGACTGACTGGAGTTGCTCTCATGAGGTGCAATTAAGTGCTGGGATTTGAAAGAGGCAAGTTTATAAAATGAAAAACAACTATTATGAAACAGAAAAGCTTATAAATGGACTTGTGTTATAAAAATCCAATCAAAGCTCTTATAGAGAATGCTCTGTGAGCATGTTACATGTTGTGAAACTTTCCAATTTCCTTAATGTGAAATTGACAGCTTTTCTTTCTGCATTGTTCCAAGTGCTAAAGAAAAACAACACAGGACAGGAAATGAGAAACACCCTTGAAATTATCAGACAGAGAGAAAGGAAAGCCATTGACTGGAGAGTTAAAGCTGTGAACTTTTAAAAATAAACCCTATTTAGTTTAGATCTTATTTTGCCCATGAAGACATTTGTTTTGTCATGACAAACAGGCAACAGCAACATTGTGCAAGTAAAGCATGTTCTACCCTGGTTTCTACAACTCTTTCATCATATGTACATTCTTTGAAAATGAGGCTCTTTCTGTTTTCACAGTTACTTTGGTTGTTACATGTCACACCTTTTCAAAGCTACCATAAGCACCACAAAAAAAAAAAAAAAAGTCAAATTTTCTTTTTGTTTTATTGGTGCAATGGCAGAAGCACTTCCTGTGGTTAGGGTTAGGATGAGGCAATGAATGCTCAGGCCTCCATTTCCATTTCAGATGATGTGACAGGATTTTTAATGTGACAAAAATACATAATGATAAAAGCACTTGAAGGCAAGTCCATCTGAACAGCACGCCACATAGATCCCTCCACAGACCAATTTTCAACTGGGGAAAAATAGACACTTATACTCTTGTTAGCTGTTAGGTAATATATATTTTTTAAATAAATATGCATGAAGATAAGTATACCATTTTAGCTTCCAGGCATATCTCAAGCTTTCATCATGTCTCCAGGTAGAGAACAGGAAAAAAAAAAAAAAATAAAACAACAAACAAACAAGCAACAAACCTGGAAAATTCAAATCAGATCTTTGGTGTCAGTCAGAGAAGAAAAACATCGAAAAATATCCATATCATAACACACACAACTTCATACAGTTCAAAATAAGCCCTTGATGTACACTCGCTAATAACTGTGCTGCCATATTATGCTACACTGTACTGGGACAGCATGAAAGAAAGAATCGCACTGCAGAGAGAATGTTCTCTAAGCTGTCAAAATAAGAGAGAGAGAATCATACAGTATGATTGCCAAAATCTTTACCACTGGTTTTGCTTTCTCCATTTGAGTCAGATTTTCTTACTTGATGCAACTTTTGGCCCAGTGAGATCGTTTGCAGCTCAACACAAGTCAGCTGCCATTCATTGACACCTATGAGCATATCACCTTCCGGTGAACTCCAGGTGGAAGACTGCAGTTTGCTTTTCAAAGCCCTCCTCTTGTGTTTAACCTCAACTCCCCCTATGTTTACTCCTGATGGTATTTCTGCTTCTTTATACTCTTGTTTTCTTTTCATTGAAGTTGGATAGGATGTGGGGGATTTTGATGAGAGCAGTGTTCCCAGTGACTGAACTCCAGTCTTTGAGAGTTGTCAGGTCTGGGGCAGATGAAAAGGAGGATGTAGATGCCTTTATTTTATTATTTTCTGAGAGTGTTAACAGGAAATGTAAGGTAAATTGTTATTAAATGTATTTCCTGTTGCCAATCTATTTATTTTATAATCCATGTAAGGGAATGGATGAATGACAAAAACACTACTTCTATGTGACATTTAATAATATGTGCTGAATGAGGCTTCTTTTGGACTATGGACAATAGATTCATGCTCATTACTCATTTTGCAGTGTTTATGCACAGTGATATTCCTTAAATGCCTTGTCTCACTGGCTTCACTGTCATTTTAACAACACAGCACTCCAGAAATAGAATTGACCTCAGATCCATCATGGCTGGTACATGTAAACAAAACATTGTCACCTTCCACTTCTTTTCTTTGTCTTTGAAAAGTTTTGCTCAGACTTAGTCTTTTAAAAAAACACTGCCACTACCTGAATTGCTTGTTTATCAAATTTGTCAAGGGATTTGAGTGAATGTTAGGAGGAATCAGCATGGAAGCGTCCTGAAAGCAATTACACTCAGCCAAGAAAAATGAGCCCCCAATGTGCACCTGCGGGTTCATTAGTTATTTTGAGTTGCATTTAGAGAAAAGACATCATGTAGAATTCATTGTGAAAATAAGAAATTAGCTCATATCTTACTGAGTGAGGCAACAGACAACTGGCAGCATCCTTTGGATCCAGCGGCTGCCAGTAATGGAGAGATGATGGAGATGGGACATGGGTCAGAAAGGAAGAAGGAGATCTTAAAAGACTGAGCTCATTTTTAGAATTCTCAAGGAGGTGAAAGAGTCCTCTTGATCCAGAAACTGACAAACCTCAAAATACACATTGAGAGGAAGATTGGAAAGAGGGGTGTGTCATCTTTTCCGGGCGCAAATACTTTTCCCTACTTATTTACCCCATCATTTCCGTCACTCTGCCAACAGCTGTGTTGTGCTGCTTTTGGTCTTGTGAAGCAAAAAGCACGACAACTCTTGAGATGCAGAGGCAACTATTTAGTTTTGAGTAAATGTGGAAAAGCCTTCGGTTCCTGTATGGATCTCAGTGCTCAGTGCATGATGTGTGTGATAACTTAACAAGCCACAAGTGTTGTTTTCTCAAGACAGAAAAAACAGAGAACTAAACTGCTGTGTCAGGCAGAGAACGGGGCTGGAAAAACAAAAATTAAGGTCTAAAAAATTGTGTTGCCTTATCAACTCTAACTACCACACGCTCAGAATCAGCATCCTACACAGCCCAAACAAAGCAAACATAAACATAAACACTAGGAAATTGGAATACTGCCTCAAACATTTTATCTCTGGCTAGTGCACACTAGACCAGCTCACACGCCTCTTGTCAACTATAGACATATGTCTGGAACCCCCAGAAACCTAATCTTTTTTCTGGAGATAAGACTTCAGCAGTGCTGAGGAGTCAGCCATGCACACAGCTGTATCCAAAGCTATTATTATGGAGCAGGAGCACAGCCATGGTTGTTTCTCTTCCCCAATGGATGTTACTTTTCACCAACAGGAGCAAGATGTGGAGATCAAACTCAGTGTGGCAGATAAGAGGAAAAAAGGGGGGATGGGGGGATGATGGAAAGCAAATTGTTTTTGTTGCACGACAAGTAATAAAGTAAATAAAGTAATAAAGTAATAAAGTTAAAATACTTAGGTTAAAATATGTGTTAAATGACATTGTGTTCTGATTGCTATCACTGATCTAGAATGATCTGTACAATCTGACAGTATTAATTATAAAGTATTTTAAAGTGTTCCACAACATCATCAGCCTCATCAGCCACATCAGCCAACCAGTAGCCAGAACTCCACAAAGAGTGCTTGTGAGGTTATGCTGTTTGTAGGTGCATAAATGCCAACTTTCACCAAATGATTTTTACGGTGACATAGAGAGGAGGGAGGCAAAACTAATGGTAGCAATGTACAGGAATTTAGCTGAAAGTTAAAAAAAGGAAAAAGTCCAATAGTGTTTTTTTTCCTTTTTTTTTTCCCATGGCATGTTATGAAACTAGATCCGTTTTATGATTGTATACAAAAAGGGTACGTCCGACTTCCAAGGCTTCATTTTTTTCAAACTAGAAGGTTTGATTTTGTTTTTAACAGCTTCTCGTGGCTATTCCGTATAGCTTCTGGTATTATCTCAGAGACAGTAAGTAGTGTATATCACATGTAGTCGCGAGCCCTTTAGAGTCAGCCACATATCAATGCTGTCCACAATCTTATGTCATCCTCTCCTTTTAAGTTTACACATGGCATCATCAGTAATTTATGTTGTCTTTTGGCAATTGTCACACATGTGCATCATTATTTGTTCATAAATGTAGTTTATGTCATTAATCAGATAGCATGGTTGGGTTTTGCAAATGCTACTTGGATTCCTTAGGATTGACTGCATTTATATATCGTTTATTGACTGTAATATTTGTTTATCATTTTGCAAACTGATTCTCAATTAATCTGCCAAATTACAAAATGTAAACAATGTAAAACATAGCAATATATTTGTACCTTTCACAAATCTGAAGTTATTCTGCGTAGGGGGAAAAGTATTTATTGTATGTGAGGGGAAAAAAAAAACACCTTGATTTTATTTCCTGTCTTTAATTAAACAAGTATTATTGGGGAAACTGAGAATTCAAATGCAGGTAATAATGCATAAGCAACTGCATAAACAACTGTGTTGGTTGCATTTTATAATGCAAACCAAAGCCCAATTTAATGCCTGTCATTTTCTTCAAAACCATCATTGAACAGATTCCATCCTCCTTTGTAGTCACGACATATGTGGGAGATTGCCTGCTTCTAGCCAAAAGAGAGAGAGAGTGAGAGAGACAGAAATGTCTGTGGCATTGTGACAAAAACATGCTGTACATGTCTCCCTGGAGGAGTGAGGAGATGACACACGGTTACTAATACAGCACATCAGCTTGATGTGAGGAAATGAGTTCTTAGTACTCGCTATAAAATCATACCAAACAAAATTAAATTACAGCAAGCTGCAACATTTAGCCACCATAAGTTGTTCATTTCAAAGACATTCTGCCTAGATTGCTGAAATGCAGTCGTGGCGTTTAGACCATCTAATTGCTTTTTTAATGAGTATCATCAAGGGAGAAAAAAGCCACACAAGGACAGACGCAGCCCTCACAGCCTGAGACAGTGACCACGGCTGTCTCTGTGCAGACAGCAGAGACACAGTCCTAGAACACAGATGGCAAGAAAGAGAGAGTGAAATAGTCGTATCTGTAAAGACAAGTGGAGATAGACAGGAGAAGGACACAGCCAGGAACAAGTGCCAGGAGGAGGAGGAGGAGGATACATGGGATATGTAGCATTTATAAAATTCTTTAGACAGTTGAGGTCAGGGTAAATCTGAAACCAAGCAGAATGAATGACAGTATAATTGTTCATATAATATATGTTCATAAACTACAGTAGTTTAGAAAATATTGTATCTCCATTTAACAGGAAAGTTAATGTATTGCAACTTGCAAAAATATTGCACTGAGCATCATAATTACTGGAATATTAAAAAGAAAATATCAATTTTAATTCAGTTATCTAGCAATGTCCAGATTAAATATCTGGACATTTTATGAGATGGTCTTTAGGCATTTCACATTTGCTGTATGTCTGATGTAAGACTGGCTCATATATTTTTAAAAGGATACAAACAAACCATAAAGAATACAAATTAGCAGGATTCTGTGCTGTGCAATGCTGTTTCAATAGATACTCTATGAAAACAAAAGCCCACAAATGTGGATATAAAGCTGATACTTGGAGCGATGGCAGGCTGTAATATCCGGTTTTGATTAAACAACCCACTAAGTGACTCATCATAATGAAGGCCCACAGATTAACTAGCATCAAAACAGTCTGAGCAGAGGTTCCTCCCTCTGCCAGCTGATGTTTTGCAGCAAATCATGACCCTGGACAGGTTTAGAGAAACACATGTCAGCTTTGTCTGATGAATAGAGGTACAAGGAATCTATAAGACATAATTATGGCATTATTGATTCAGATGAAATCCGTTTACAGTCGGCAGCGAGTTAAGTCTGCAGAGGCAGAGTGGTGCACTGATTGAGCTCCCCATGGATATTAGATAGCTTGGCTCATACTGTAATTTACACAAGAACAACTTCTCAAATTACTCCTGCTTCCAAATGTGCGTTATGTTCAGCTGCATTGTTCCGTGATTACATTTGTGCTGGAAGGCCACAACAAACACTAAATCATTCTGCTACTTCTCCATAAATTAGACCAGACAGCCATGTTACTTGTGAGGACTGGGCTGTTGTGGAGTATCATCAGAATAGGAAGCACAGTCAGGCAGATTAGACATACAGTATATGACTTTGGAATTGTAGTTCTGGATCATGACTCACACTTATTGTCACTTATCAAATACCCAAACTGATTCTTTCTTTTTACAGCCACACACGTGAAACTTCAGAAGATAAGCACAATGATTTTCAAGATCTTTATCAGCTTAAGAACATAGATTAGCAACTACAGTGATTTTCTCAAAGCTGAAATCAACAACCATTTGGCTTAAAGTCATCAATATGATGTTTAATCTGATTACACAGTGGAATGAAAACGTTAAAATGACACATATAAAGTTTATATTTGTCAGTAATAATCTTGGCCACCAGGACAGGATCTGTAATGCTCACTTGATATCGATCATAAACAGGTGTGTTTAAAACAGCTCCAGCTCTGAGGAAAAGTACATGTGACCTTACAGGCATCTTACTACTTATATGTCTTTACCATAGCGATCAAACAGGAACCACTAGTTGTCTGTTGCCTCTTTAAATTACTGATTTGTTCTGGTTATTACAAAAAAAAAAAGAAAGAAAGAAATACCAACCTTCACAGGTGGATTCATCATGGTGTCTTATATAGTTCAGATTGTATTTCCTTTGGCCACTGAGCTTTATAAATTACAACAATAATGAATTTGTCACCGTTATAATTGCAGATTCATTCTCTGTCGATGTCCATGTATGACTAGTCATACTTACTTTGTATATGCAAAATGAATCATAATGCAGCTGAGACTATGATTATATTCTATATTTAAACTATTCATCATAAGGCGAAAACAACATAAAAGAGGTTCCAACATATTTATTAAAATACTACAAAGCATCCAACTGGTCAGTTTTCATTCTTCTTCCCCCTCTGATTAGTACTACATTGTATTTCACTAGCAACAGAAAACAGTGCACTTGGATTTACATATGCACATAAACATGGCCTTTCCAGCAGGCAAAAGGTCAGCATCAGCTGACTCCTTCATATCACTCGTTCCTTCTCTGCAGGCAGTAACAGCAGCCAACATGAGGTAATTGTGCAACAGTGACACTTGTACAAGAAGCAGCCATGAAGACTCTTGCAGACAAGCAAAGCAGTGAGAGAAAGATATGTGAACCCAGATAACTTCAATAAAGCCACCAAAGCTCAGGCAAACCCAAGCAATAAAAGTGGAAGGCAGGTGAACTGCCCTATATAAAACAATGGAAGAGCAAGGGCTTCATTTGGTTTCAGGGAGGATTCCTGCAGAATGGAGAGGTGTACAGATATATTAGATGTGTGTAAGGGGATCACATTTACCTTGAAAGAGTTTAGATTATAAAAGTTTGCAGTGGTTTATATAAAATAGCTTTTTTGCAGTAACATGCAACAATTGATTGTATATTTTAGTGCAGCTTTAGTCGGCCACAGAAAATTCTCACTCTGCTAGCTAACTCTTTGTTAAGTTCTCAGAACTTGCTGAGAACTTAAAGTTAACAAGGAGCTGGGGAACATGGTGGTGCATTTAGCGGCTAAAGAGCAAGGTACCAGACACAGCACGCAACAGTGGACGACATCCAATTCTTCTTTTTCCTGCTCGGTTTGTGGCTGTTGGTCTGAACATGACCTCAAGCTTGGTATGAGAAGAGACTTTTTTTCTGTTGCCTAATCAGCTGACTGTCATCAGTTGAATCAGTCTGGCTTCACCCAGGCTGTACCGCACCATTTTACTTTGGCACCTCAATGGAAGGATGCCAAAAATGGAATGGTTGGGGCCAGGTATTTTGGTAATATTCGTAATTATAATGAAAAAAAAGAACCATAATGGAAGGCACACTGTTCTACTCTGTCAAAAACACTGATTTACAGGTTGGTCGGGATAAAGACAGTGCTAAAAGTGTTTTGCTAATAACTTAATGATGAAGCTTGTGTATGAATGAGTGAGTACACTGGATTTGGCTGGGGTCAATTTAGACTGGAGTGTCCAGTTAACAATGAGCAATGGGGATTGGGTACCATGCTCAGGGGTACCCCATCCCTTGACCTGGCAGAGACTCTAGCTGGCAATCCTTATGTCACAAGCCATGTTCTTTTTCCTTTTGGCCATGGGCTGCCCCAACCGATAAATGCCAGATGAGGTATACATGTACACCAAACTGATACAAGCCCTCATTTTAGTGTATATAAAACTTTGGGTAAGACAAGAATAGTGAACAGAAGAAATGGGAATTTGATACTTTTTTAATACACATAATTCATTCAAGCAATTCACTCAAGTTGAGCAAATACACAGTTTTTTGCACACACCTGACACACACTATTAAAGTAAGAACACCACCCATAGGACCAGACTAGCAATTATTTTGAGAAGAGGTGAAGAAGGAAAACAGAATTGTCTGCCTGTCTGACAGCATGAGATGTAAATACAAAAATCGCTGACCACTTCTAACCTGGACATACTGGGTTCAGGTTCCAATTGTGACTCCTACTTTTGGAAAAAAATGCCTCTATTTTTGAGATCTCAACCTCTGGCTTGCACTTTGCTTTGTGGTTTAACTCCATCCATCTGTTGTTATTTTGACTGGGTCATCAGACCCACTCCCTCCAACCAAATCTCTAGCTCTTTACCCCTTGTCCACTCTTCATATCCCTAAGATGGAAGAGGGCAGTCAATAAATTCTCACAGCCAACATCGGCAGTAAGAGAGAAGCACTTTCATTTGGCGTCTCTCATCCGGTCAGCTCACTCTTTTCCCTGCAGATTAAAATCAAGATGGAGAGGCAGAATGAGGGGGGAGGAAGATGAGAGTGAGTGAGGATGGAGGTTAGATTGATACTTGACAGCATCAAACTGATGGCTGATGGCTCATCAATAACTCAGCTTCACATTGAGGGAGCAGAATGAAAAGGCCAAAGGTAACAACACACAGGCTGACAACTGTAACCGTCAACTGGTAGATCGATAGTTTCAAAAAAAGACAAGAGAGAGTTATGTAATTTCGGCCATTAAGGGGTTTCTCAGTCATAACGGCAACAGAAAACCTAGTTTGACAACATCATGAAGCAGCATGAAAACATAGAACTACATTAGTTGTCCAGGAAGAACTTTGGCAGCAGAACATACAGCAAACTACAATGAGTAGTTGTGATCCATTAGTGACAAACACACATTAAAAGTAAAAAGGAAATTAAAAATACACGATAAAATAAAAGAGCATTAGACCACTAAAAAAAACAATGTTACATGTAATTACAAAAAAGTCACTAAGAGTCTGAGTCTTCTCCCAGTTCCTCTAAAGGTTGCCAAAATGCAAAGATACCACATGTGGTGTAGCTTAGTTCTTCAGCACATTTTTGGTATCAAACAAAACTCCTGTGGAACCTCCCATCCCCAAGTCCATCTTCACAGGGTCATCTGTTCAATTAAAACAAACTTTCCACCAAACCCACAAGCAACACTGGCCATTGCACCAAGGCACCCTATTCCATCCCCTGCTGTTTGTATCTTATTGACAGATGGATTTCAAAGGCTCACACAGAAAGTGAGGGCAGGATAAAGCTTATCTGCCCTAGTCCTCAGCAGCTTGTAAAACAATGCTGGAACAAGTGCAATCTCTGCGGTGATAGATTACAGCCTGGGTGTTAGCTCAGCATTCACGCTAGCCAAGCAAGACAATGAGATTGCTCTCAGGCGTATCATGGATGCCTCACACTCAAAACACCCACCTTTTAAATCTGTCTCACAAAAAGAAAAAATATAAATACAATCTGACTTATAAAGAGAGGAAGAATCACCAGCTATTACTTTTTTGGTGAATTTGTTTCTACCCACTTACCCTCATTTCAGTGCTGAGGGTGACTGAAAAAAGAAAGGAAAAAAAACAAAAAAACAAAAAACAAAAACACAGGTCTATTTTTAAAATTCTTCAAGAGGAAATCTTCGCTACACTGTGATTGAAATGATGTCCCCCATATCGACCTTGTACTTCAGCATGAACATTTGAAAACAGCAGTTTCTGAATCTCAATGACAATCTTCCAGTAAATCTTTAAATGGTTCATTACAAGTGGCTCAGTTTAAATTCTTATCTATACAATAAATCTAATGGGATGTTATGACTAAAAACAACCTTTTAGCTATTTGAAAATAACACAAGTGTTTTTCTTTTATATTTTGTCAATACTCCATGTTCATATGCATCTTCAATGCTTAAGGAAAACTAGACTATGAGACTAAACTTATTAAAATAACTCACACTGCCACCAAAATCATTGGACTCCCCACACCCAACATCTTTGACCTCAATAACCGGGCCATTGGACGCATCACACTCTCCATAGAACAGGACTCCACTCACCCACTGCACTCACACCTCACCCCTTTGCTTTCAGGCAGGAGGTACAGGGCTCTCAGGTGCAGAAGGGTTCGCTTCGGAAGGAGCCTGATTCCATCGGCCATAACATTCCTGGATAACAGACCCCACTGAATGTAATTGTGTATGTATGTGTTACTGTCTCTTATGATGTGGTGTGTCAAGCAAGCTCTGTGTACGTGGAAAAGATTTTCCCCTCTGGGACAATAAAGTCTAAAGTCTAAACAGAGCAGGTACAAGCAGTAATTGGACTCAAGACTCTGCAGAATAACATTTTACCATTGCAGAAAAAATCAGAAAATGCCACTCTCATGACTGTTAAGTATTAAATATACAGCCAGCCAGTTAGCTAAAGTTGAACAAAACCCACACAAATGTGCAGGGTGCATCCTGTGATGCAGACAAAAACCAAATTTTTAAACCAACAATTGAATATTTTTTCAAGGTTTTGCAGCTGTATTATATAATGGCTCTGGATTCCAAAAGAGCAAGGTTTGCCCTAAACTTCTAGTCGTACTATTATATTGAACAAACAGCCCATTGCATTTTAAAGGTTGTCACCAATGTTGATCAACACCCCATCCTTGTTGGTCATAACTTTGTATTTTGGGGAAACATTCACTCCTTCATCACTGTATAGAGAAAAAAACACCAATAAAAATACTCTAAACTCTTAACTCAAACTATTGGCAAAAAATTACTATTATATAAGACCCAATATATCACATAGTTTAGAACTGGGTGAGTAACTTTTAATCCACTGTTTCTCTTACTGATCTGTAAGATGGAAAAACGAATAATGTGCTCATTAAAGGAAGAGAAAGCTCTTACATTCCTCTGCCCCTTTAAAGCAGGGAGCTACAAAGTAAGTTGGTTCAGATGAAAGTAAGTTGGGGTGGGGGGTGGGGGGAGATCAGTTTGAATCCTTATTAGGAGTTGTATTTAAAAAAAAAAATGCCTAAAAAGTTGGCACTGTCCAGTAATATAATTAGGACAGTGGTTGGGTTTAGGATGGTGGGAAGCAAAGGGGTTTTCATCTATATATGTTTTAAAAGAGTTGGTTTGATCATGGTGAAGTAGCAATATATTAATAATATATAGATACATAAGTGATGAGGTGACAGAAATGAAGTTGATCACTACTGTGCAGTCTGACAAATAGGACAGTCTGCTAAATAGGACAGTACATATGATAATCCTGTGTAAACCACATGATAACCTTTTGGCCTTTAAGTCACAAAGGAACCATGTTAAATGTTGTCATTTCATCTGATGGTTTGGTATATATCAGTGGATAAAAGCACCTTGAACGAGGCGTCATTGTGTTCCTGCTCATCCAGTTCAATCACTATAATAAAAAAGCAGCACAATGACAATTTCCACTTATGTAAACCTTACTCTTCTCCTTTTCCCGGTTGATAGGCTGGGCTGTGCCATGTCTAATCACAGGAATTCATTTAGGGGAAAGCCAGGCAGCATTAAACGATCTGAGCTGCCTGAGAGGATCAGATAAATCCCTGTGTTCAATAAACCAAAGCGCCTTTCCTGAACGCAATCATTCTCAACAGGGACATGAGTGCTGATCCTAATCCTGAATATTTGCCATGCCTTAAGCTAGAAACTCTGGCACACCAGCCTCAAATCTGCTCTGAAAGACATAACTGATGGTTTGATTTTTACAAAAAATCTTGACAAATACACAATACATGCGCTATGATATTAAAGGTGCATTAATCATTATTTGTAAATAAATCACCTGTGAACATAGATCCCTTAGGCTCTGGGAGACTTGTTTTAAAGCAAATTTCAGATCATTATTTTGGCTGTAATGCTTTAGGTTTAGTCTCATTGCTTTCATCAAGTTATTTTCCAACAGCAGCCATTTGTTTTTATAGCACCAAATAACAGGAAAAGTTAACAACTTAGATAGTGAAGCAGTAATAGCTGAGGATTGGGACTGCTCTTCTCAAGCTGGAGCTAAAAGAAGAATGAATTCTTGTCCTTTTCTCCAAATGAAAGGTAGTGTTGCTTTGGAACTACAAAGAAATATGAAGTTATATAATGTGAAGATGCACTGTGAGAAATTTGATGAAATGATAACTTTTGGCTTGTTTGTTACCATATTATGTTTCTTGAAGAGAAATTATAGCACTCAATCAAACTTTTTTTATACTGTATATACATAGCACCTTCTGAGCAACACTGGTTTACAGTGTACTTCATAAATAGTCACATGTAATAAAAGTCAAAGAATAAAATGCAAATATCCAAAAAGCTGCAAGCGGCGTTGTGTGGGCCCTCACAGCTGCCATCCTGCAAGCAGATTGGGTATGACTCTGTGCTGAGGTGTTCTGGATTCCAGAGCTTCAACACCACAGCTCAAATATTATAACTATAACCATTACCATATATCATATAGCTACTTGTTACTGCTAAGGTTAATTATTCTCATCCACCCTTCATCAAAGGCTTGTCCTCTTCTGAGGGTCCCACGAGGAGCTGGAACCAACCCCAGATGGTGGCAGCGTATGTCACACCCTGAATGAGATGATGATGATAATGATGATTGTTCTTAATGTTACTGATTCTTAAATCATCCTGGTCTCTGTCTTTCTTGTCTTTTCTCTCTGTGAATTTTTGATGCTTTGTTTGTAACTTGTAACTGCTGAACTTGTCTCTGTACATGTGACACCTACTGCACGTCTGTCCGTCCTGGAGTTTTTCCTCACTCGATGTGAGGGTCTAAGGATAGAGGGTGTCACATGCTGTACAGACTTTAAAGCCCTTCGAGGCAAATTGTGTTTATGGGCTATATAAATAAAATTGACTTGACTTGACAGGTCTGTATATTACATGTGAAGTTTTGATTGGATTGGTCAATGTATTGCAACATTCCAGGTCACTTCCTGTCTATGCTGATGTACTTCCTGTGTGCAGGTAATGGCTTGGAGTTGTGTTCAGGGCAGGCCCCTGGTCTCACATATGAAGAGTTAATCAGATTGGTCAATGTATGGCAAAGTTACAGAGTCACTTCCTGTCTGGGCAGACCTATTTTCTGTGTGCAGGTAACGACTTGCAGATCTGTTCAGGGAGGGCCCATGATGTCTCATATAAAGTTTCAAGCCAGTTGATCAATGTACACCAAAATTACAGGCCACTTCCTGTTTCAGACATCCTACTTCCTGTGTGCAGGTAATGGCTTGCGACAAATGTCCAGGGCGGGCCCCTGGTCTCACAAGTTCTGAGCCGGTCGGTCAATGTACAGCCTAGTTACAGGGCACGTCGTTTTTAATGGCAAAATGGCCGACTAAGTGGTAGGTCAAGTTTATGTTCACAGACGTGTTCAAGGTTGGTGTCTTGTGTCACGTTTGAAGTTTCAGGCTGATTGGTCAATGTTTGGCACTTGTATGGCAATGTATGGGCACTTCCTGTTTCGAGGTGAATGGTCAAAATTTGCAGAAATTCCGATGGTTGCCATGACCATGCCCTTTTGAAAAAAGTTTTCAATAACTTTTCATCCGTTTTCACCAATGTTTAGGGGGGCAAAATTGAAGTCGTTGCAGGAAAAAAAAAAAAATTCTTAGAAGAAGAATAGGTCCTCGTACCACTGTGTCAGTGCTCGGGCCCCAACAATAAATGAGCAGTACAGTAAATAGAACCAATACTTAAAAGACCTTTTGGAAATTACGCCACTATCAGAGCATTCTTGTGAATGGAAAACAAATGACTAGATATCTATTGTCTACACTGTGGAAATTGACAAGGTGCCAGTGCATCTTTTAAAAGAACCTCAGAATGAACCTTGCAAACAGACAGGAAAAAATATCTTTGAGAAACTTCCTGGCTTTGGAAAAAAGGAGTCAGGGAAACTGGCTGATGAAACATAATGTGTTTCATGAATCTGAAACACATTATGATAGTGGTCTTTTTTTTTATCCCAGATAGTAATAAACAATTAAAAATGAGTGACACCTACAGAAACGTAATCAGTAGAAAATCTGAGAGAGAAATATAAAGGCTTTGGCTATTGATTAACAAATGAACAAAACATCCCTACAATATTCAAGATATCGACAACAAAGAATCAGCAGAGATTATGCAGATTATCTGTGTTGCTACAGCAACTGATTTGAATGGAGGTCATTACATATCTCACGTCTTACAGGATAAGGGCAGAGAACCATCCTCCCCTCTTGTTAACTAGTTATTACACCGTCTGTCAAGTTACCACTTGGCAGATGTGAAATGTGACAGCTGAGAGCTGGTGGTGGTACAGCGGGGCCTCACCACTGCGTCATGTGAGTGCTGTTAGCTAAATGAATGTCAAGTACAGGTGACATCACAGCAGAAGAGACACACAGCTAAGAGACTACCTGATGCAGATGGACTATTAAAAAGCTTTTAGTGAAGCAACGCTGGAAATTAATGTATTTATACTTTAATTTCATTTCATCCAGTTGGGTCATTATCCTCGCACAATCCCCTTTGTTGGACTGTGTGTCTACCATTCAAAACCCTTAAAACCCACAGTAATATGATTTCCCCCAAAATGTTTCTCTCTTGATCAAAACAATAACAAAAGACTTATATTGATAACGTTGGGAGGTAATGTGGGATCATGAGATTTGTCTTGTTTGGTTCCCCTGTGCATTTGTGCTTTACATGAAAAGCTTCCCCGGCAGGACGTGCAGTGAATAGTCCTGAGTGTCAATGGACAAAACTAAAAGAAGAACAAAAGACAACACACTGGGTGACTAGCACTACCATATATTTTTATTGCTTTATTCAGCTCTGTTTCATGTTCTGGTGGTCATTATTATGTGAAGCACTTTGTAAGAGTTTTTTTTTTTTCCAAGGGCACAAATAAGGTTTGTGTTATTATTTGAAAAACAGACACCTACAATATGTTCTCGCAAAAGCTTTTTGCTGCTCATTTGCATCCAAATCACTGTTAATGTCCTTTGAGCTAGTACAGGACCTTTGTCTTTTCTTCTCCACCAAAAGTGACATCATATTTCATATTTTTGTTTTAATGTCTAACTATCTGGTACTTCAAATGATCCCTAGCATTTATCTCAATTTAGTGTTACTATTAAACTGAGGTGAAGTAGCAGCTTGATGCTTTAAGAGTTGTTATCTGTTTTAATGTAATTACCACAACTCGTTCCCCCAGCAATAAACCCCATTTTCTCATTAGGTTTTCCCCACTGAGTAAAATACAGATTGTATTTCTGTTTTTGTCAGTCAATAAACCTTTAACAGTGCTGTCAACATAGTGATTATAGTTTTGTTACATTTAAAATTGGTTAAACACACTGCAGTAAAATACCATTTTAACAGAAAATAATGATTTAACAAGAGACAAAATATTCTCATTATCAATGACAGTGGGAGGAAATATAACTGAAACGTAACTGAAGTGAGCAGAGGAGGAGGAGGAGATTCTCTTAATTAAAAACTCAGATGCTAATCTCCTGAGAATCTTTACTTCAACCTCATCTGGGTGACATGTCTTCTGGCCATACAGATGTTTCTCTGTGATGACTTATCTTTAATCATTTCAGGTCATAATAGGTCACTGGCATCTCTTCACATGGGCACATGGCAAACTGCACTCATCTGTACAATGACCTTAGACAACTCCGTCTTATAAGGACTTGCGTGCACAATTATGCTATTACATTTGTTTATCATTTCCCATGCATGACTTCAGCACTGATTTATTGTTTCTCCTCCAGGCTTCTTACTCTTTAAATCCTTATTGTCACCAAACAAGTCTGGTGCAGTGACAACAATAATAACAGATTTATAGGGCTGTGCTCAGGTTCTGGATAAATTAACTAAAGGAGATTAAAATACTGCCCTGTCTGTCATGAGGGTCATTTGTCACCTTATTCAAGTGACTCCCCCGGTCAGATTTGATTTATCTCACAGCTCCAACATCACTCAAACTCTAATCCGCTCTCTTTTTCCTCCCTCCAGAGGAAATGTGAATGTCTACCAGATGTGAATCCATGTTGTTGGAGGTTATTTCTGGGCCTGGCTAGTCCATCTTCCTGTCTGTTTTCTAATTTTAATGCACCCCTGTGGGAAGCTGGGGTACTTCTGATGATGTGTATGTCAGAGAACTCTGTATAAGGAGCATGTTCTGGAACTGTAATCAGTCTCCTGTTGATTTAAAGAGACTGGGGTAACAGTGCCACTGGAAAGAGAACTTAAGGAAAAGCCTTAGTAAACTTCATCATTACATAAGAGTATAAGGGGAAGTTGTTTATAGAGGTAACAGGCTTGAAAATGCAATTGTGATCGCATTTATTAGAACTTTCAGGTTTTGTCATTTTGTTTTGATATGGGCATTTTTCATGGGTTGTTAAATTAGTTTTATTGTCTATCACTACCTGTGCATTGTATTCATAGGGCTCTCTTTCTCAGGATGACACAGGTCAAAATGAAAAAAAATACTCAAGTCTACTCGTGTGACTGTAAACAACAGGTTGAGCCAGAAAGTCAGAGATAAAGACTGAAAGAACATACTTAACATTTCGGCAATGATGCAGTCTGACGTCCTTGGAGATAAATAGAGCGTGAACGCTTTGTTTTAGAAAAACACTCCAGTGCAAGCATTAGGCAAAAAGATCTACTGTTGTGTTTAGACATTTCCTTATTATTTAAGTAGTTATTTAATAAAATGTTATAGGACAATCCTACACAGAACTTTTGTGTATATGATTGTGTTTATGACATTTTTAAAGCAAAGCCCATATTTAGGATTGGCAATCTAACTACAGATTTGCCCAGTCTCATTTTAAATCTGGCCTGATTTACTGGACGCCATGAGTCAGTTGGCCTTCGGTGTAGAATTGTGTCCGGTGCTTGGACCTTGGTTTATATGCATGCAGGCCAAGCATATACATTTGTTTCCTTGAAGACAATACACTAGCACTGGTGTTTCTGTAGACCTGCCTGGGACACTCGCCCTCACTCACTATAACAGATTGTATCTCACCTGATCAAAGTTACACCTGTTTAAGTCTATTTTTCTCTATGGATTTTGGATCATTTTACAAACTACAGTCTCCAGCTGGAAAAGGTTGTCTAATGCCAAAATAAAGAAAAAAAAAATAAAAATACATATTCCTAGGAGTGTCAGACTCCCAGGTGGGTCCATGGAAGTGACAGCAGAGCCAGTTCTGATAATGTGTCACTACCTTATAAAACTGTATTAAAAAAAAAAAAAAAAAAACTGAACTATCCCTTTAACTTCCCTATTACCCCAGTTCCACTATGCATTAAAACAATGTAGTTATTGTGACATGTTTCTTGGGTCTCTGGGAACCAATATACCATGATTGACACTGTCAACATATCCATGACTGATGAGACATTTTTTAATGGCACTATACAGATTGTGTGGATTGTAATGAATTACGATGCGCTAAAAATGCTGGTAAATATTGGATGATTGTTTGAAGCGAAACCTCTCTTTTCAAAGACACCCAGATTTATTGGCTCCATAAATTAAATCCTCAGCTCAGTTGAGGCAAGCCCCAGTTAAGGGTCTCTGCACAAGAAACCTAACTAAGGCCCAGTCTGAAGTTATAACTGTCTCATATTTCATCAATTTTGGATTTCTCAAGTTAAAATTGATGTCCTATTTGGACTGTGCTTGAGTCTCAGAGCAGGGCCAGGGGGCAATACAGAGCTTCATCATCTTGACAGGAACTGACACCTCAGGCGTTCGTCAGGCCACCAACCTCACTGCATCCTCCCTGGGTGAGCAATTATGTGTGAATAGCCAGCTTTGTGTCATTCCTTATGGCTCTAATACGCCTTCCTCTTCATTGAACATCCAAGGGGGGGAAAACGCAGCAGCCATCATCGACTGCCTGGGAACTCTGTTTTAATTAGCCGAGTCTCCCAATTACAAACCAGGGGGAAAGAAGACAGAGACTCTGGATGTGTCCATTGATATTTTATAGTCTATCCATTTACCCCCATTATTGATTCACAACATTGTGTAAAGTGTATACATTTGTCATGAAGGTGACTCAGATAAAGGAATGAGAAGGTGACTTGGTGCAATGGAGATCATATCAATCAATTATGCAAGATTAGGTCTTGTATATTTTTTTTCTAAAACATAACCCTGAATTCTGTTGCTGAGCAACAGCCATGGGCATTTCAGAACAGCCTAATGTACATATGTAACTAATAGGATTATTATTGTCTGATTACATGAATTTGTTAGAGAATAGGCTTTAATATACAGAAAAGTTGGACCTATTCTGAGTTGGACCTATTCTGATGTTCATTACTATGTTATACACTTCCTGACCAAAAAAAAAAAAAAAAAAAAAGGCTACTTGGATTTAATTAAGCAAATAGATAAGAGCCTCCTATTGGATAATTACTGCATGGGCGATTATCTTAGAGAAAGCATCTAAGATAGAGATAGATCCAAGAGAATACATCTAAGGAGATTGCAGAAACTACTAAAATTGACTTAAGAACTGTTCAACGCATTATTAAAAACTAGAAGGATAATGGGGAACAATTGCCTTAGAGGAAGAAATGTGTTTGGAAGAAAAATTCTGAATGATTGTGATTGCAGATCACTTAAACCTTTGGTGAAATCAAATCGTAGAACAACAACAGTAGAACTTAGGACTATGTTTAATATTGAAAGTAAGAGCATTTCCACATGCACAATGTGAAGGTAACTCAAGGGATTGGGATTGAACAGCTGTGTAGCCTTAAGGAAACTACTAATCAGTGAGGCCAATAGGAAAAAAAGGCTTTAGTTTTACCCTGTTCCAGAGTGATGGATGCATCAGGGTAAGAAGAGAGGCAGATGAAGTGATGCACCCATCATGTCTAGTTCCTACTGTACAAGCCTGTGGGAGCAGTGCAATGATCTGGGGTTGCTGCAGTTGGTCAAGTCTAGGTTCAGCAACATTATGTGCCCAAAGAATGAGGACTACCTGAATATACTGAATGACCAGGTTATTCCATCAATGGATTTTTTTTCTTCCCTGATGGCACGGGCATATTCCAAGATGACAATGCCAGGACTCATTGGGCTCAAATTGTGAAAGAGTGGTTGGTGAAAAAAAAAAAGAATGCAACAGTAGACAGAAATAAATCTTGTGACACTGCAGAAGCTTATCAAAACAATGCCACATTGAATCCATGCCATAAACAAAGCTAAAGGTGGTCCAACCCTTTTTTTCTGGTGGCATCTTTTTTTTATAACTGTCTTAATGGTGATGTTTTCTATTATTTGTGGGTAATGTTATTTTTTACCATCTCCTCCTTTTACCATCTAAATATTAAAGTTATTTTCACCCATTCATAAAGTGATTCATGGAGTCTATACAACTTCTCTATCACAAAAACAGGTGGCACAGTGGGGCAAAATTTAGAGTCAGGTACTTTGTCGAAGGACATGAACTAAGACGTTCAGAGCTGCCTTGTCACTTGTGCACACCAGTGACTTTGCCATGCTTTATTCAAGATTATAAGCATTACAGAAAACCCTAAAAATGAAAAAAAAAAAAAAAAAACACGGCTGTAATTTCAGACAATGTGATGAAAATAAAAATAAACAAAACATCTTTCCTCCTCTGAATGAAAGTTTAAAGTCAAATCTTAAAACTTGTTTGAGTTCAATATATACAGCCTAGAAGCCTATCACACCATCTGAAATAATTACTGCTTGGTCAAGTAGAGGATGCAATAAATGCAGCTTAGCCTTAGGTCCACTTTGAGCCTAATGGGACTATTTGTCCCAATATGAGTCAGTACCTCATACAACTATATGTCAAGCAACCTGAACCATCCATTTAAGACAATCCTTATTTTATTAATTTTTCCTGTACAAGGGATTTTATAGTTTTCCCTCAATCAATATGAGGGTCTAAGGGTAGAGGGTGTCACTTACTATACAGACTGTAAAGCCCTTCAAGGCCAACTGTAATTGTTGTACTTGATGTTGAGATGCATTAATAATATTGAGTTGACTTGACAAATGATGATAGTCTGTAATTCTGTTTTTTCTAATTATAATTTCTGGCAGGTTGTACACGTAGAGGTGTAATACTGCCTTCCACAGGAAAAAATAAATAAAATAAAATAAATAAAAGTTCTGTTGTGTTATATTCTTAGTACATATAGAGTAGTTGTAATAAATACATTTCTGTTTCTGTGACTGCACATGAGATAATATGTGTTATGTGTGATGTAATATGTGTTATGTGTGTACTCCCTTGATAGTCCCTCTTTTTGACAAGAACCTGTGATCCAGATATGTGGAAATGTTAACGCTCTTGTTGTCCAAGCACTGCACAGAGACGCTGATAGAAAGACACACACAGACAGAGAGAGAGAGGGCAGGATAATGGTCACTGAAAGCCTACCATGCAGGTCAAATATTACCAAAAGTGAATATATCCCTCTTGATGCACATTTGCAGAGATGAGGATGGAAATATTACCCACTTTCTCCCTGTAGTTAAGTGCACTCTCATCTCTTGTGCCACACAAAGTGAACCTCAATCTATTTTCAAGCCACTCTGGCGGCGAACGCTCAATTGATCGGATGACGTAGAAAATGTTGACTGACCGGTGGGGGCAAAGCTTATTTTATATGGTCTTTATGTTGTCTTCTGGTATGGCTCATGGTGGGAGCTAACATCACCCACTGAAAGATTAAGTATAGGGGAATCTTGAATCCCAAGCAGCTGGCAGATGGTCCAGCCTCTGATTGAAGACACTTATTTCGAGGCTGGTTGCCAACAGTCTTGCTTAGCTGTTCACTGTTCACTTTAGCCTGAGGTTCTTTATAAACTATGAACCACTGCGATTGGCCTAAAGAGCCACAAGCTTAAAATATTGATACAACGGTCAGGTTCTCTCTTGAAGTTGTCATAGTCCATTCATTAGAGATATTTTCGCTTCATAAACAAGATATGCCTATGCTGACATTTATCCCATAATCCACTGAAAGCAGAAAATGAAAAAAACATCTGATTTTAACTCGAGGGATTCATCTGCAGGAATAAATTATCTGACTGACAGAAAAGGTGTCATGTATAAAAAAACCAAACATTAAAAAAGCAAGTGGCTGACAAGTGCAAAGATATATGAGAATTGGTTTTCACAGTGTTGTTGCAATGAACAGGAGACAGTTATGTAAGTAAGTCAGATACCAGTCAGAATGAAAAAAACTATCTGAAACATACAAACAAACAACAACAACAACAACAAAAAAGGACAATCAATGTTGTTTACAACAGTAAAGGAAGCTGAGGTAAAGGTTAGCATTTCAACTTTTCACCTCTGGCTAATGTCAGTGGCAGAATAAATTTCTCTTTCATGCAGATCGAGTTCTGTGGTATTTGAACACCATGAGTTTCCAAGATGAAATTTATAGTGGCTCAACTGTAAAACCAGGCAACATAAGTAGGCTCCCTTACTTTGTCATAAACCTCAAATATGTTACACCTGTGAAAATTAATCCAAATGTATTACATAATTCAATTCATTTATAAAAAGTATTAATTTATTGCAAAAGGTCATTAAAAAGCCAATGTGGATGGGATCTTTTATGTAGATTTGCACAGTAACTTCTGTGTCATCTCAGACATTATCCCTAATAATGACCCTGTCCCTCTTTAACAGACTGAAAACCAAACAAGAAAATTGTTTGATCTTCTGTAAACCTAATGACTTTTGTAACTTTTAATTAAAGTTGCATAAACATGACTTTGGGCTAATGAAATGTTTGAGAGATCTGCGTCAGAAAAGTATATATTCATTTTGTAAAGTGTTTCATGAACAGAATAGGGTCATCCTAAACCTCTTAGGGTCATCCTTAACAAGAGGATCTTAAAAGGGACGAGTGCAATCCAAACATATGTGTGGAAAAACCGTCATTCTTAAGAATAAATATGTCACGCCAAGGCACAACAGCATGGGACCTATAGGACACAGCACAAGAACAAATTTACCATCCATACAGGGCAATAAATAAATATTCTAAATGAATGTACAGTAAACATTGTTGTAGGCAGCAGCAAGAACTCACCTCCTTTATAGCGTTTGGTGGCACAAAGCTGGCACATAAGCATGACTCTTTGATGTGCTAACTCACATTATGGTGTAGTTATTCCTTTTAAAGCAATGGAAGCATTCAATCCAGCATTTTTCATTTGTACATTAGTTAAGGATGCAACATTTCCTTTGTTTTGGTGTTTATTTCTAATGTGCCTCAAATAACATTTAAAAAAATATAAATGAATAGATAATTCTGTTAAGATATAGTAATACACAGATACGTGCATTCATTCAGGATGCAGATTCACCGCATTACATTTTGGTACCATCTGTGCTGCCAAATGTAATTGTAATGTAGTGACAAAGCTTTCATTTTTTACTATTTTGAACTATTCCAGTAAAGCACTGACCCTTATTCTGTGAATTTTACAGCACCTCCATTATCCAAAGATGGCAGACATTTTATTGCACCCACATAAAGTTTCTACCCTTTCTCCTAAGCATCTGTATGTGCTTTTTTGTACCTGGAAATAGATGACCGAGCCGCCTCAATCCATTTCCTTTTATATTGCACTCAACAATCTACTGATTTCTTTAACAAGGGAAGTGTGAAATAAATCGTTGGTGTTGTGTGTGTGTGTTGCTGTATTAGGGGTGTATCAATTTTATGGACAGGAAAAAGCTGTTAATGTGTCCTAGTTTTACAAAAGCTCAAGCCCAGAATTTCCTTTAGCTGTTGTCAGTCAAATGATAGTCAGAGAGACTTCAAATCAAAGTTAAGGATAAATTGCTTCTCAGCCGATGGCTGGTGCTATTCTGTTCTGCCCTAATGCATCATAGCACCCACTATTCCCTATGATTAATTCACAGGGCCTGTGCCCTGAGGTGAAATTAGTTAATTAGTACACCAACAAATAACAGAAACCATACTTTTTCAGTCTCATTGCATTAGCATGATCTTGTTTCTTGCTGTGTTGCAGTGAAATGACAAAGGTGCTGTGTCTGTTGTGTGTTGTCTCATTTATCTGAACTCACATTTATGACGAATGTGGCCAAAATGTGAATTCAGCTTTTACTGACAGAGCCAATGTTGAACACCAGCAAGCGATTCATTCATCAAGCGGCTCCTCCATGAAAGTAATATTGTCACAAATTGTTTTGTGCTTGACCAGCAGAAAAAAGAGAAGAAAAAAAGCTTTGACATGAGCAAAATTTGCAATGAAGTGGAAAAGAAGCACAACCCAAATGCTGAAATGATGTACAGTCAGCAGTGTCACCTTGTACAACCTCCTCTTCTCACTGGCACAGTGCATTTGTTCGTCTAGTGAAGACAGCTAACAGTCAAAAGAGACAAACCATGGCTGCAGTTTTTTAGAGTCTGCTACTCTGCTTTTTTGGGAAGACAAAGAAGACAGAAAGAGCAGGATGGATGGATGGTTAGATAGATGGATACGCTGGATGGATGGAGAGAAACCACAGAATATTACAACACCTTGGGCACTGATGGAAACCTGCAGGCGGGCTTGAAGACAGGAGCACGCACGGCCTTGGATTGCCATGGGAACCAGGGTACGTGGCATGTGGAGCAGACACAGATGTCTTTGCCTTTGCCCAGGTTTGAAAGCTCTCAGATCGATATGTCAGCGTGACCAAAAGAGAAGAAACCTTTCCTATACTTTCACCACCTTTGTGAAGTTAAACAGAAAAACTTCTATTTTAAAAAGACATGAATGTTTAAAAAATATGGTAACAGTTTATACTGATAATTCTGGTGAGGCTATGAAATGAAAACTGACATTGCTGCATCACAAGCAATAACAAACTCTATTTCCTGTTTCCATAGGCTGCATTTTTATCATATTAAATTGCCAAAACATGGTGCTTGTCTGAGCCGAAGCTGACCTCAACCACATCCTGTTCATCACTGCTTGTCAGGCTGTTTCTGGGTAACATTAGTGTTCTAGGCTGCCAGCTGAGCTAACGAAGGCTGGGATCAATATTTGTGTAGAGTGTCCAGATGAAGACGGGCATGACAGAGACTCTCTGGGGGATAAAACAACAGAGAGGTGGGAACCCGCAGACAGCAACCAGTGATCTGAGCTGTCATTCCAATTTATTGACTGCACTGTCCGAGTTCACTGATGCAAGGAAAACCTAGCGAAAAGTACACTGTGTTTTTATGACCTTTTCAGGCATCACTTTCATGTAGGTTGAAGTGAAGGCGGATGAAGAGCTGGCATTTTTGTCTGTCTGTATCTGTCTTGGTTAACTGAAGGTGACTTTCTTTTTCAAAGTGCATCAGCAGAAAAATCAAGTCAGGAAAATGAAACAGCAGTGATATTAGAAATGCTCTTAAGCAACGATGATGCTGCACAATTTAAATATGTCAGTAAACTTTAAAGGGCAGTTATGTTGTATGGACTGAATACTTTTGGATTTGGTGTATTGCTGGAGGAACGATATACATACTGTCAAGACAGAACAATACAAATTCACAACTCAGGTCAGGTACAAATTTAAGATACCATACCTCTACTAACTAACAGTTTATTAACAACATCAGAGCAGTGAGCAGTGACACTGATTGTGAAGTTTAAAAAAAAAAAAAATGTGGATTTGATTGTTAAAAAAAGGGTTTACATTTTTATGTTTTACTATTTTTAACCAAGGATAGATTAGATTATCTTCACCACATGTAGAGTCATGTAGGAAAGACAAATAAAATATGTTATTCTTTATTAAAATATGTTGTATGTTCATGAAATCAATAATAACCACCCAGCTTATTTCCGTAAATTTGCTACAAATTAATATAAATTAAATGAAATATTTGGAATAACCAATGACCATTTTCGATACTTTATATAAGGTTAAGTTCAGTTTTGATACCAAAGAAAAAAAACAAACTAAAGATTAATTTAGAATTGGCCTACCATGACCCCCACCAACAAAGCATAAAGGTCAGGTATGGGAGATAAGTCAACCATATTGTTTCATCAGAACAATCACAGTATACTGAGGCCTCCTTTTATTCTGGGTCTGCTTATGAAAGAATTTCCCATTTAATATTTTCCAGAATCTGCTGCTCCCAGCTGGGAAAAACAATAACTGTGTGTACCTGAAAACAAATGTCCTTGCTTGGAAAGGTGCATAAACTTGCCTGTAGAGGTATGAAAAAAGTTGTTAAAGTGCGCCTGAATACTGCATGCTGACAATGACCTTATCTTAAGCCAGTTAATACACCATAAGGATGAAATCAAATCTGCAAAACACACAAAATCTAATAATGGGTGTTCCTAGTTTTCAGATTTGTTCTAACTCCTATACTGCCCTTCAATGCAATCAGCTCATTCCTCTCACCTGTTGTTCCATGTCCCTTCTCCTCACCTGCAGCTCATTAGTTCCCTGTATATATATACCAGCTCACTATTACCTCACTGCAGCCATGCTGTCTTGTGTTTATGCCAAGTGCTCCTGCATTCTTAGTTTTATAGTCTATATTATTGGACTTGTTTTGTGTTCTGGCCCTTTGATTCTAGTCTGCTGTTTATTGGATTTGTTTGCCTCTTTGGAATGACTGTTGTTGTTACCAAATAAACTAAATAATCCTTTGAACAGATTTCTTCCTCTGTTGTGCTTCTGGGTTCTCTTGCCAGTACATACCACAGAATGAATAGATTTTTGTTCTCATTAGTTCCTTCAATGGTTATAGAAATCAGATTTTGCTGATCTAAATTGACCATTACACTAAGTGGTTTCATATTGTAGAGGAAACATCATTCCAATCTTGTCCTTCGAGGAAATAAAAAAGATCTCATGCCAAAACGGAAACATGCCAGAAACTCCTGATGCCAATGGCATCATGTTACAGTGGTTGGATGAATGTCTGTATACAGGATAAAGCTGAATGACATGACAATACCCGAAATTGAAGCCAAACCATCACATTTGTCCACTGGTGTCTGTAATGTTTGAGTCAAAATAGTGGACCCACCAAATGAATGTCAAAGCCACACTATTGGCACACCTTAAAAAAACTAGCATCAGCATCGACAGCGGTGATGAAAAGTGTGTCATATATAAAATAACTAACAGAAATTGGGCAGAGAATCACACAGTTCAGGTACATGTCCATAAAGACAAAAGAAAAAAAAATCTCTCCCTTCATTTGAAAGGGAGAACAAGAGTGAGAATGAAATTAATTTTAAGGTGAACATCTGTATATTAGCTAAGAGCCCAATGAAGGAAAAGAGAGTTTTTAATGTGGGCATGATGCAGGTCATAAACTTGAAAAAGCAGACAATTGCGTACTTGTGTATGTGGGTGTTACTAATGTCATGGCAGCCAAGTGAGTGCAAGGCCTGATGAAAAACATCCTGCCCAAACCATCTTGGCTCATAATGTGATTCCAAGAAATACGAAAAACATAAGGGGCAGAAATTTTACTTTTAGCTTTTCATTATGGCTATGTTTAAACAAACAGTGCTGTGCTGATTTTCCACATATGACACATGCTTTTAATGTTGATCCCAGAACTGTGGCAGACACATTTCACAAAAGAGAAACCCATCTAATCCACTTTGAAAGCAGCACATAAGAGCTCCATTTGCAGCCGGAGAACAGGAGAATGTCTCATGCATTAGTGGCAGAGTGGAGGCAAAAGTAAGAGAAGGGGAGGAGAGGAAAATGCATCAGCTAAATCTGACAGTTGAGTTCTGATGGCACTGCTTCCGGAGTATCATCGCTGAGTGCTCGGGTGCAGCCCTTTTTCCCAACAGGGCACTAAAATAAATGAAGGGTCATTTAGACAACTGAATAAAGCTGCAGTGAAATCCAACAACAAATGGGCACTCTAATAGAATTATATTCAGCTGATGTCAGCACCAAGTCTATATCATTTTTATGAGTCAGCAGGAGTAGGACAACAATCCTGAAGCATGGGGATTTATTTAATATGGTGCAGCTATAGATTTCCCATGAGGCCAATTGAGGAGCAGGGCAATAAGGTGAGGAAATCAACCTATACTGATGGATGATTATACTGACCTGTAAGGGAAAAAAAAAGTTATAAGCTTATGTGAATTGGTAATGCACGGAGCTGTGAAAAGGTTGATGTTATAATGATACCTAACAAAATCCTCTATAATTTTGACTGATGTCCCCTTATATCTCTATTAAACCTTTTAAGTCACTGAGTTATCAGAATGCAGGTACACAGGTAATACAGCAAAGTCATGATCAAGTTACATGTGCTGCAACTGATTCTAAAGCAGCCACACACAATGAAGCCAAACAGAAAGTTAAGGCTGACCGCTAGCTCGTCCATGATTAGTTTCTGAAACCTTTTTCAATCTCATTTGTAACCATTAATAAACTTGCCTGGGGAAAAAGGAAGGTGGGTCATTACCTACCATTGTAATCACTATCAATGAGGTGATTCTCACAGTGCTCTCTCCTCCACTTGTCTTCTTGCAGTGTGTGTTCGAGTTTTAACAGGAGCAGACAGGAGGGTAGGGATCTGTTGTCTCCATCGGTTGTTTTCTAGCCTGCAATACAACCTCCATTTTTTTTTTCTCCAGACAACTTAATTTACTGATATTATATAAAGAGGATTTCAATAATTTTCCAGAAAAACAAAAACTTAGTCAGGGATTAAATTCAAATAAAAACACAAATGTAATAAGCCTGATTAAAGTAATTAAATGAAAGTGTAGAATAAATGATTTTGAGGGGAAAAAATACAAAAACAACACTGCTGTGGCAGTACATTTTCAGTTTCACAAAGTTATCTTTCAGATGACATAATCAAAAAAGGGTCATCCTAAGTCCTGGGCACTAGGATGAGGTGAAAATGAGATTTTGTTTTGAAAGTGTGTTCAGACAGAAAGTAAATTGAATTCTTGCCTTGCATCACAAGTGCCACCGGGCTTTTGACACACACACATACTGCAACTACTTTCAGTCAACTAGCTGTCACCACGTCATTAAAGCTGTCCTGTATCTGCTTAGCCTTATTAAGAAAGCGACGTCCAAACTGAGGCACCCAGTCACATCATTGAGCTGCTTTTTAAGCAACAAGGAAACAAATTAGGAACCATTCACATACTGTACAAGAGTGTCAGCGTGGGGAGAAAAACATCAGTTTGCATCAAAAGTGATGGACTATGAAGACACATTTAATTGATGCTCACAACACTGTGTGAAGCTAATGACATATCCCCAGTCTTCATAAAAGGAGCTAATTACATTATATGGAATAGAAGTAGGGAGCGAACATGTTTAATTTGCTTCTGCATGGGACTCTCATGAATTCATCAAATGTGAATTAGTGTCTGTTTTTGATTAAATAATGAGTAAGAATATGGGATCTTAAATGCATGCTTTTAATCTAATTAACATGAGCAGAGAACAATTATTACACTTTTCAGTTACAGGAGAGTTAGCTGTTTAATTGAATTTAACCTCCAGAGTCCATACAAAAAGCTGGAGCAGTTTGCACTTCCATACAACACAAACACATGACCTTGAAAAGAAGGGCAGAAAGGCTCTTTTTGTGCCTGGTTTTTGGATTCTTTTATTTTTATTTGAGCAGTACATGTGTCAGCAGCAGAGCATCTCTTGGCATGCACAGTATACTGGTGTGGGTTCATTATTGTGTTTTTAAGGCCATTGAAACAGAGGTGCCCCTTCCCTGAAAGTGGCCCATGGCCTTATTTGATCCAGTCCACTGGAAAATAAGTGATGGCCTGGACTCGGAATCTTAAGTGGGATGTGAGTGCAAGTGTTTATTCATGTTTGAGGCAGAGGTGAAGGAGCCTGCATAGAGGTGGAAAGTGTGGGCTAAACTTCAACGGAGCTATAATCAGAGAGAGAGAGAGAGCATAGGAATAATGACAAAACCAAAGAAAACAGCAACTGTTTGAGCGTGTTTGAAAACCTTCTGTCCATCTGTCTGCTGAACAAAGGACAGCGATTTTCCCTTAAGTACTTATTTTGTGGGGGGGGGGGGATCACAAGAAGTGTGAAAGAGATTTGTGGGAGTGGTGTTAATGACAGGATGTTAATGGCCATCATCACGAACAAATATAGGAGGGAGAAATGGAAAACAGAGGCTTGATCTAGACTCCGATATTTTGTCTGTCAGATGGAGCTACACAGACAAAAGCAGACATCAATATTGTTGCTGTCTTCAAACATCCAGTTTGGATTTTTGCCATATTAGTGTTTCTACTTAGAGTAATGTAGCCATCACCGATGACACTGAAAACTGACTCAGTTATTTCTGCGTGGCCTGGTATAATCAATGATTACAATTATTTACTGTCTTCTGTTTCAGATCATAGTGGAAAGCGGTGTTTAAAATGATTTTCAAATGCTCCACACTATAAAAGACAACACTTAGACTGACACCATTTTGTTCTCAGGACAATTAAGCAAATGACAAAGCTGTATTCCTTCACCGAGTCATTTAATTATCCAGCAGCAGTAATTACCTTCATCCTCCATTGTGAGACTGTGACTTTTACAGTTCAGTCTTTTACAGGGTCACTGCATTCTCGTTCATTCTCACAGGTTAAACACATACTTTACTTAACATTCAAAAACTCTATATAGCAGATGATGCAGTCAGTTTGTGACAAGCTTAAAAATAATCAAATATTGAGCAGCTAGACTGCCCCTCACTGTTTTCTTATAGACTGTATATTATGTGTGAAGAGGAGAAACACTGCATTTGCATTACAACTTAATAATAATAATAGGAGAGGTAATGGGTGCCTGTTTACACATTACATCAGTAACAAAACACATGGAAAAATAATTGAAAAAAAAGGTCTGAATAAATTTCCACCACAGCAGACTTGTGGACATTCGCTAATGAGCATTTTATGGGCATAATCACACTTGATCTATCTTTGATGAAAGCTGTCATAACATTAAAATGAATGACACACCTGCCCGTGAGATCAAGCGGGTTTCATGGCATTTAAGTTTTGGTAACAAGTCACATTTTAGCTATTATTTAATAGTTACTTTAAAATGTAACATTACCAACATGAGTAGTTGCTGGTGATGTTGTTCTGGACTTCAGATAATAATAATCTAATATAGATATTAGAGCAGATGTTAAATTACACTTTAAATATGTACATTATAATTTGGAGAATCACAGTGCAGTTATACCAGTTAATTGAAATATTCATGCTGAATGAAATTATCAGAAGCCATATCTTGATTTCTTAATTGCACTTTGCACTTGAGGAGAATTCGGTGGAGACAAGCCAGTGGAAAAGACGTTGGTAGATAAGCAGCCAAGTGTTACAATTGCTAGTCAGAAGAATACAGATATTTTCTGGCATCAATTTATCTTTCTTGGCAAATGGGAACAAAAGTAATTGTCCAAGATGCATAAATCTTCACCCCTCACATTCTCCAGGCTATGGCTACAGCATTGTGAGTTAATTATTGATCCACTAGTGGCTCTGTGGGGTGGTCAGGGAGGCCCGGAGAGTCTTCCTCTTTGATGGGGATGCCGTGTATTAGGAGCGTGGGTCAATTTGGGTGGAGCTGTATGTGGCAGTGCTCCAGCTACCCATATCAGCTCTGTGGTCCACTTCCACCTGGAAGCATCTGTCTGGCTCAAGTCCCACTCCACAGGCAAAGCCCAGTCAAGTGAACACACAGTCAGTGATCCGCAATGCATTCATTCATCTTCAGCGGGTTTCTATGTCAGTTTATTGAGGATTTTGTTGTTCCAGATCCTATTTTCTTCACTGCATATTGCAACTTTTGCAGAACGTAAGGCTTTTATCCTTATCTCTTTGAGGAAGTTTTGAAAAAGTTTTGAAAAACCATTTTTGAACATGTTCTGAGATAAATGTGCTCAGTATCTGTGGGTGTTGAGTGTTTACAAGTCTCAGAATAAGGACGCATCTATCTGCAACTCCCACTATATCAACATGGGCTATATGTAGTGATCTATTGCTTATTATCTAGTTATAATACAAATATTAAAAAAT